>JAHLSL010000014.1:4646128-4876833 GCA_025920805.1 Petroica traversi | reverse complement strand
TCTCATCTCATCTCATCTCATCTCATCTCATCTCATCTCATCTCATCTCATCTCATCTCATCTCATCTCATCATCTCATCTCATTTCTCTTCTTTTACACGTGCCCTACAACGACTGAATTATGCTGAGAATTCAAGAGCTATGTACTACTGCTGAAAGATCAGACTCATTATTGTACTGCTAAATATGTACATTGAGTTCTGTAATAGAAAACAAACAGCTCAAAATGAATATTTTAGCAGCTAAAATATTACACTTGGCTGACTGCATGAGCTCAAGTGAGAAGAAAAAAAAGTAACTTCTTTTTAGTTTATAACTGACTGTTGAAAAACCTCCAGCTGTGTGCAAGATGTTCTCATGTCCATTTCAACATGAATTTTGTGCTGGATGTGCAAATTTTGAGGTGCTTCCCAGAATTTTTGCTGAGATGTGCAAAGTCTGAGTGACTGCATACTGAAGTAGCATCTCAGGCAGATGTAGGCGATGTCAATCACTCACAATTTTCTGTATAGCAGTTGGCTCTTAATTCAGCCTTATGTAAAAGAGGAAGACAGCATTATTACAATAGAGCAGATGAAAAATATTTGGATAAACCAGAGAAAGTCAAGAATCAGAGCTATAAAATAGTCAAAGTGGAACTTGAACCTCAGTTTGTTAAAGGCTTATCAGTCCAATCTTCAATTCTTTGATCTGCTCACATTTTCTACAGCCACAACACAATCTTCCTATTCCATTTATTTCAACTGTATATTTATTAAAGATGCTTAGTGACCATGACCTTCTAAAGCAAGTACTTAAATTTCTTATGACTGTGATGGACAGCAATGCCACCAAAAGATTCTGGTCATCTGATTTCAAAGACCCCAGCAGGAGCTGAATACCATTCTTTAAAGACCTTTAAAGCATCTTTTTTTTTTTTTTTTCCTTTCCTTACTGATTATGTAGGTCACATCAAAATTAGGGGCAAAAGAGCTGTGAAAGTTAAATTAAGTAAATTCCATCAAAGTACTTTAACACAAATATATGTGTTTTGGATTAAAAATAGTCATAACTGTTCAGTATCAGCTTCAACTGTACTGGATATTACAAGATAAAATAATCCTGTCTTTACCCATTTAATTACAGTAATTAACTGTATCCTCCATGTAGGACAACTAATATTTCCTTTAAGACTGTCCTGATGGGAAAGATAACATTGTTTACTTCATGCATTGCTTTGTTAAGGAAAGTGCTGAAAAAATGTGTTTTGGCACATCTGAAAATACATAATGAACAAGCAGAGATTCTGGTGAAGACTCAGAGCTCACGTAAAGTAAACAACAACACCTTAAACAGCTCAGGATATTTGAATAACTGATATGAAGGGGGTTTTAACACTGAGAACTCATTTTGTGTTTCCCATGTGGGTCTGATAGTATTTAAGGATTATTCTAAACATGCTTAATCCTTATCTTCCAAGTGCTACTCAATAATCAGTATGTGTAAGTTAAGTATGAATGGAGTTTAACGAGGGATAATTATTAATAGCATTTCTAAAGATGGATAGGAAGACCTTGTAAAATAGTAATAATAATAATGATGATAATAATGATGATAATAATAATATTAATAAGGTATAGCTAGAAAAATTTGTTTTCACAACTTGAAGGTAGCTTTTAAAATGAAATGTTATAGCATCCTCAGGAGTATTGGCATCCATCCATTTGTCAGTTTCCAATTTCTAGGGTTAGAAACATTCCGCAATCTACCCACCCTGTCCCACATATAAAAATTTTCTATCCAATTTCAATTACAAAAATCATTGTAGCCAGATATTTAGCTTACATAGTCCTTAGGGTTTGTGATTAGCCTGAACTTTACCTTCTCAGACCCATGAAAATGAAAATTTAGCTATCGACAATGTTTTTTCTGAATTGCCAGCTCACTGATCCTTTTTCCTGACAGAAAAAAGATATCAGCTTCTCTCATGCATCTCAGTTTTCTTTGGGGTGCACTATTCCTTTGCCCTTAGGTTCATGGATAGCTTTGCCTGCAGTTAACCAATAAGTATCAAGATCAAGTTCTTCAATACCTTTTTTCAGAAACAGATAAAATCTGAAATAAGTCTGTACACCTACCATACATAGTTTTGTGCTGCTTCATTTTCTGATAAAGCTTTAAGGCATTAGAATTTTCTATCAACATCCAACACAATTGCCTGCAATGACTCTGAATCCTCCTGAGCCTATGGCTCCCCCAAGTCCTTCCAGAGCATTAGGCTGCTGTCGTCACACAAAATATTATGGCTACAAGGGTGGTCCAGGGTGCATGTGGAAGCCTAGCAGCTCTATCCCAGCCAAAGGTGTTTTCTGGCCATTGGGTGATTGACAGTGAAACAGCCTGTTCCATGGTAGTGAAAATGACAGTAATGCCAGGTTCACAAAACAGTTGCCAGGGTCTGTCAGAATAATTTGTTCCTGCAAAATGTGTGCCCATGTTTCTGAAAGAAAATATTATCCGTATATCCAGCTCATGGAAAACTATTTTTAAAAATTTGCTCTGTGTGCTTATATTTAGGGTGTAAAAAAAAGAGAAAACAATACCAAACCACCATTATAAAACAGTGTGACTCTTTGTGCAAGATTGTGTATTTAAAAAATTTGGGGGGGGAGAATTTTTGGAATAGCTCAAATTTCAGTTTCTTCTCAAGTTCCTCATTGTTGTGCACTCTTCTTACTTCTTGTATCCCAGCATTAGTCTGAACACTGTTCTGAAAAGTGCACAGCTATTCTAGGCCCTATATAAATCATACTGACAACTATTAAAAAAAATCCCCAGACAGAAAATCAAAACATCAGCAGCTTTTGCTTCATGTGTCTCTTGGCCAAGTAACAGTAATTAAATCTTTTTTAGCTTGGTTTGCTTAGGAAATGAGGCTTATGTAATTACATTCATTGTCTATGTTTATATGCATGTTATCTGTCCTTGTTGCAATAACTTTTGCACCCATTCCCCAATTTTATTGTATTTATTGTAATTAAAAGAAAATAAGCCTCAGATATTATATATTCTTTAAAAAGGAGCTCCCAAATAGGGGAGGCATTTTGTTGTAATACCCCTCAAGGAGGAAAAGGTTGCAGTCTTATAAAGGGCCACTCATCCTCAAGTTTTATGCCCATGAGATATCAACCTGCTCATGTCCTGCAACCAAAAATAATTCTGTACACTGCACTACTCCAGTGGGTTGAGAGGACTTTTTCCACAAAAAAACCCAAACAAATGGGAGGACAACAGAGCATCTGCTCTTAAAAAGGTAGGAGGGTTCATGCAATCCTAATGACATGTATGTTGTGGAGCTCAAAGTCTCTATTTTAAGTCTCAACAGGTCCCCTGACATTGTCTGTAATGTACCACTTCCTTTGTTTTGCCTTCATCACATATTTCTCCAGCAGCTCTATTCATTTTAGCATCCCTCCCTAAAGGTCTTTCCCTTACTACCAGCCAGTGATTTAGCAGATGCCATATTTAATGGGCCTTAGCCTGCTTGAATGGCTTTGCCCAAGGACACTGACAAGTAGAGGATTTCATCCTTCAGCCTACCAGCAGGCAAAGATCTGTCATCGCAGAGGCTTTCTGGACATAGCTTTCTGCTTCTCAGCCAGCCCAGATTTTTCAATTGCAGTGGCTGGGTTTGCCATGGCATGCTATTGTTTCATGCCGATTACATTCCTTTGAAGATGACTGAAAATGTGCCCCAGTTCACTGTTAACACTGGATCTTCTCCAGCCACATTACCTTAATCCTGTTGCCCTTCTATCTTTATTTTATATATCAGTCCTGGATTTTTTTTTTTTCTGTCCTATAGCATTGCCTTTCCTCGAAACCATTTTGGAAGAGGTAGATGTGTTAATCATCTCCTTTCCCCCCATCTGTCTCCTTCTCTTGATGGGTCAAAAGCCCTGTGCAAGTGATCTTCAGCAGGGTCAGATGGTTGGTCCAAGTCTTTCAGTCTTTTATGAGTTTTCCAAGGCTGTGGAACAGGAAAAAAGTTCAGAAGAAACTTGCACTCTTCTGACCAAAACAGAAGACTGCCTGCTGACTTGTCTGCCCTAGTGGTGCCTCTCCTTGCTTTCCAGGAGCAGGCTTCTAAAGCAAGGAAATTAAGATGAAATGAATCAATGCACAAGAGAAAGAGGAAAACAAGGAGATCCCTACAGCCCAAAAAATGCTCTTAGACTTATATTAATGCATGAGTATGGGCACAGGGGGCAGCAATTTTATCTTTGAAAGTGAACTCCAGTAAGAAAGGAACAGAATCAAGTTCCAGCTGGAATCTAAATATGCTGAAAACCTGTGGGCACCTATTACAAGATTTCTGGATCAAGAATATTTTTAATTTTTGGAAAGTAAGAGCTCCCTGTCTTGAATGATAGGCCTGAAGCTGTTCTTCAGTCTCAATTCTAGTAACAACAAGAATATCCTCTCTCAGTTGGCAAAAGGGGGAGCAGCTCCACCCCCAACTCATTAGAGCAGCATATCCAGCTGAACAAAACTCCCCCTAAAAATTGTCTTGTTTCCTTTGAAAAGGATTAGTGAAGCCCAGGGCTGCCTGCACAGCATCCCCATACCTTTCACAGAAAGGTCCCCACACCTTGTACAGAAATTACCTGACCTGTCACAAATCCCACTTGTTTCGGCAAAAAGTTTCACTTAACAGCTAACTTGGCAGCCTAAATAAACACCTACACAGAATAACAACTGTCCTGGCTTTTCAGCTGCTTTGGCAGAAGAAAATTTCAAAGGAAGGAATATCAGTCACACAGCAAAGCAAACAATGTGGCAGCCCTCCAGCACTGGAGTAACCCTCTTCTTGTCAATAAGGTTCAGCAGATTCCCACGAATGAGGATGTGTGTTAGGCCAGTAGTGAAATGAGGGCTGAAGTTCACACTTGTTATCTGCAGCACAGACAGGCAAATTTGAATGGCATATGAAACCAGCTGCTTGACCTCAGAAAACATGGAGCTTTCCCACAGGAGACTAGGATGTAAAAGTATTTGTCTCCTGAAAAGCACCACCTCCACTTTCTATTTCTCTTCCTTATTTTTTCTCTAATCAATAGACATATATAACTTACAGTGACTCACCCTTCAGTTCACCACCCCCATGTCTGGGTGCAAAGAATCAGAGAAGTGACATGCTGGGGAATAGGGTGAGAAATTGTCTGTGCCTTCTCTCGTGCAGAGGTAGAGAGAAGGTGGGATGCTCTCTACGCTTCTTTTCCTTTTTGGAGCACAAGTGTGGTGCCCTGTGTTTTAAGTGTTTATTGTTGCCTTTATAAAATTTCAGTCTCTTCCTCTGTTCCTGATCACTCTGTAACCAGTGCCATTTTCTCTTCAGTGCTTCCTGTTATACCATGGTATTATTAAAAGAAAAGTATATATTTCTCATGTTTCCAGAGATATTAATTAGCATGTCAGAGACACTAAAGTAGTTGCAGTTCTCCAGACTTCAGGACATGATGGCACATATGAGAGGACCCTGCACAAACGTCCTCCCTCTACAGGAAAAGACAGTCAAAAGTTCCTTTTTTTTTTTTTTTTTTTTTTTCCTAGTGGTGCAGATGTTTTAGGTGGCTGGAGACCCCTTAATCTGTTTCCCTTTAAAAAGTGCGATCCAGTCTCTGGAGAATTACTTTGGGCCTATATTTCTCCTTTGTGATGAGATTAAGATATTGGTAAGAGTAATTTAAAGGAGCTTATAATGACTAGAGAGAACCTGAAGAGATTTCATTAGGCATGTTTCCTTTATAACTGCACAGAATCCAAGATCATTTTAAGAGTGAAAATTTACCTTTTCAGACCCAGCATCTCATAGTGAGCTGGCACCTGCTGCTCATCTCTGTTACAATGAACCAAACAATGCCCTTCAAAACTGGGTACATTTTAAACCTAATTTACGACATATAGAAAGGTAGATGTTGATGCTGTTACATAGGCTGCCTAGCAGGTTTCTTCAGCTGTATTTTAGTGTAATATGAAGTACATTTTAACTGAAAAAAAGATATTCTAACACCTAAATGTCGACTGCTTATAGCAAAGTTTGTACAAAACCAGAGGAAATAAGGGTTGAAGGGAGAAATTCCTTCCAGTTAGCCAAATACAGCTAGTTTTTCAAGTAAAGCTCAATTTAAAACAGTGATCCAGTTTCCTCATCCTTTTGGCTGAGAAGGCAGCCACATGTACGTCTGGTTAAAATCTGCTGTTTTCTGGTATGTTGGTGGGCGGTCCCTGTTCCTGGGGTGCAATACAGAAACATGGCTATGCTGAGTTTGCCCTTGCTTTCCCTGTTCCTTCTTCCCTCCTTGTGCAGGCAACTTGCCCAGGGAGCCTGACATCAATCTCAATTTAAATTACCACAGAAATCACTCAGCCTCCATTTCCAGGGGCTGCAATAGGTTTCCTACGTAGATACAGATGCTTGATGCAGAGGAAGCCCACATGCCCATCAAAGCTATACCATCATGATCCTGATGATTGTTGAAATATAAAAAAAAAATGCAGCAGAAGTCAAATGCTATGGTAGCTGATATTTATAACAAGCACAGCATGAGCACAGGCTTCTTAATTCCCTTCCTTAGCTTTATGACATGAAAATTACCAGGAAAAGGGATTTAGTAGACAATCAGTACGGAAGATATACATCATACCAAAGCAGTATAGCAACAAGAGAGTCTATAAACTATGACTGACTTCTCTAATCATTGTTCTATATATTTACGTCCTTCAACTATTTGTGATTCTTTATTTTTTTTTGCCTTAATTTGCATTTCACTCTGCATTCATATTAGGAAAATATGTCCTAATATGTTTTAAATAAGATACCACCTAAGTAGGTCTCCTAAATGTAGTGCTTTGCTAAAACAGATTGACACCTAGATTAGTATTCTTAGTTAATACAGTGCTCCTTTCTGTGTTTTTTCAATCTTGTTTTGAACCACATGATGTGGCAATGGAGACACATGGTGCCAAATTCAGAAACTCCATTACATTTGAAGGGATTATTATCCCCTGCACAACAGCTGGTTACAATGAGATGTCAGATATTGTTTGAAATAAATAACCTGGCATTATGGCTTGGCGTGATTCAAGACATTAAAGTTTCCAGATGATATGAGGAGAATTTTTGTTTTTCCCTTGCTATGTGTCATTGGATTAACCACTTTTAAGAAGAAAGCACATGTTTAGAGTGGAGACGTATATATTTTTGGAGGCTATATAATATATATAGCTCAAGGGCTAATTTTGCTTGAGTTTTCTCATATCTAGTGATACATGTTGTCTCACAAGATGTCTCATGTCTGGTTACTGATGAGATATACCCAAGACTGGTAGCCATGTGACAGAATGCCAGTTAGGAATGCCAGTTAAGGCAGGGCTTAAGAAGATTATCTGTCCGGCAGAATGTTTTTTCTCCAAGACAACATAAATCCCATTCAGCTCCAGTGTGTCTCTCCAAGTTTTCACATTCTTATTGTCCTCCCCCAAAGAACAGATGCCACTGAAGTGACCTATTATTGTACAGCCACAGGGAGTTATGCAGCTACTCCAGACCTTTTCCTTTAGGAGACTCTGGTGTGCAGCAGAAATGGACACATTGAAAGTCCTAATTCCTTTGCCTCTCACACACCTGTCTTACAACTCAGTGATGATAATCTAAAACATCTCACTTTACCAGGAGCTTATTTGGTATCTGTGATTCCTTTCAATAACTAATAATTGGCTGTTAGAACCTTGTTACCTCTTTGCTGCTGACCAATGTAATGAACACTGAGTGGAAGACTCTGAGTTATTAAAACAGCTTCCCAGGGTCTAAATTAAAGCTTCAACAACTCTAGAAATTCATTGAAAACCCTGCTATACAAGGGCTGCAGCATTCGGAAAAATAAACTGTAATCAAATGAAATTTTAGAACAAACAAGAATGGGAAAATCAGCCTGAAAATCACCCTAACGATTCCATTACAAAATACACTGTCACCTGAAACAAGGTGTTCCTCTCCAGCTGTCCTTTTAAAAAACACCTGAGAACAGGAAGAGGTGAGAGATAAATTTTGGGTATAGCTGGATTCAGAAACAACGTTTGTGTGAAGAGACATTGAAAAGTTTGGGACAGTTTATTTTAGGAAAAACAGCGAAGAGGTGTTGACAAATTACTTCAAAATAATGCATGATATCAAGAAGGTGCCTTGAATGCTTCTAGATGTGTCTCCATAGACTAAAAAAAAGGAAAGAGTTTGCTATTAAATTTAGAGGGCAGAAAATTAAAAAAGGAAGAATTATTTTTCAATGGAGAATAAAATTTATGGCCCATTGATGATTATTAACAACAATACCATCAAAAAGCCCTCCCAAAACATTAAACAAGCCTACAGTTAAGACACCTGTATGTACACATTAAAAGTTTAAAAAATTAAATAGGAATTGTAAAAGAGAGAAACCCTCATCTCCTTTCAGGACATCTCAACCTGTGCATGAGAGCTTTGGAAAGAAAGGTCTTAGAACCTTAGGAAGAGTAATGGTTTCAACTATGGAGAGAGAAAGGCAGAAGGGCTGCCATAGCTGCTCACAGGAAATCTGCCAACATTGATGAGTGCAAGGTCTCCTCCTCCTCACAAGATTGCCAGTTTTGGCAGTGCATTTCAGCTTCAGGTTGAATAAAATAGCAAAAAATCGATAGTCTTGTCCTTTTATCACCCGGTTAGCCTCTCTTTCATATGTCTCTGGCTGCTGGATCATTAACTTGGGGAACATAGAGTTGCTGGATCTAGCAGTGCTCACTAACTCTGGAAGTTATACAGAGACTGTGCCAAAGAGCAGGACTGCTCCAGCTCTCAGAGCAGCCTGGTTTAGGGGCACCTTAGCAAAGTGGGAGCCCAGAGCACAGGGGCACAGGGAGCCCTCAGGAAGCACTGGGACACAGGGGAATTGCAGTGTTTAACCCTGCTGGAGGGATTGCATTGTCACAGCAGTCCTGCCTGGCAGCCCAAGCCCTCCGAGGGGTGGAAGATGGCTTTCAATTTCTGTTGGGTATCAATAGCAGCAACAAACAACAGATGCTTGCTATCTTTCTGGGCTCTTAAGGACCAGTAATTTAAGGCAAAAGCGAGACAAAGAGCCAGCACAGATCAGCCTGTGATTTCCCTGAAGGTTTCGTCCAATTCACATGTGCAGGATCCACAAACCTCAGACACAAAGATTCCCAAATTATCAAAATAATTTAATTTTCCCTTGCAGACTTTCACAGAGACTTCATGTATAGTCTGTTGCAAGAACATGATGCTGGACTAGATTTAATGTCCAGTTTGATCTGCTAATGTTTGTGTTTTTACCAAGAGAGCTCTTATGTAAATAAAATGCTCTATTTCTGCTGTCCTTGCACACTCATCAGGTATGAGCCAAAACAATTTCCTTCCTTGATATATTAAACAGTGTTAAAAGGTGAGTCCTTTTCCAAAATAGCTTGGAGACATGTTCATTCTTTTAGTGTTCTTCATACTTTGCTGATAATGCATTTCTTGTTTTTGTCTGGGGAACAAATATACTCCCTTTTGTCATCAGTCTTAGATGCTGCTACACCAGCACTGATCTCTCTGCTCTGGATGCCAGTCCAGCAGCTATGTTGCAAACCATTTCATTGCCTCAGGACCTTATATTTGCAAGGTCAATTGCTGCTGAAATGATGATTACTCTACAGCTGCTATGTATAAAGAGGGTGGCAATCACAGTGCCCTTGAGCATTGACTGTAGGAGGTGGCTACCATCCCATTTTCTGCTCTAGACAAAACTATAGTTAACCAGTGCACTTTTCACTGGTATGATCCCACAGAAGGAAAAAACTAAATAGCTGTCCTGTGATTTCATCTCTGGTATTAATATTACACAAACAAACAAAAATATATCCAGAAATGTATCTTTAAAACTAAATCTTTCACAGACAAAATGTTGACCCTGGCTTATTCATTTACTTCTTCTTCTATAATTCAAATAAAAATCTCCTTACTGCACATTTTAATATTTGCCGCTAGACACCAAAACTGAATTGCTTATCTGCTATGGAAGAATGGAATCTAATTTCTGCTTTATAAATATAAAACTGCACAAAAGAGAGTAATAAGGCTTTGAAATTCCTCAAGGTAAATGCAGTTCTTGACTGACACTGTGTCCTGTTCTGAAGACAGTATAATGTCCTCCAAACTGCCTTTTAGCCCTGGTCGTGGGAAGCCAGCCAGGGACTGAATCCCCCTTTTGGACACAGACTAGCAGGTAAAGCAACATGCAGGAGAAAAGACCAGCTGCAGATCATCCCATAGGGTGAAAAACAGAGTCTGAAAAAGTACCAAGAGCTCTGGTGCCTTGAACCACATTTGCTACCTTGCACAGCTTATCCTAAAGGATTTCAGAATGTACTGCTGCATGTTTGAGATGATCCTTCAAAACATTCATATTATTAGGGTAAGTATGTGTTTTAAGGTCCATACATTATCCCAGCCTCTAGACATTAAAGCTCATAGCCTTGGATATGTTGGATTCTTTGGCCATTGTAAAATATGGAAACAGCTCTGTCTGTAAATGACCTGAAAATTAGCTTAACAGGCAAAAGCCCACAGCATCACCCTCATTCTTCAGTAATATTGTTATCTTTCTTTAAGGATAGAAGAGCAAGTTTTGTGGCCTTAGGATATCTGAAGATGCAATGGATATCTCAGTTAGAGAAACTTAGGCTTTTTCCAGGCTTTTCAATCATTAAATCTGAGGAATTTACATAAGGGTAATATATAGTTGATTAAACTTCACTCAAATAAAAATTTTTAAAAAGTTATCAATCATCTTTCCTCAAATAACACAGGACAAATAACATATCTGGCTGAACTGAAGAAGCAGATTCCTCTACAAGCCGTCTCTTCTTGCTGACTTACTTTTTTTCTAATTTAGCATTAAAAAAAAGAAGGAAAATTTTTCCTCATCATATTACACTCTAGTAGTTTCTTTAATAATGCACCCAAGTTATTAAGAAAGCCAAACCCAGATGTCATGTTCCACTAGTTCTGGATGCCATGCATGAAAGAGCCAGTGTTTCACAGCCTCCTCCTTGCTGGTGCTTGAGCAGACCCAGGAACCTCCAAGCTCCATCTAGGTTATTGCCCCAGACATCTAGCTAAATTGCCTTATTTATTCCAGAGTGCCTAAATACTTTGGGAAACGCTCAGTTTCTAATCCCATCAATGTGAAAGGGCCTTGAGACATCCCTGAAAGGTTGGTAAGCACTGCTAACACTGGTGGTGTTCATTAGACAGGGGCTGGTGGTTTATACCATGGTTCCTCCTACCAGAGATTAAGGAAAGGCCTCAGTTGCTGCTACTACCTTCTTGCAGGGTTAATGTAAGATATTCTCTTAGATCTCCTTTTCCATGAATGTTTCCTGGGAAAAAAGCGCAAAATCTATACTTGGGTTCAGAAGGCAGGAAAACCAGACAAAAAGTAAGGGCCACTCTGGGAATGTCATGAGAGACTTTTAAATGTGTGGGATGCCGATGAAAGCAAGTGGCATCTGGCTTGCTTCTCCCTCTGTGATAACTTCAGAGCAAAAGGATATCATAATAATGAAAAAAATATTGATAGCTTTTCCTCAGTAATGAATTAAAAGTTTGCAGAGCACAGCAAGGAACCTGGCATAATGACATTGCATTTTTGGAGAAACAAAAGTATTAAATTATTTTTCAATCAAATATTTCATACACTGAAACACATAAAGCAGCTGGAAAAAAAAATCAAATTCGAATTGTTTCTTTCAACCCTGGTGATAAATGGCTTCCTTCAGTTTCCAGGAGATAGATAAATTTAAGGACAGGCTTTCATGTAGCCTTGATTTCTGCTATCCTTTCAACTAGGGCTCAGGAATGCCATATAGAAGATAAAATTTAATTTCCACGAGCAGGCTGGATGACTCTGGGAATTGAAAATGGCACACAGGGCCGTTTGCCTCTGCAAGTCGCTGGTTCAAACAGAGGTCGAACTGTGACCGAACTTTGCTCCTCCCTGATGGTGGCTGGGTACATGGTCCGTGACGTGGATCAGCCCTTCCCAGCTGCTTTCTGCATCCTTGCAGCTGGCACAGTCCCAGCTCCTTTATTTGCCAGATACTGCAGGGCTATGGGGACAGTGGTGGCAATCAGGAGGTCAACGACTTCTTTGTCATTGCTGGATTTTTGGTCTTCCATCTGACCAAGGTGAAGTTATACACTTGGCAGCATAACAAAACTACACTGCTCATATTATACTATTTCTATGGCTGGCAGAGAATTTAACTCTCTACAGCTGTCAGCTGAACAGTTTCCAGTAAGACTAAAAATAAATTTAAAACCAATGTCCTTTCCTCCTCCTCATATGCTATATATTTCCTAAATATTTCCACACATACTAAAATACCCAACCCAAACCATCGCTAAAGATACTTCTACCTCCTTTTATACAAGCTGATCTTTGAAAGACTATCAATCCTTTCAGTGAATTATAGATTATTTTCCACTGAACTTATACAGGAGGGGGAAAATTAGTCTGTTCTTTGAAAATTGGAAGGAAGAGATGGTGTTAAAAAGGCTTTTCTCAACTGTTCAGCTATCATTCTGAAAAAAACCTGACCTTTGTAAATTCTACAGTTTTATATTTTTATGCCATGGAACAGCATAATATTAATGGCTGAGAATTGCAGAATCTGTACTGAAATTTCTATCCATAGAAGGAGAATAAAATGAAATTTGTCTTTGAATGTGTCTTCTTAAGGAGGCAAAATTAAATTTTACTCTAAAAGGGAGAAATAGAAAAAGGATCATTCTCATTTCTCTTCACCTTCATCAGCCCTCACCTTGAGCTGAACTTGTTATCCTGCAGAGGCTGCTGCCCACAGTTCCCATCTTACTGAGTGTATGCACAACACCCTGGTGTTGAAGGTTCTTACTACCTTAGGTGCTTTCCACATTCTATAGTAGGATCGCCAAACTATAGCTCCCTCTCTCTGGTATTATAACTTTGCATAGATAAACATGAAATCAAAATCATATTTCTGTGCCCTTAAATTTAAAGTTGTCAGTAACAGTGGCTAGATCAATGATTTTGTTTTTGTTTCTTTTGGACCATATCAGCATTTCATCCTGCTTCTTTATCTATTCACCATGATATGTCAACTATAACAACATCATTAAAATTGTTGTTCTGGCAATTGAAATTGCCTGAAACACAGTAATGCAATAATTTTCCATATCTCCTGCTGTCTACAGATACAAAACACCTACTCTCTTTAGAAGAAAAAAATTAAAGGCCATGTGGTTTTTCGTTAGATAAACTTAATTTTACACAGAAATACCAAAACATTTAACAAAAATAGTTGGATCTGTTGTCACAGGTTTTAGAGAGATCAGGCCTCCCATGTAGTTCCTGGAGGAAAAGCCTGTAGTAAATAAGAAATACTTGGAAATTTACTACCGTCTATAGAGAACTGATGCTTGTTTTTCAGGCTATGTTATTTAAAAAGGATTTCCACAGCACTTCATTTAGGCTCAGGGTTTTCTTAGTTTTAATGCAAAGCAAATATTCAGAAAGCCCCTTAAAACAGTCAGGATTTGGTTTTTTTTAATTTTTAATTCATTAAAAGCTTTTTTAAAAGAAAAAATCATGTAAACACGATTGCTTTTCAATCCAATAATTTTGATCAGCCCATGTCCTGGATTAATTAAAAATAAATATAAAAATAAAGTGATCCCAGGGTGAAGTATATGCATGTGTATAGTTCCCAGGAAAGACAAACTTCAGTACATCCCCAATTTTCAGTAGATGAGGTCCCTGGAGTACCTCCAGGTTAATCAGAAGTCCAAAAGACTTTTGACACATTTGTCTCGGTCACAAAGCAATATACAAATGGGAGAGATTTTGCAAAGATTCAGCTGTGGAATAACTAAAGCCAGAACTTTCCCTTGGGAAAGGTAAGAGGAACTTCAGCCGGATGTGTTTTTCCCAAAACAAAGATCTCAGTGGAATCACTGATCAGAATTATTACTGAACTGATCACACTCATGACACTTTCTACATATAAACAGCTGCAAGTTCACTTATAAGAATAAATATGAATTATGCAAATAGATATAAATATTTGAGAAACACCTTAACGTATTTTAATGTGTTATGATTAATAAATTATTCTTGATTATCAGAAAACAGTCAGCCTAATGACACGAACCAGCACATTTAATCAA
Source organism: Petroica traversi (assembly GCA_025920805.1). Lineage (NCBI taxonomy): Eukaryota > Metazoa > Chordata > Aves > Passeriformes > Petroicidae > Petroica > Petroica traversi. Next base: position 4,862,549 of record JAHLSL010000014.1, on the reverse strand, counting down.
CATTTCACAACAAAGGAGATAACAAGTCTGGAGATATACTTACAAAGATTTTCTTCCATGATTTTTCTATCAAAATCTGTTTGCTTCCCAGAGATATGAACATGATTAAAATCTTTGTATTCAAATACAGTTTATACAACAATAAAAGCTTAATGTCAATGCGCATGAAAACTGGTAGGTTTGCAGTTGAGAAATTATATTTCTCACTTATTTGATTTTCAGGCATCCAGTCAGAAAGAAAAAGCAGTGCTTAGCTGGCTATGTATGTACAAAAAAAGGTGTGCAGTTATTTTTCTCCAAGTAAAAGTTCTCTTTTATGTACAATTAGCACAAAGTTTTCATCAATTACTACAAGTAGCATACTGATAAAAATAAAAATGTATGAATGAATGAATGCGATGTTGAAATGTAGGGAACATCTTTTACATTAATCATCATGTGTCCAGTTATTCAGTGATTTACTCAAACACATGCAGAAAATCCCCACGCTAAAACGTCAATGTGAGTCTTTAGTTCAACAGCTAATATCTTAGTTCATGGTTCTAGATTGCCTATTAAATACTTTAATCTAATTTTGTTGACAAACATCTATTTTCACAGTCTACTGCCCAAACAGCCCCACTTACTGATGTTTTTTCTTGCTGAACTATTCAAAATTATAATGAATGTAAACTGTACTGTTGTTACAAATGCTGGGGCAAATTTGCTGTGTAAGTGCAGGGTACCTTAAAGGATGGCAGCAGACTTGAAGAATATAATTGATGCCATTGAGTAATGTGTTAATGCATGATATTAATGACATTAATGCAGGCTAATTAATGTCTATGGGTTAACACTGAATTTTACCAGGTAAATATATGCTTATAATATGCTTGGTCTTCAGTTCAGTGCCATATAGATAGATACAGATGACATAGATATAGATCAGGATAACACATTGGGAACCTAGAACACTGGGAGCTCCTGGAACATTGGGCATTAACCCACACTGTTCCTGGCAGGCAATAATCGGCCTTGGAAATATTCCCTTTGATTAGGACAGGTTGAGCAGATCTAGCCTGTAGCATCTTGACTGTTTGAATCTTAGCATTCATTTACCATTGCTCAGAACTGCCCTACAATGGAAGGAGGAAGCTGTTTTCAAGATGACGGTTTCCTTGTTCCCAGTGTGTTTAGACTGAAAGCAGAATGCAGAACTATCTGCTCTGTTACAGCCCATTAAGGACCAGCACCTCCATCCATTGTAAGCAGCAGATCTAAAATTTTCACTGCATTTTTAGTGCAACCTGTGGTTAATTACACTGATGTATTGATCCATGAATTGCTCAAGGACATCTTGAACTTTTGCAAGTAAACAACTAATTGATTATTCAGTGAATAGATTAATAGATTGATTGAATAAATAGAATTAATTAACTGAATTAATAATCTTTCATTTAACACATATACTCATCTTCAAAAGCATCGGGGCTCATGCAATATTTCTCATGCTCAAAACTTTAGAAGAATTCCATTTTGTTTGAAGACAAAATGCATCAGTATTTTTTATTTGTTGGCAGAGATTATAATAACAAGGACTTTCTGAAGAATAGAAAGCCACAAAACATTAGAAAGTGTTATTTAAATAAAGATAATAAAACTTTGTTCTCTGTAGAGAGCTACTACCTAAAAAACTTTCTGCCACTATCTTTTCCCTGTGTTTTTGTTTGTTTGCTTGTTTGCTTGTTTTTATTTACATGACATCACCTCAGAAACGAGAAGTTTGCCTTTTTTCAGCAATAGGGGCTAGGTGGTACAATATGTTCAAAAATCAGAAAACATGTTTTTATCTGGTGTAAGAAAGCACCCAGGAGTACTGCAGTTTCCCCAAAGCAGCCAAGATCCAGTGAAATTTTAACCTCTCATGAATTTCTTGGCCTTCTTTAGGAATGTGTTAAAATGCTATTTATTAGTGGAATCTGAAAATAAGCATTACTCAGTCCAATGAAACATTAATTATAAGTACATCTTCTGCCAGATCTAAGTATTGGATGTTTACGAAATTTATTTGTGCATGTAGGGCAAAGACTGTAAAGCATAAAACTAGTCATTAACTTGAATAGTACTTCTCTCATGTATTTCATAACATTTTTAAATTAATTGAAGTTCTTTCTTATGAAGGGAATGATCTCTGTGGAATCTGATTCCTTCACCACCCATTTTTCTTCCCTTTATCTTCAGGGCTTGTATACTTATTTTGCATATTAAAATGCCCTTTTTCTTCAAAATATTTAGGTGCTTATATAAAGTAGTTATTCCATTTACTTTCAATGATATAATAGTCTGAATGAATATTGTGACTTGAAAATTAGATTTTGTACATCAGAGCCACTGGAAGGTTGTGTTAGCTCAGATAAAGCAAAACTGTGATTTAGATGGAGAATCAAGCATATTATCTAAAATAAGATTTCCCGAAAAAATTGTTCCGAAGTTAAGCTAATATTTAAACCTAGGGGAGAAAGAAAGTATCATTATGTCTATTTCTTTCTTTTACAGCTTTATGCTTTCTCCCACCTTCTGCTCTCCAGCTAGGATCATGAATGCAAAAAGGCAGTGAAAAAAGCTGTTCTAACACCACCTGCTCAGCAGCAGAAACCAACACTGCTCACAGCACAAGCACAGCTGCTGCTGTAAGAATTTCAGCACAGGTTTACAAATTGGTGAGCCTGTGGTTTCGGGGATTCTCACTTTATAAAAACTTGGAAAATTATAGTAAAGCTCTCCTGTTGCTCTGTCAATGAATACAGTCTATATCTATATGGAGTCAGCCCTATGCTATCAGGGAATATGTAACTTGTACATAACTTCTCAAATCAGGAATAATTTGATCTGAATTTAATCTGGGCTCAATAGGTAAGTTTGAGGTAAGGCCAAGGAACTGACAAAGGAAACAGAGGTAAGAAATATCTCCGAGCTTTTAATATTTTTATTTAGATCTTTAGGTATGTCCAGCTTTTTGGAGAGATTTCTTTTGCAGTCATCCAAAGCCTATGCATGTCTGTCTGAATGAACTGGCATGGAGAGTTAAGCTGTGAGAATGTTAGAGTTTTTAATAATGGAGGAGCTGGGTATGGAAAAGCAGCAATAGCCCAGAGCCTTTCTTTGGAGACCACAGACAGAGAAACTGTTCCCAGGCATGAGCTGGATGTGACTGTAATGGCCAGTGCTGGAAGTAATTTAGTTCCAAGAAAATTCTAAAATCAATCAAGTGCAACACAATTTGACCAAAATGTCTCCGTGTCTGCCGAGTGTCCAAGTGGCTGGGCTCCTGTGCTGAAGGCACAAAGTGAAATATTTCAAATAACAGTGCTGCCTCACATCAGACTTTAGCCATTTCACACCCCAAACATGCACTGGTTCCTAGGTGTCCATTCTGGCTCCCAGTTGCTCCCACACACAGATGTAAGGTGCAGTGTGATTTGCAGTGCTGGAGGACCATGAGTACCACCCCCACTAAAACTACTCATGTCGCAGGACGTTTCATAGGCAGTGAGGCGAGGAAGTTCAGGGAGCTGTAGTGTTCCAATACAGGTATGTCCTTGTGAAGCTCTGTTTGAAAGACTACAACTCCCAGAATATTCCACTTTTTCATTAACTGCTGCAGAGACTTTTGTAAGATGACACCTGCTGCAGGAGAAAAAAAAAAATTAAATAACGCCAGGAATCAACTGTTAGTGTGTAAGGAGAAATCAGGAAAGCATACTTCTAAAATGATACTCCAGAATCCATGTTGGGCTGGTTTTAGGTGGCTTGAGAAACCGAGATACAGAGGACTTCATACAAAGAGAAAAACAGCAATACAAAAATGATTGTTTCTACTTTATGGAATGTCCTTTTCAAAGTTCCAGCTTTGCACTGAAAAGGGTGCTCTGGATCTGAACTGGAGTTTAACTCCAAAATAAACATTTCAGCAGGCAATATTTGGGGCAGACATAAATACTGTCTGAATGGGAGAGCTCAGCAACTCCACGGACTTGGGAATATGTTTCATCTAGGGAGCTACTCAGTGACAGCAGCACACCATGTCCCATCAAAAGCATTTATAACATCTTTTTATTTTAATACATTTTTATGTATAATTCGATCTTACCAAATCACAAAAATCATTTATGCAGTGCAGTTAACAGTGCACTTGAAAGAGGACTAAAGAATTGCATCAACTTCCAGTCCTGACCCCCAAATATTCCTACATTATTATTTTTGCAGCTGTGAACATTTGTTTTATTATTGTGAAAACAATTAACTGAGGATTAGCTTCCAGCATATGCTAAAAGTGTCTGTATCTTTCAATTTCTTAGCTAAAAATGAGTGCTCCCAGACAGCAGCAGCACATCTAGACCACTTCCAATAATTTCCTGGGCCAAATATTCTGATGACTGAATATAACGCAAGCCACAACAGAAGGAAACACCCGAGGACTTACACTCTAATATTTTTCTAATGTGCAACAACATCCCTTAGAGAAGTCTGAAAACAGCACAGTAAAAAGTGGAAGCTGCCACATACTGTAAGGCTATGAAATAGATTATTTCAAACTTGGAATGCCTCTAGCTTCATATTTTATTCAGTATTTAACCTACAACAGAGGTAATTTCTCAATAAGTATGCCAGGCACATTGAGTTTTCTACAACTTTCAGTTTCACCAGTTTTTTGGATCAGCCCCAGAGTTTCTGTGTGCATCCTGGATATTAACACTCTCTTGAGGATAAGTTCCTTTGTTTACTTTATTACAGAGGAATGGCTTCTGCTCTCCAGAATGCTGTGACCTGCAAAAACTGCATCAGTGGCACAGTGATAATGACAGTGGCCAACTGTCCTAGTTTCAGCCAAGGACATGAGGGGTGGGGCCTGGAGGAGGGTGTTCTTATGTAGGTAATTATTCTCTACACCATCATATCTGTGGGATGGAAACAAGGGATTCTCCCCTCTGAGAAGAAGAGGGCATGGTTTTGGCTGGAGGAAAAGGTGACATGCAGAGGGGTCTGAAGCTAGGTTTGTCCTTTCCCAGAGGAGAGGGTGGTGAGAGGAGCAGTGGGGTGGTGTTGATCCCAGCTGGAGGGTTTGTCTGCCATTGTTTTTTTCATTGCTTGGACTTGAGGGAAAAAAATTGTGGAGAAAGCAGTGGGGTGGTGCAGGCCTCAGTCATGTAAAGGAGTCAGTGGGGATTTTGCACATAATCACCCACTTTTATATATTTATGTTTTCTTATCTCATCGCTGTTTCCAGAAAATTGTTGTCTTAACCTGTAACCTCTGCCTTTTTTCTCTCTCTTTCACCAGAGGGTGTGGAGGGAGAAGTGATTGCATGGGGTATAACTTCCAGCTGAGCTTAAACCACGACACCAATCCATGAATTGTTTGTTTACTCTTGACTTAAATTGACCGAGAAAAATACGCACACTGCTAGATGACAAGATTATCATAACTTAAATAGAATGACTATTTGCATTATCAATTTGGAAGAACATCTGGAAAGTCAGAGAATAAATACTGTATGGATTACCATGCTCCATACTTTATTGTAAACAGTATGTTATTATAGTCTTTAGCCTATGATTCAATCATGCTGTAAATGCCTGGCCTCTAGTAAGGGACTCCTGCAACTGCAGAGAGGGCTTTCCAAGCATGCAAAGGAGTGATTGTCCTTCTGCACATCACTTAGAGGTGTGGTGTATTTTCCTCAATTGTACAAGAACTTCTCTTTCAACAGCTTTATTCTACAGATAGAATATAATCAACATTATAATGAATAATTTCATCTTCTTCCTCCTCCCCTCATTAGGTTTGATACCTTATAGAAGCAGAGAGGCAGCTATTCCCACTTTGTCTTGAAAAGCCACAGCTATAGCTTTACCTCGATCTAGTCTTCACAACCTAAGAAAGCTTTATGCTTTTCATTGAGAGATCTTCCTTTTCCCTGGAACTTAGCTGGAATTGGTCTGGGTGAAAACTGAAGAAAAATCTCAGTTTTAACTCTTTTAAATGTGCTAATGTTTTAATGCTAAGAATCAGTAAAAACAACAGAGGAACATTTCATATTTTAGGATTAAGGATTCTGTTATAGTGTGTTGGTGAAGGACATGGATGGTTCAGATCAGCAAAGATGTTAAAGTGTGGATCCTGTACCCATCTATATAACAGAAGATTAACTTCTAATAACTTCATAACACTCTTTGTATTTACCAAAACTGGAGGCACTTTAATCTTGTTGGGGCATCCCTTCATTGCAACCTCATCTCTTCAGAAATAAATACAAGTGCAAATCACCTAGGATATCTTTATTTCCCATATACATTACAGCAAGGCTAGAAAATAACTTTGACATTGGTCTATTTATCTGCTTTCAGAATATGATCTTCAGAAAGGAATTAGAGACTTTTACCTTTAAAGAAATATGAAGGAAAATATATGATATTGTGAATTCTATGATGTAATGATTATTTATTATACAGATTCATTTGCCTCAATTTAGATATCCAAAACTGAGAGAATTTATCATCTCAGCTAATCATCTGAGATTACCCAGACAATACTTCAGTGTGTGCTTTTACAACAGGATTCAGCATATTCCAAGAGTTTTCTAACACCCATTAAATGAATCACATTCTGGAGGTGTATATTTTCCTCTATTTACAAAAGGGGAGATGGATCTTGTCCTCAGAGTCCAAAAATTCAAAGATGAAAAAAATAAGTATGTTTAAATTACATTAGTTATTTTATTTTCACTCTAGTTCTGTCTGTTCTGTACTCTCTCAAAATTTGAGACAGTGCTGGATACAAAGCAATTCAGATGTATTTTCGTTGCAATTTGGTGTACTCCAGACTCTGATGTATGTAAATAGTCTGGAGAAAATCAGAGCTGACAGCAGAACAAGGAGCAAACAAGCTGATGGTATAATCACACCTACAAGTTCAGTATTACATTGTCCTGTAGTCCTGCACCAGAGGGATAAAAAAGGACCTAAAGCCCCATCAGATGCCACCCATCACATGTACTTTTTTGCAGGGGGTATGCATACCTTGTCTGGTCTGAGAGTTGCACAGAGCAGAAGTTCGGTACGCTGAATTTGTTTCCTGCTTCTGTTTTTAATTAAAGGGAGAACAGAAGGGAGAGAAGGTGCATGTTCTGTGTAACCTTTTGCAGTGAGTTTTCTGTTATCTCTTTGTTCCTGCTGTCCTTACTCCCTGGCTATTTATTTTGTTAGCAAACAATCTGCTTGCAACTAGAGTTTTTTTAATTAGTATGATGTCTGATGTTAGTAAAAAAGCCAAAGAAGAATGATCTGTATCTAGAATAAATCCCTTTTATACTCAGCTCTGCAATACATCATTTAATGCTCTATTTCAAATCACTTGCCTTCATGCACCATAGCCATTGTAATGGGAGTAACACTGTTGCTTTATAATGGGTAAAAGAAGTGACATTTGCAGTGAGGATGGCTTTACTTCATTTGGGTGACATATCCATGCATCCATTCCACCACACTCCTGCCGTCCATCCACCTGTCTACTGTTATATAGATACAGATATCTGCTTCAGCACTGCTTTATATTTCTTTCTTTAAGCCAACTAGTCAACCTTTTTGTAAGAAATATGTGTAATTTCTCACACTGATGATTAGCTGACATTTGCACAGTACCTTATCTGTTATGATTAAATGATTTGCTACAGTGTGCAGAAACTGGAATACTGTGCTAGAGAATTACATTCAGTACCTCTACGGCCACAAATCAAGATGTGAGGTTTCCAGACAGCAAAGGAGAAGACAGAGGAATAAGGGCTCAAAAAGGAAAAAGGAAGAATGTTGACAGAGGTTCACACTGGTGAAAGACAATTTGATTTTAAGTTCAATTTAAACCATGACCAGTACCAAGAAATACTGCTTGGTGAAAGGAATGGCTTCTTGTTAACCAACTGAAATCTTTTTCCACTCTGTATCAGATCAGTAAGAAATCTGGCTTTCCATCACAATGCAGACATACTGAGTTCAAACAAGGCAGCTGCGGAGAGTCACCAATAAACCTGCCTGTTGAGAATGCTACAAAAATTCTTAACCCACATATACATCAGATATGGGTTTTAAACTTCAAATTATTGAATGCTATCCAGTAGCTGGAGCTTAAAATTGTCAGGTATTTAAAATATACCAATTTCTCATATGTTCCTGACAAATATGATTCCACAGGTCCCATTTGATCAGGAATTACAAGTATCAAGGAAAGTTCAATGGATCACATTAGCTGTTCTTTGATCAGAATAAATATTCAGCCAAGTTTAGCATTGGAACAAACTGAGCCTACTCTGAAGATATTAGTCACAATCCTGTATACATTTTGACATAGAAGATTTCTAAGAAAAATTAAAATTAGTAATTTCTTTCTTGCATTGCATTTCCTGGTAAACATGAGCACAATCAGGGTTGATGAAACATCAAGCAAAGTGTTTCTAGGTCACGTACAATCATTTTGTCTTTTCTTTTTTAATAAGTCAAAAGGATGGAAGAACACAAAACCACTTACAAAATGTAAAGCTATGCTAAATTAAATGTGATAATACTAAATTATCCACTTAAAGATGTCGAACTCCAAACTAAACCCTAAGTTTTGTGAAGTTTGACTTTTAAAATCTGTTGCAGATTTCATATTTGCATTTGATGAAAATGCCTAAATGTATGTCTGCAATAAACTGTCTTTTGATATAGGAAATACTGCAGATATATGGAAGATGTGAAGAGTACTTTCACTGCCAGTGTTTCTATACAGACACTTTTTTAATAACATGAAAAAAACATTAAGAAATTTAATCTACCAGTATTCTCCACAAAATATCCTGTAAAACCTATGATTGCATTATTTCTTCGTTAACTGGTTTAGGCTCTTATACCAAGGGGAAAAAATGTCTCAGTGAAAGATTTCTATCCCTAATCCCTAATCACAGATCAATTTTTCTTCACAAAATTAATATAGAAATTTCTCTTGAACGGTTATTCTTCTGGAAACTTTTTTGATCAGTCCACCCAATGAAGTTACAGTATTTTTCAGTTATTTTCTGCCATCTCTTCATAACTGTTTTAAGGTAACAAGCCACCTCCATTCATGACTTAACTACCAGGTATGGGGTGTTTCAGGAAAATGACACTATTTTTAAAGAACACTCAGATATTCATTGAACTCTGGATGCTTGGTGGGAAAGAGGAAGGTGCACAGTGCACAAATGTTGTCATGACAGTATTTTTTGACAGAAAACATACTTCTTCAGCTGTATGCTGAGAAAGGAATATGAGAGTTGAAAGACAAGGTTGCTCTTTCACATGAACTGAGCTTCTTCAGTGAAGAAGTGAAGACAAAGTGGAAATAGAAGGTTGAGCAGCCACTCCAAAGACTGCAGAGGCTTGGCTGTGGATCTGTACACTAGTTTATAGAAGTATTCATCTTTGGAGCATCTGAACTTACTGTATAACAAGTTCCAGAGTGCCTTGCTTCATCTAAGGGTAGATCTGATCATCTCCTTGCACAAAGTACACAAACAGCTCTGACAGATAGCACCGCACTATGCCGGAAAACAGCAAGCAGAACTTTCCACTGTTTCAGTGTGTGATGCTACTGTGTAAAAAGACCAGAAAAGAAAAGGCCTTTATTACTTAAGAGGTACAGTCCTCATGAGAATCCAACTCATTTCCATTGGCTTCACTGACAAATAATGTTTTAATAATGCATAGTCCCGATAGCACAGTAAAGCTCACACAGAAAGGAAAGATAGAGAAGGATTTTTTTACCGTGAGCAACAGAATAATTTAGCAATTTGTGACTCTGTTTCTCAATCATACTGAAGGTTCCATTTATGGAGAAATTAAGAAAGGCAGGTGAGAAATATTTTTGATATGATGCTAAAATGAAATTGCAGGATTTGAAATGGTAAGAAAATTTACCCTCATTTCAAAGTTGTGTCCTATTACTACCATTGTTATATCCTTGACAGCCTCTTTCGTTATTTTTTTTCCTGTATAGTTCTTCAACAAACATTCTGTTTTAAATCCCTAATCTTTATCTATGATAATCCTTTATATTTATTTCTATCTATATCTGTGATCTTCGTGGCCTGAGGAACTCACTACATTCCCAGTGAGGAGGTTTATCAGCCTGTTTAATACTTTTGGAGGCATTCAGATTTGCACAGTTAATACTACATTTAAGTTGCACTAAGAACAAGAAGACAAGGGTTTTCTTTCAGCTTTGTCACATTCCTAATATCTCTTTGACAACACAGAAGTAATATCTACACTAAGTACTGTGTTGTGTTACATAATAAAATGCAATAGTGAAGAGGCACTGTTTGTGATGAGACACTATTTTCTCTTTTTCTTTTATTAAAAAGAATCCAAAACTTACAAGTGGTTGAAAAGGAAAAAACCACACCAAAACATCTTGAGATAAAAGGGCCTTATCTGGTTATAAAACTGCCCTGGAGTTTCAGATCAAATACCATTTGTGTTTTGGTTGTGAGCTACGCACATGAATACTTTTCTCTTGTGCCATACAGAATGACAAATATGGCATATATTATATCAAAATATTCAAAAACCCCTATTTGCTAAATGAAAAAGGGTTTCATTATTATATGGAAAATCTTCCATATTGGTGGTTGGGATTCCTTACTTAGAATATTCTGAAATTTTCTCACATTAGTGAGAATTCTTTGGTCTTAAGAATGAAGATAATTACCTTTTTGTTTAAAAACCTAAGTTTGTTTAAATATTAATAGAGCAACCTGACTCCAGGCCATAAAGTGAAGAGAAGAAATTGTGACTTCAAAGTAATATTCACAGAGTCATAGAAACATTAATATTGGAAGGCATCTCAGGGGGTCCTTCAGTCCAAGTTCCCTGTTCAAAGCATTGTTAGCTTCAAAGTTAGATCAGGTCCAGCTGAGTTTGAAAAATCTCCAAGAACTGAGATTCCACAGCCTCTCCCGCAGCACCTGTTCCTATATTTAGCTACTCTGAAAGGAGTTTTTCCCTTACACCTGGCCATGTTTTCCTCTGCTGAAACTTACAATCATTGCTTTGATCCTTTAGCTTTGTGTTTCTGAGAAGAGGTTGTCCTTCCCCTCAACCTTCCCTTTATCCAGGCTGAACAAACCCATCTTTCTCAGCTTCTCCCCAGCCCCCTTAGTGGCCTTGAGTTGGACTTTTTCCAGTTTGCTGACATCTGCCTTGGTTTGAGGTGCCCAGAGCTGGCCTCACCAGTGGGGAAGAGAAAGGAACAACCACTCTTTAAGCTGTGGGGAAAACCAACCAAGCCACTGACTGGGGAAACTGCCAGCTGCATTGATCCCTACGAGGCAGTGCTGGAGTGAAACTGAAAAAGTCATGGATAAACCACACCACAGGAATGGAGACACAGGGTTCTTCCTGAAATTTCTTGGTGACTTCCTGGCAGTGCAAGATTTCTTGCCACCTTGTAACTCTAGTCTCCAAAGATACTCAGATACATCTACTGGAAAATCACAGTAAGGCAGCTGAAGACATTTCACCCTACACCTGCCCATATCATCTCTTTCATATCATATTGCCACAGTTGAAACAGGGAAGTAGGAGGAGGCAGGATTTCTCTGCACCTATTTAAGTGTGCAGAGTATTCACTTAAATTCCTGTTAGAGAGGCAGACATTAATATAAAAACAATCTCAGCAATATTCACAAAAAGACATTGTCTAAGCCCTTGTAATTTTGGGCTGTCTGAATCCTGCTACCTTTAGTGATTATTTGCCTGTGCTACTTTAACCATGTTTTAGCCCTTTTAAATGATGAACCAGAGCTGTGTTGTTTTTGCATCAAGACTCATTGTTTTTAACTGATAGGTAAAACCTCCTTTATATACCTCCTGTATATGCTGACAGATTCTAGATGCACTTTTTCAACAACATCTTTAATTACTCAGCTGTCAATGACATTCAGCAAAGTTTTGAATTATTTTCTAAGAGCAGCTGGAGCAACTCTTTGTTGATTGTTTATCTGATTGCCATCCAACAAATATATCTTACACTTATGTATAGGGAAGTTTTAAATTAAACAGATGACAGTTCCAGAATGAACTGAAGGTCGTATTTCTTTCCCAAAACATGGTTAAACTAGATAAAGGATGTTGTAAATACTAAAAGGTTTCATAAAGTCTAAAAAGTCAAAAGAAAAAGTCCAAATGACTAATGCATAAAACCTATTAAACACAAAGATATCATCTTTAGCTCAGGATGTCCTTGGGCTAAAGATGTGAAAGGGATAAGAGAATGCACAGAAAATACTATAACTGTTCAAGTTTTATACTCCAAGCATTTGTTCTTGGCTACCCTTAGAAACAGGATACAGACGTAGAAATTTGGACTGGTGGTGTATGAACTTTCTTATGTTTTTATGCCAGCTGCTAAGTACAATATAGCAGCAAAACCAGGAATAGAAAAGCTATATTTCTAGAGCCCAAAGTATCTGGAAAGATATTCAAATGCATGTCCTATTGTATGACCAATCTCGTCCATATCTTCTGTGTGTCATGAACAGAAAATAAGTGAAATTTAAGATTATCCACAGAATCTTAAATTCTGAATCTGCTTCCATCTTTACAGAATTACCTATATCAAGGGGACATTTGTGTTGCTGGCAGACATGGGTACAATCTAAGAGCCCTGTCGTAACTCTCCCTTTTGAGCAGGGTGTGTCAGTACATAGTGCAATTACTGTGTGTTTTACCATGAAGATCTACAAATAGAAGGTTCTTAAGAATGATTCTGAGATTACTATTAGTAATAGTATCCACTATTACAGAGTTATAAAAGAAAGACATACTCAATTTAGAAAAATGAATTAATTTCTTTGGTTATGGGAGTGTGGGTTGGAAACAGCAAAGCTTACCTAAAAAATCCCTAAGTTATGTGCTTGCAAGTGGCAATCCTTCCTTATATGTGTACTAAGGAATCAGAAATTCCTTAAGTCTGGGTGAATCTTTCACATCAAATCTATCTTATTTTACAAGAGCAGGAAAGCTTTTGCTGAGCTCCTGGGGATTATATCTTTGAAATCTGTAGAGGTAGACTTGTTTCAGATTAATTTTATTTTGCTTCTCCCTCAATTTCTTTTAAAACTTTGCTTTCAAAAAGCTCTCCTGGCTTCAGAAATCCCTATCTAATACATAACTGCTGATGGACTAGATACTAATGCATTATTTATTATTTACATTCTTATTACATGCTACTCCAACATCCTACCTTTGAGGGTGTAAGTGCTTCATCAGGCATTGGCATTTCTTCTGCAGTTTTCTATCTCATGAGAAGTAAAAGTCTACTTGCTAAAAAAACCACAGTTCAGCGACCTGAGTGCTTCATTATGCAGGATCAGTAATCTCAATCCAGTGGATTCAACAGTAGCCTGCTAAAGTATTTCTGAGCTTTACACTCACTCTGGGGTTCAGCTGCTGTGTGAAAAAAGGATGACTTGACTAAACCAAATTTAGGAATTTCTTGTATAAGATGATCCTTTTTACAACAGAAAATTCAGAAAAAAAAGACTTCTCATAATCAGCTAGAATCCTCAACTCTATTTTGCTCTACCTGACAGTATTCTCTCTGACAACGCAGATCACTGCAGAAAGCCTTGAAATAAAGTAAGATTTGTCCTTTACTACAAAGAAAAAACAGGTGTAGGTTCAGCAGCTGTTGGTGTTATCTGAACAATTTCACAATTTTTTCCTTCAGGTTGGTTTTAGCCTGGCCTACAGTCTAAGTGCCCTTTCACAGTCAGGGTGTGTCTCTGGTGCACTTCGGGAACACAGTTCCCAGTTCATCTAAAAGGAACCTCATTTGTGAGCCCTGAGCCCATTCCATGGTGTGTCCAAAGCACTGCAAGAGGAGGCAAAAGAGAAAGCTCTGCTGGCCTTAACCAAAAGGCTGATGTAACACAGCCACAAAGGTACCAGAGCAGAGAACCTAAACAGGAAAGAAGCAGATGCTGGAGGATGTGTGGTGTCTTGCTCACATGTCCAGTTTGCACAGGAGACGTGGCTACTTTGGAAAACTGGGAAAGGCAGCTTGGCACTTTCTGCCCAGTAAAAACATGTGCTCTGTGTGCAGCAGAGAGTCTTTGCTCTGTTCTGGTTGCCCACCTTTAGCAGGAATTTCAGGGAGCCAGACCTCTGCTTGCATACATTCTTGGGATGCCCTGATCTGCCAGTGGTTTCCTGTGACTATCTGTCCCAACAGAGGCCATTAAAATGTTTTAGTAAAAAAAGGATTTATTCTATTGTATTTTTATTAATATCACTGGGAAAAAAATCTCAAACAGGAGCTCATACAACTGTACTCTGGTTCTGTTTCCAATTTTTTCAGCAATTACTTGAATTGTGACATAAAAAAAATACTTTCAAAATCTGTAAATGATGTCAGCTTTCAAAGGAGCTGCAAAAACTCTAGATTAGAACACAGCTCAAATTATCTGGTTAAACTGGAGATAGGGTCAGCAGAGTCAAAATCAATACGATGAAACATGCTAAAAATAAATGCATTAACTGTGTAGAAAAAGACATGAACACGATTCAAGGCCTATGTTTATTTATTCACAGTGCTACCCTTTCTGAGAAATACCAGCAAGCTGAAGAGAGTCCTTCAGAAGAGAGAAAACAGGTTCAAGAGGCATGAGTAAATTATGGATAAGTTTGATTTTTTCAGTTCTGAAAAAAACTCAAAACAGTAAAGTTCTACTAAAAGTTGAATAGATTGTAGAATTTCCTCTTTAAGGTTTTTTTTACAGCTGATCAAATAACCTTCTGTTAAGGTTTATGTAAGTGTCCTTGAATCCATTTCAACACAAAAAGTACTGAATTGCCTCTTGAAATTTTTGCATCTTTATATTTCTATGCTTTAATATTATGAAGCTGCCTTTACAAAGAATGGAGACCTGGGGACTCTCAGGACATCATCAGAAGCAGTCCTGTTCACCTACAAGAAGGTGATATTCCCAGAACATAAATATCTGGAGCTGTTAAAGTGTCTATAGAAGCAATCACTAAAGAGATTCCAGTTTTTTACTCCTCCTCAGAAGTAAGTTCACTCATAGAAATGGCGAAAGAAAAAAAATAATTCTTTTTAGATGTACATTTTGTTAGTGCTACTATGAGCTGACACAGGCTTTTCCAGGGAGAACAAAAGGTTTGTAATTTACACAGATCATAAGATGCCAGGTCAGAGGAGAATATTTGTTTGGAGGGTGGGCAACAGAAGCCTTCCAGTAAGAGATCGTTTTCACTTGAATCAACTTCATTTCTGAAGTTACAGGTAAGTATTCTTTCATAAGTAGCCAGAGAAAAAAATTTACTCCTATTTTTTTACTTGGAATCTTTTTTATTCTTACCCAGCATTTACTGTTTGAGTGTTAAAATGATAGGAATTTGCAATGGAGAAAAATGTGATGAAACCTTTGACTTTGTTAAAGAAAATATATTTTCCCCTATCTCTGCAGCAAAGCCTTTCTTTCCTGAACAAAATATCTTAGGGATAACTCCCATTTCATAAGAGATGTGAAGTAATCACAGCCAAGGCAAGGATGACTGATTGTTTGGTGTCACTCTAGTTGCTAATCTCGGGAGGGACATTCAGGCTATTAAACAATTTGTCCCAATCTGCCAGCATCCCTGCAGCCAGCTTACCAGGTTTTGTGGTTGGCAAAATAAAAAATGCCTTGCAGGGTTCTGGCAATCAGGCAGAGTTGCCATGGTAACTGGGAAAATGGTGGCAAACATAAACAAAGCTCTAATAATACTTTAGGAATTATTTACCTTTTTATCTCCAGCATTCAGTGGTATTTCAGGCTAATTTCTTAACTAGTTTTTTTCTCATAAGCTACTTTTGGTATTACTTGGCCTCTGAGGTCTCTTGCTGCACTTCAGTGTCTTTGTTAAGCAGATTTAACTGGTAAAATTTAAAAATAATATGTATTGGTACAGAAATTTTACTTATTTTTGAGTCTCATGTGTGCATTTATTGTGGTTATTTTGAAACCAGTTTAAATCCTGCCAATTTTAATCACTTAAAGAAGTATAAATTGAAATAATATAGAAATAATTATAGAAATAATAATATGAAATAAGCCATCCTAAACAAGGCAAAATTGCCTAATCTATGATTTTGCTGGTTCCTGAAAACAGTCTTAACTTGCACTGTCAACTTCACAGTTCACTGTCAGAAAAGACAGAGTACACCTTTTCTTTTTGTTGTTTTATTAGGCACCAGACTAGTTCATGATCTGCTGTGTTGAATTTGTGGGGCATCAAAACACATCTAATACATAATACCTTGGAAGCAAACCTGGGAACCACCCACCATGACCACATATACCCCTTGAAGACGGGTATTCCAGTCCTATTGTGTGGAAATCCCTACTTATGATCAAGCTTTTCATCTTTCCAAAGGAAGATTATAAGCAAAAGCCTAGTCACAACTGCTTCAGTCAAACGACAACTTTCTCTAAACACAGGCACATGACACAATTACTCCAAATGTTCCCTGTGAAAGTTCTTCACATACTGCGCGTTCTGGTTTTAGCTCCAAGAGCTCTGTAACACTTTATTAAAAACAGACCTCAGAGACACTTCTTAAACAAGAACAGAGAATATTACTCCAGTAAATCAGATTTGAAACTGTTTTGCAAAGCAGTTAGGCCTTAATGAAATTGTTCCAAAGGTCACTAGGTTTAGTTCAATTTCCCACTAAGTGGAGATGAGAGCTCAGTGAATAATTAATAGCAAATGATTGAATGAATTTCACCTTTCCATTGTAGTTACAAGCTCTTTCAGCAAGTCACCATAATCTCAAGGATGTTTTGAAATTGTTGCCCTGCTTGTTTTCTAATGCTTTCTTCTCGTGTTGTGTTTCAGCTGGTCCATCTCTTGGCATCACATTGATAGACCCCACAGCACTTCGGGTCTGCCAGGTTCCCTCCTCTCTCCTTGCACTGAAAACACAAGTCAGCAGCAGTACACAAACTGCACCCATGGCAGAGTGTCACAGCTCATCAAACACACCTGAAGGATGAGAACTAATCATAGAAAAGGGGCTATGAACTCACAGGGTATTTCTGAAAGTTTCATATTAAATCAGTAGGCCACAGGATGCGATACATTTGTTCATGGCTCATTTTAGCAGGAAAAGGTTAAAGAAGAAGCCAGATACTTGAGGGGGCTTGTCTGCAGCTTTAAAGTCTAAAAAAAGAGTGCTGTCACTGCATACCCTGTAATCAATGTTTTTTAAAGCTAAGAGAGCAATTCAGCTGAATGATAAAACTGCTTACCACAGTGATTAAACAAAGAACATGCAGTATCTTAAGAGAAGCAGCCCATCAAAATCAACAACTCCAGGCATCAGCAGAGGTTCCAAAAGCCTTATGATAGACTGGATAACCATATAGACAATAAAAATGCTTCTTGAGAAGGAAACGAGGTGCAGCCTGTCTCCAGACACCTGCACTAAGTCATCAGGAATGTCCAACTCAGTGAGTCCGAGACATCATTACAACATAAATAGAGTGCACATTTTCTTGGTTCCACACTTCAAACTTTATGTATTGCTCATCCGAATTTCTTCCTATAGCACCAAACTCAGTGACTAGTTTTGGTGTAATATCACATTTGCCTTTTTTTTAAAACACTTCCACTACAGCTTACCTCTGATGAAAAAGTACTGGCTGGACATTTTGCCATGAAATTTTAGTGTTCTGCAGATTAGAATAAAATTTTTGTCTTCAAGGCACATTGATATTAATTAACTGTACTTCTCAAACATTCAGGGATCAGTGCAGAGAGAGGGCTAATGTAAGGTGTAAGACATCTCTGCTCTGGCTCCTCTGGCCCGGCTGTCGCTGGGATCATCATCATATTAAAGTTAATGGCAATGAGATTCTCCTCTCACCATTGAATGACATTTGCTTTGGCTATTTCAGTTGTGATGATACCAAGACATTTCATTTACAGCAGGCAATAAGGGGAATAAAGTCGGCTCCTGATGGCAGACTAGCATCTCCCTTTTTTAAAAGACCATTGGGATACCATGAGGAAAGGAAATGTAAAATGGGAAATGTAAAATGAGAAATGTAAAAAAAGGAAAGAAGAGTAACTTGTGAAACAGACTAGCAAGCTCCTTCTTTTTCCTAACAAATGGTTTCTTCTTTCTATTAGACTGCAACTGTTATGTATTTTGGGGGAGTATTTTCTGCTGTGGGAGCAATTTCCTAGAGCTAGCTCTTTTTATATCAGTGTTTTGATGTTTAATAACTCTTGATGTTTTTTTCTCAATGTCTAGATGCATGGCTAAGTGCTCTTTGAACCATTCATATTTTTAGTCTCCAGAACACCTGTGACAGAGTTTAAAAATCAAATTTTATAAAGGAAAGTCAATCTATCTGTTGAAAACCTGCCTCCCAATTGTTTCACTTGATGCTTCTGAATTCTTACATTAAAAGAAACACAGTAATAATTTATTTTCTCTGGGCCATGATCACTTAATAGGTATACATTATCCAACCCAAACTGTCATGACAGATTTCGTAACTTCCTATGATTTCTTTTCTTAATAAGCCTGAATAATTTTGTAGCATCTACAAATTGTCTAACCTCATTATTTATCTCTCTTTCCAGGTAATGTGTTAAACAGGAGATCTCCCTCTGAGACCCCACTGCTACAATATGTTTTCTTTTGTTTCCTAACTTTTAGCCACATTTCTGGCTATGTTTGCCCTGCCCTCAATACTTCAGTTTAGTTTCAGAATGATTTCCAGTAAACCCTTCTAGAATATTTTACCTGAAAATATCCATCTTGTTTTCTGCTATTAGGCCTTGTCACTGACTGTAAGAGAAAATGAGAGTGGGAACTTGTAGTGATGTTTTATGTTTTATGTTTTATTTATTTAAATCCTTTTTTCCAATTGTAGGTGTATAAGTGCTATGCTTGACAGTGTTCAATGAGGTAAGGAAAAAAACCTATTACCTCTGTGAACAAGGAATGGATTTGGCCTATTAAGGAGTTGGTTACCTAACTAACAGGACAAGGACTGAACAGTACTGAGACAAATAAAAGTAGGAATATCTCTGATTAAAAATTGTGTCTGATTTTGTGTTTGAAAAAAAATTTGACAGCTGTGAGCTAGTTTTAGCCACAGGTAGGTTTGTGCACTTGTTTGCATTTGGAGTGAATTAAAGAAAAAAAATCAGAGCAGCAGCTGGGAGGAAGATGATTAATCACAGAGGGAGCTAAGCCTAACCCCCCTGTAGAACCAGCTTTCCCTTAATGCACAACCTTGCTCATGCTGAGCAGTATCTTGCTCTGCGAATCATCTCTCCAAGATTAATGTTGCCATTAGTTTCAAAAAATGAAGCCCCACTGAAGACAGGGAGGTTTGCAAGGCACTTAATCAAAAGGCAATGGGATTATATGTTTCCCAGTCAAAGTACAATCAATCCTAGACTATGAATGGCAATAATTTGTTATAAAATGGAAAATAAAGCTCACTACCAGTTTTGAATCATTTTGATGCTCCTATTACCGCTTCTGTCTCTGATTTAGATTCAACTTAATGTACTGGGATCAAACATTAATTGGTGTAGAGCTGATTCAGAGCTGGATCAGATTGCCTTAACTCCAGGCATGAAAGCTACAGGGCAGCTGTTGAGGGATCCTAACAGTTTCAGCCATCTGATTTTAACTTGCCACCACACTTTTGCCAACGCCCTCAGCATTCATCTAAGTTGTGCTAATGAACTTAGAAGAAGCAGCTAACTATTCCCAGCTAGATTCACAGCAAAATTCATCTCTTCAGTAAACCCAGCTTTCATCCCCACCCCCCCCTTCTTTGTTTTAATTCTTTTTATTTCTCAGCACATACCTTCATTTACTTTGGGAAAGCACCAGATCTTTATCCATATTCTGAAACTTCCTCATTAAGGTCCTAAGTATGCACAACTGGAGTCAGCAGGGTTACTTAGCTTCTTAATACAAGCACATACCTAAGCACCTTGATGAACTCTCTGACTTTGTGGATAAACAATCTGTATAAGGTCAGATCTTTGATTAAGCTGGGAACAGATTAAGCAGTTCACATCTGTGTTATAAAGATGTACAAATGCAGGAGAAAACACAGAACTCAGATTTTTTTCCTTTGAAACTACAAATGAGGAATACAGTGCTACTGAGACATAGGTGAGAATTTATGGGGCTTGTGTTAGGTTTTCCAAGGTTCTGTGATCTCCTTTCCCACTGATTTATGGACTCACTTATCAGTTTCAATCAAATGTAAAAAAGCAAGAAAGGAGCTCAAACATATTAAATTTTCACAAGTTTCACGAGCCAGTAGAAATTACAGGTCCATGGTGGCTGAGTCCTGCACACTCAGACAAAGACTGTGTCTCCCACTGTGAGTATTCCTAGGTTTTGGGACACAACCTGAAGCTCTTGTAGGTGTTGGGGACAAAAGAAAAACTATGTTGAAAATGGCATTTACTAGCTTCCTGCCTCATTGGAACAGTTTGTTACCATAGATGTCAGAACAGGCTGCACTTAAACAGCAGGGGCAATTGTACAGAACTTGGCTTGCAAGCTATATTTTAACATTTGTTACAGGGAGTGATCTATTTAAATCCTTTGCTTTTTCATTAGTATTTTCCCTAACTCATCATAGGACTTTAGAGACAACAATATGATTTCTCTGAGTAGAAGCTACTTCAGGGTTTTAGATACAGTTTTTTCTATACCAGCTGAAAGAAACCTGGCATTCAGTCCTGGCATTCATTTTGGCAGTCAGTGAAGATAGAAGAGCCACCCAAAGATGCCTTGTTTAAGGACGCTTGAGGAACCTAGGCAGGATGCCAGGTGCCCACCAACCTGTTTTATCACTCTTCTCCTCAGCAGGAGAGTGGTAGAGGAAAATAAAATTCAAAAAGCTGATGGATTTAGATAAAGACAGTTTAATAAAGCAAAAACCAAGACCAAATCCAGAAGCAAAGATAAACAAAATATTCTTTTTCTACTTCCCATCAGTAGGTGATGTTCAGCCAGGAAGCAGGGCTTCAGAAGGCAGTGTCATAATGCTGAATGACCTCCCATCCTCCTCGTCCTTTCTCTTAGCTTTTACTGCTGAGGAGACATCATATGGCATGTCATATCCCCCTTGGTCAGTTTTGGTCAGCTGTCCTGCCTATGTTCCCTCCCAAGATGTTGCCCCAGCTTCCTGCTGAGGAGGAAATACTGGAAGAGACCACTGATGCTGTGCAAGCACTGCTCAGCTGTAGCAAAACACTGGTGTGTTACCAACACCTTTCTATCCAACAGTACACACAACACTGCAAGGTTTGCTTGGAAAAGAAGTAATTCCATCTCAGCCATACCCAGTGAAAGGTATCATGCAACTTTCCTGGGTCCCTGTGATTCTTTGTGGAGGAAATGGAGCAATAACATTTTATGGTCTTGTCTACGTTGGTCATGTATCAGTGCTTTCTAATACTTTATCTAATCTAGCTGCAAGTGCTCTCTGCTTCCAGTGCAGTCATTTGCAGATACTCTATATGACAGATATGCATAACAGTTGTGCTTATATTCTCTGAAAGCAAGCGCAACAGCTCATAGTTGTAGCCCAGGAAAAAACCCAAATCCAACAAAAAAACCCCTGTGTAATGTAGATTTTCAGCAAATTCTACTGTTCTCTCTTCACTGGTTATTCAGTAAGATTATCCTGCTTGGAAATCACCTCCTGTGATATTACCCTGTGGTACACTAATGTAAAGCATTAAAAATATTTGTTCATTATCACACAACAGATCGACATCCTTGAGGGATTCTGTAGAGAAAAACAGCATTCAAACAATTGTCTGTCATTAAATTACACCTAAAAGATTAATGTATTATGAAGGAGACAAACTCCATATATTCAATATCTTCACAATCAGTCAGAGGATACCTGTTGAGCTGGAGTATGCAATTTTTTATTTATGTTATTTTATTTCAAAAGTAAGATTATTCAGCTTTTCCCAAAAAATGCCAGCTATCATGTACATGCTATGGGCAGATGGTAACCCTAAAGAAGACATATGTGTGCACATATTCTTTAATATTTGTATTCACAAATAAATTTAATATTAAAACCACTTAATCCAGAAATTCTATTCCTGCATTCTGTAAATATCAGAATGTGTGATTGCTGAGGACTTCTAACTAAAGAAAACCCTACTGAGAAAGCTTTACAGCTATTAATTATGCTTGCACATCACTGAGGGAGAGAGAAAATGAGTAATTCCTTTTACAGCCCATTTACAACACTCAATATTTGTCAAGCAGCTCTTCTTGTGACTATGAGTTCGAGACGAGTCAGGCTGTGAGGGCTGTATTGAAAATCTGTGCTAGACAGTAGTGAGACTCCCCCAACACAAATTCTGGCAACAAAAAGGACAGAACACAAGACTCCATCAGAGTCCATAAGTCTAGCTACATAAAAGTAGAGGAAATACAGAGAATGTATTAGCAAAAAAAGCATGGGAATAAAATTATCTCAAAACTCTCTTCCTTAGCAGTCTCTTGTTTGGCTGTTGCTTTTTAATTTTTCCATTTACACACTAATGTAAAGAGAAAAATGGGAAAAATGGAAGAGGGTGGGCTCAATGAAAACTGAAGGATCTCTTCTTTTTGAGGCAGAGCTTTCAGCTTTTAGCTAAAATACAAATAGGTCCATCAAACAATGAGGTAATATCCCAATGTACACACATGGCACGCTGATAAGGAGAGCAATGGCTACTGGTTCTGGAAGCAACAGAGTCCTGTATGTAATACTGTGCTATAAAGTACTTAAGTACAGAAAAAATAAAATGTAAACTCGCTAAAAAAATGGGAATTATCATCTTAATATTTTTTGAGCTCAGAGTGGCTCAGGTATTTTATTACATTTCCTTCAGTACATACCTCAACAAATAAGCAACATATATTCATTCATCAGGCTAAAAAAAAATTAAATTATCACATTAAATGATGGTATTTCACTGGCTTTGAGAAATATAAGAAGTACCTCCAATAATGAAATGTGACAGGAAAAAATGTCAGTCACATATATGCGGACAACATTCCTTTGGTTGAAATGCCAAATGGTTGATATGAAAATGAAGACTGGATTTAGTGTGCTGGGTTTTAGAGTAAGAACACTAAACACACTAAACACAGCTCTTTCTTTCCATGTAAATTTTCTCTCAGAGACGTTACTTTCAATTTCAGGATGAAATAAGTGATTCAGTTTTGATCTATGATGAAATGTGAAAGGAAAAACCTCTTTCCCTTATTTCCATTAAAACTAACATAAAGTCTTTAATATAGTAGGAAGGTTAGTATATTAGTTTTCCTCAGCAATCTCTCCACCAAGTCAGCAAGAACCATCACCAGCTAATAAATGATCCAAGGACAGTAACAGTAATCTCCAACTGAAAAATAAATATCAAGATAGGAGTCCTTTGGGAGGTGACAGAAAATAATTGAAAACAGAACTTCTCTATTTAAAATAAATTAAACTGCAATTTTTAGCTGAGTCTGTGTGGCTGAATCTGGGGGAGTGAGAAATCCAAACAACAAAAACCTATCAGCCTTACTTACTAACAATATATAAGAGAAATAATAACTGCATTCACTTATTCTGTCTTTCAATTGAAATATATAGTTGTTAACCTATGAGACAGATCCCATTAAGATGCTGGTGGGGGAATCTCAAACCAGGCTGGAGGTGATTTCCTGCAGTTGCTGCCTGTCCAAAAAGAGTTAAATTCTGCCAGTGGGAAAGCACAGCACTGCAAAGGAGCAAGATGGTGCCAGTGTCTTCTGAGAGCGAGGAACAATGGTTCTCTCAAAAGGTGCAGTGGCAAAAGGGACCAATCCCCGAGGGCTTCTTGCTGCCCTGTCTGTGAACATCTCATGGGGTAACAGCTGAGTGCCTCACCCCCGTGACATTATTTATGTGCTTGATCATGGGATGCTTTCAGGTTTCCAGGCCTATATTTGTGCTCCCACTGGGTGACATCTTCGTCCTAGGCCAAGACCTGACTGTTTGCCAGCCTCCCTTACCCTCTGTTTTCAGAGAGAGACAACCCAAGGCTATGGAGAGGGCTCTAACATGCTGTTGAGCAAATCTTCTGGATTACTGAGCAACCAAAATCCTAAGGACACTGTAGCTTTCCCCACTGAGGAAGACTTGATGCAAATGCCTAGAGATAAAAGTATGAAAAATAACATAAAAGGAAATTTTTGAAGAATTCATACATCATATCGGTGCCAACAAAATTCTCCCTCAACCTCCTGAAAGTTGATTGACCAGATCCTTTGATATCTATGCATCTTCAGGGCAGCAGTAGAGAACTAAGCCTTCAGCTGGAAATGTAAAGTTGATTTGAGAAGCTGCACAAGACCCTCATATAGTTGTCACTTTTCAATATATCTGTGTTGGTATTAACTGGATGGTCATGTTCTCTGCCTGCCCTCTGCCTCCCTTCACCACTAAGAGCCAGAAAATGCTTATGCTGCTGAAGCAAGTTTTTAATCCTTCCTGTAGGTGGATATACCTTCAATCTTATATGGCAATCAGTCTTGGTAATGGTTCTTGAAGTCCAGTTGACTATAAAGGCTGAGAGACAATGTTTTTTCTCTCCCAGCTGTAAATACAAGGGAATGAAATCTAATTTTAGTGCTTTGACTATTTCTCTGCAAGTAAAGATATTCACTGAAATTGTGTGTTTGTGTTTATTCTAATCACGCATCAGGTTTGCACATGCATAGTAACAGAAATGGTCTTGTTCCAATTTGGTTTGTGTCCCTACTCTGACTCTTAATGGATGTTTTGTGCATGATATTCCTGAATATTGCTTTCAGAAAGAAGTTTTGCATTTCTTTGGGCTACAAATCAGAAATTTAGCTGAGATGTACAATATAATCAGAACCGTTCATTTATTTCCTTAAGAAATCAATATCAGAAATCCTTTAGATATTAAATAAAAAAGAAATAAACTACTATAAACAATATAATGCACCAAACTATAGACAATATACTTGCAGGGCTGTAAGTGAAAACTACAAGTTGTTACAGAAATAACTGACAGATCAATTTTATTAGTTCTAATTATTAGGCTGAATCATTGGTAATTTTTTCCTTCTATTTGGTTTGTTCAAAGATAAGTCAGGAGTAACGAATGGAAGTCTTCTCATCATTCTTCATACCTATTGTTTTCAAAGCATGCAATTTACCTGGGAACATTTGAGCAAAACCATATTACTCCATAAACAGTGGGCAGCCCCAAGACCACTGAGCTCTCCTTCATGGCAGTAGGCTGCACAGCAGGATCTCCCCTTGAGTAGGGATACCTCTCAAGGTTAGCCCTTGAGGCTGAGAGAATCCTTATTCAGTAAGTGAATTTAGAATAAGAGCACATGCACTCTGCTATTTTAGCTAAGTTATTCAAAGCACTGATTGCACATACAAAATCATTTAAGCATAAACCATCGACCAAGTTTGGGACTGAGTCTGAATCCAGCTGCACCTAAATCTCCTTCTGAGAAATGTTGAATTCAATTCTAAATGTGCTTTAATAAAGTGCTTTCTGAACTTCATGGTATGACAGGAGGTATCCCTGACAGTTTTTTCTGACCCTGTCCTCTATGCAGTAAGTACTCCAGTGTACCTTGCCATCAAATCTTGTTAAATCATTGTCCCATTTCCCACTTAACTTTGTTATCCCATTGGCTTATATCAATAGCATATATATATATAGCTAATCTCTTGAAAGTGAAGTGTAAGACTCCACCTGTGACAATCATGCAACACAAACCCTTTATATAGTCTATATAGTTGGTGGTCTGCAGCATGAACACAAATTTCCTATGCTGATATTAAAAAAAAAAATCTTCAGAAAATATTACTTGTATTTACAGAAGCAACAGTACAATATAGGAAGATAGAAAGATGAGAAAGAAAGGCAAAATATAGTGCACTACTGAGGTTTATAGGTACCTTTTGTATGTACAACCCTTGCTCTCAGTACTTACACCAGACTCCCTACTCCTGGGAGAGTTATGTGCCTACCAAAACTGCCTAGCGCTGAAATTGGCACAGTTAAGTAAAGTTCTAATCCACAAACAAGAGAGCTACAAAAACTTAAAGCAGCACAAGCACTATTTAATTGCATCTGAAGTTTCAGCTTACTCCTCCAAGCATGTCGCCTTGCTTTACATGGGAGGAAGAGTTCAATACCCAGAGAACACAACAATACAATGTGTTTCGGAAGGTTCTCCCTTCGAAACTGGTAGTTTCCATTCAAACCAACATAGCTTATTCATAGCTAATGTTATCTTAGTTAGACACAGTGATTAATTAAACACAATGGTTAGATGCAGTAATTAAATCCATTATTTAAATATTGTTGCTTACTCACTTTTCATTAGTGAGTTTCATTCCCTCAGAGCATCATTATAATTGAAATTATTTGTTTCACTTAGTCACAAATAGTGAAATTCACCAAAGAGCTAAGAATGGAAGTGCACCAGTTCCATTCCCAACTCACCAAAGCTTTTTCTTACCCCTGAGTACGGCAAGAAATGCCTGAATTTATAAGGTGCTTCTTTGTTTGACTTTAATCCCCATTAGGAGGCTGACTATGTCCAAAAGGTGGCTTGGAGTAAGAATACCTAGATTAGAGCCAAAGCCTCTGCAAAAGAATACCTTCCCTCTCCTCATGTTGGTGGGCATATTTAGATCACACCAGAACAATACAAGCTCCAACTATCAGATTTACATGGCATCTAGGAGAAGAATAGTAGGAAGTGATATTGAATAATATTAGTTTATAAGATAAGAAAAACTGGAAGTGATATTGAATAATATTAGTTTATAAGATAAGAAAAACTGGTAGAAAATTCCTCCCTCAGTCTCTAGGTATCTAAATTCTCAAGATTCATCAACTGAAGGATTGCCCTGTGTTGCAAAATTGGATAGATCAGGAGTGCAAGGCCCTCTGCTAAGGACAGGTCAAATATAACACAGGATTCACTAGAACAATCATGAGCTGCTCTCTGGGCCTGTGGTCAGGACTGTCTTGATCTTTGTTCCTATATGTTCCTTTGTATTTTTCCACTGTCAGCATTCTATTGTGTGGGAGGATTTAAAGCCCTTGAAGCTGAAGGAGGAATCAAACCCAGTGATCTCATCTCTAGGGCAAAAGCTGTTACATTCTAGGGATGAAAATATTTTTGGTCTGTATCACTTGCAAAAACTCCATGTTAAGTTCTTCAGACCTAATTCAAAAGAGACTCCAGGGCAGCAGTATCACTTTTCTGAAGTCCTGAGTAAGATGCCTAAGGACTCAAAAGAAAAGCACTCTTTAAACATCCCTATCCTTATTTTGTCTAGCAGTTTCCAGCTCTGAGTATCAGCCTGTGGGGATCCTGTCAATCTGTACCAAACTACCCCTACAGGGAATCAGACTGCCTGGATGTGCTCTGGATAAGATGCCTCATTTTAAACTTAAAAGCACATCATTGGATACAACACTGGATTTGAGATGCCTTGTTAATTAATATGGAGGTACCTGTGTACCAGAGCATGGTGTCAATAAGAACTGGGAACACTCTCTCTCCTAAAAATATTCTCAAAGCTAAAGGGAATTAATGAAATGGTCCCTGAATTTTTAACTCCCTGAAATTCTCCAAGCAAAGCATCTTCCCCTTTCTCAAAGGCTCCTGTTCATAAGCAGAGATTTCCTAGCATTTTCCTCAAAGGCAAAATGTGACGTTTTTCCCTTAAGCTGTGACACATTAATTTTAAAGTCACAGCTCAATCTCCATCCAACAAACAAGGGTACTCCTGGTTGAAAGTTTGTGGGTTGCCTCTGTGCAGGAAGACATACTTGACCAATTTCTTACTTCTTGTTTTATACTTGTTAGACCACCAGAACTCAAAGGGTAAATGATGCTTTAAATTACATAACAGATTCACAAACTTAGTAAAACAGGGAATTCTCTTAATTCTGGAATGATTCCTTGTAATAACATCATCTTTTGCTAGCAGGATGCCAACTGTGAAATGAGGGTTGGGGTATAATTACAATAGTCATTGCAGGAGAAGAAACAAAAATTGAAGAAGCAATAATAGTCATGACAAAAAGTGTAAAAACTCCAGAGAAAAATTAAAATAGTGAACAAAACAAAACCCTACCACCACCTCAAAGCATCTCCCTGCATCTCCTTCACTAAAAAAAAAAAAAATCCCCCAAAACCCATCATCAGATATCTGGAGTCATACAAATAACCCAAAATAAAGACACATCGTTGTGCAGTATGTCTACTGCATTGTGGCATATGTAAAATCATGATCAAGGCATTCTCTGGACCAATATATTAAAAAATATAATTATGTCTAAATAAAGTTAATGAGCCGGAAAATGGCTCAACAGCTTAAAATATCTAATGACAGCTTAATTACAACTACATTAGTTCTAGGCTCATGCATGTACTCATTTATTGTAACAGTCATGAAAAAATATTTGAGTACCGAATTTTTTCTAGAGGAGTTTTTAAAAGTAATTTTCTTATTTCTTTCTGATCTACTTTCCTTTAAAAAATCCTATGCTCCAGCACCATAAAGGATAGGAAGTTCCAGCTGGTTTAATCACATAGCAGGCACTGCAGTATGACAAGATGCTCACCTGTGCAAAGCTCAGGAATTAAAATAGTGTTAGGAGAAGCAATGTGCCGATGAGCTGGTTCTCCAACAGAAGAGAAAAAGTGCAAGGGCAGTTAAGGCTGTATCTTTCAAACACTTATCAGTGTTTTGCTGCCAAAACAGGAGGTAGTTTTCCACGCAGATCTATCATCCTGGATTCAGTATTACTTGGTATTTTTACTTGGGCATAAGAAATAAGCCTACATTAAACTTTCACTTGAAATAACATTCAAAGAAAACTGAAAAAACTGGATAAATGGTTTGAGGAAAACAGAACATAATTCAATAGGAAGCAACACAGTTGCTGAACCTGTGATATTCACCTCTGAAAACTGAAAAACTGAACTTGAACTTAAAAATGTGTAAAGTAATTGGAGAAAGGAATAACAAGAACAGTCAGAAGTATGTGAACTGGACTGAAAGTGGCTGTTTAGAGAAGCACAGGGAGGGCATAAGAAAGCTAGGTAATTTCAACTTTGTAAAAAACAGGTATAGGGCTAATAAGTCCATCTCGTGTATGGGCAAAACTAAACATAATAACTTTAAATTGTACGAGAAGAATTCAGTCAGATATCATAAAAAGTGAAAAGAAAACTAATGGTGAGGACAGCAAGCCATGAGTACAGCCCTCCTGGGCAGGCAGGTTCCATTCTCCACTGATGAAAAACATGGTGTGTGTTCCTGAGGTCATCAGAGCCCTGGATGGGCTTGACTTTGGACCTCTCTTTTTTCATCAATAACCAGAAGCTGCTGTAAGTTTATACTTATTTTGTTTTTTTTGTCTAGAAGGAAATACATCCTCCAAAAAGGAGGTCTTGAGCAATGCCTTTAACTTTTACAGTGGTTCCCTGTCCATTACTGGGATGCCTGATTTACAGGAAGGGAGATGCCTCTTTGCCTATTCTGAGTTTAAGAAATAAGTACTCAAAAAAACTAACTTGAACAAAACAGACCAACAGAAAAAAAACCAAACCCATTATAATATAAAGGGGAGGGGAAAAACTGATGGATTGTTCTTGTCACCTCTTTGCAGAAAGGCATAAGTTTAAGACAGCTACAGGAACAGAAAATGAATTGCACACTCCAATATACTGTGAAGCCTCATGAGTGCTATTTTTACTCTTCTGAAATTGCCAAGAAGACCATACACACTGGAGACAAACATACCCTTTCTGAAGCCTACATTAGTGTTGAGTGCTGGAGAAAGCACTGGTATAGACAGCTGTATGAGAGCATTGGGTGGATGCCTATCCTCTGCATGTGCAGACCTACTGAGGCAGGATATGGCTCCTCTCTCCAGTACCAACAGGTGGCTTTCCATCCTTCAAAACCGTGACTAAACAAGAATTAATTTGCTCTTCCTTTCTGCACACAGAAGGTGAGGTGATCACAACAGGGTCATCCGAGCCAGCCTCTCCATTGTCACAAATTTACTTGTAAACCTGGACTTGGAATGGAGGAACACACCAACATTTAAAGTACAAATCTTTATCATGTTGTGAGCCTCATCTTTGCTGCACACCAGGGAGACCAAACCCCTTTTCAAGACATGAAACGCACACTTGAAGTGAATACGTGACACTTACCCACACGCTGACATCAGAGCTCACACACCACTCTGATGTAGTGCTGACATCAGTTTTAGATCAACACTTCAGAGACTGCATATAGCTTGTCAAACAAATATGAAAGCTAATAACTTTAAAGTAGGAAACCTTAAGGTTAAATATTTCATTTCTGCATATTTTATGTGTGGTGACAGCATTTAAGTTAGGGATAATATGAACACTGTTACCATGGAAATTTAATTTGTAAAGTGCCCCAATATACTATGAATTAAATGATACCAAGCGGCTGTGGTTCAGAGAAAAGAACTCTTCTGGAATTCCCAGATGTTTTTAAATAAAACTTCTAAAAATCTCATCATGATTATTTCTTTGCTGTTTTGTATCCACACCTGAAGAAGCTGCAACACAAGAGCATTTTAGAGCAGCAGAGGTCAGGCAGCAAGCACTCTACAGCACGCATGAAATCCAGATCTGTGGGGGCTTTTGTTCAGCAGACATGGGACAAGGAAGGAAAAGATCCTTCCTTACACTTTATTATTTATTTTCATCTAGTAATGCAGTATTTTTGCTTTAGTTTAATAACTGAAAATTAATTAAAATACAACAATACCGGTAAATAATAATGGCTAATAACAACAATAACAGAAAAAAACAAGTAATGCACAATGCAATTGCTCACCACCCACTGAGGGATGCCAGATATCCCTTCCTGAACCCAGATCAGCTCCTGTTCTGGGTAACTTCTCCCAATTTATGTGCCAGACATGACATTCTATGGTGGAGAATATCCCTTTGGTCAGTTTGGGTCACCTTTTCACTGGCAGAGCATGAGACAGGAAATGACTTAAGATAACACAACTTAGCAAATCACATCAGCATGTTATCAACACCACTCTTACTCCAAATCCAAAACACAGCACAGTAACAGCTACTGAGGAGAAATTATCCTAGCTGAAACCTGGACAATAGGTCAGACCAAATCTGGCTCCTGGCTGCTGAAGTTAAGGGTTCAGACAAATTGGCAGGGACACCCTTTGCCTGTGTGCTATAATGCCATGCACTATACAAAGAGCTTCTGTAAAGAATTTACTGGGGAAATTTATTATTTAACTTATAATTTGCATTGAGCTGTATTTAAGGGAAATTAACTTTTAAGTAAACAAGACAGCATTTATAGTTTATTAAATAAAAATGCCTCAAATACATTGTACATAGGAAAAAGCTGTACTAAAATGTGTTCTGAAATGAAACATAATTATTAAAGAAATTTAAACATAATTGTTAAAGAAAATTTTACTTAGCTAATCTACCAATTTACATCAGACCACCCTAGCCAAGACTTTAGGTTAACTAATTCAGATCTCCTTGTATCACAAACTAAAATATGGCATCACTAGGTTAAAATAAACAGTCCTCTCTTTGTCAGGTTCTATTCAGCTTGACTAGAAACGAATTGCAAAAGACAGGTAACTCAAAGAGAAGAGAGGCTTTTCTCTCAAGTTATGGGAGAAGTTGTATCTGACAAGGGTTAAGTTTCAACCATCTGCAAAACTTCAACAGAACTAAATGTTCTCTATTAGTGGAACTAATGCCAGAATGATTCATTCTTCCAAACTCATCCTCAGCTGCTTAACTGCCAAAGCATTTTCCTGCCTTCCAGTACACATAACAAGCACTGACTGGCATAACCATTACTTAAATAGCTTTGAACACAGAAATAAATAAAATGTTACCTGAAATAATAAATAACTAATCTAAGCATTATTTAAATCAAGCACATACTATTTATTTAGTCTTTTTACATATATTTATGTGCAGTGGAATATCAGAGAGACAGTTGTAGAAAATGCCTGACTGTGGGTAGGCTCCAATTTCTCCCTATTTTTCCACCTGCTCTCACACCCTCCTTCTCATTTGCACATCCCCGGCCAAGTGCATCTACACCTGCACTCTGACCTGATCAGTGAGGTGAAACCATATTTGCGTGCCAGCAGCAGGGTCTGTGAGATGTGGCAGAGAGAGGGAGAAGTGACAAGCAGCTTAGGAATTTGAGAGAGTAGAAATTCTTACCACGATTTGGTCTGTTCAAGGCCTCATCACATGAAAGCATCATCTATCTCAGTGCAGGACACACATGTAGGTACATGAGCCAGCTGGCATTGCCATGTGTGGTGCAGGTACTATGGAAAACAGTGAAAACAGGCCTAACTCTCAGAGTTGGTTATTACATCCCTTTTTAAAGGGCTATTATTCACACTCCCAGCACTGCACATCATGAAGTGCAACCACCACCGGGCTGCTCCAAAGCCTCTTCTGTGAGCTGCCAAGATACCTTGGCAAAGTGACTACCTTCATTTGTTTATTTCTATATTTTCAAAAAATCTCAGTTCTAACTAGAAGTGTGGGAGAAAACAAGCTGAAAGCATCAGGCCCTCAGGTGCTGTCATCCCTCAGATGAAGTCAGAGAAGGCTGTGTTAGATTTATATCTGGCTGGAGTCATTCCCTCTTGGGAACTTTAACACTTAACTTCCATCACAATACTGTACACACTGGTAAAAGGCTTAATATTTTATTAATAGTATTTCACAAAGTATCTTACCACACCATTACAAGAATCAGTCAGATGCTTTACTCCATCAGCAGAACTACCTTTGGCACACAAGTGCACACTCACATACTTTGTCCTGATTCTCACTGGCTGAAGTGGGTAAGACAGGGAATCATTCACCAAGTTTTTAGCATAAGATAAAGCACTTGTGTGATAACATGCCTCTTACTGAGGTCAAGAGGAGCCATATGAACACAGGAGTACAAAATTTGACCCATCCTAAGTACTTCATTTTCTTGGGAGACAGCAACAACTGGCATGCAATCACAGCAGAAGAAGCAGTTATATTACAGGACTGGACTTTTTCAGTATCTTGGTTTTTTGTCTGACTCCTTCAGTCTTTCTGAAGCTTTTCCTTTGTCAAAGTTCTCCAAAAGAGAAGGTCTCTGAGAAGCTGGGTAGAAAGGACACTGCCAGTTTAGAACACCTTCTCTTATAAATGCATGAAAAGAGCACAAGTCACCTTTGTCAGCTGGAAGGTTCTGGTGAAGTGGTGCAATGTTTTTCAATATTTGGAGTGAATAAAGGCCCTTTTGATGAGATGCCACCTGTCACTCTTCCTTAACCAGTAGGTAGCCATTCTGACAGCACTGTGACAGCAGAATCCAGAACCTTTTCTTTTTCATAGACTCCAAAATTCAATATAAGCAGTCCTGTGCTAAGATCTAAAATTCTTTCATCTCCTGTCATAAGTTGTGCTTGAATTACAGTTCATGCAAACTTGACACACAGTTTTCAACCATCCAGAAACACCCACTTTACTGATTGCCACATTGTCTTTACTTATGTACAAAAATTTATGGGGTTTTCAGCTTTTTCTTTAGTTTGCTCCCCACCCTCTGCAGCTTAACTTTTTCAGTAGCTCAAAGAAGGTTGGTTTTCAAATTATAGGACATCTCTTTATAAATTAAGGAATACACCCCCATCCCAAAAGCAAAGTGACATGTAAGTTATAAAACAGAAAAATGCAAGTGAGATCTTGGTTAGAGTTTTGAAGACAGCATAATGTTACCTTTTTTTTTTTCCTGAACATCACAAAATTCATTTAGAAAATTCACTTATCACTGTTCTGACACTGGAATAAAATGTTATGATGTTCTTTTTGTAACATTTGTACACCAAGAAGCTTTGTTTTCAGTTCACAACACCCTGCTGTGTTGTGACACAGTGCTGTACTGCTATCTGAGCTCCCTAACACCATCCCTGGCATTAGTGAACTTCCAGCCCACGTACAACAGGAGACACACTGTCATTTCACACTAGAGAAACCAAGGCAGCAGGAAAAAGCCTGATCATCCTTGTTCTACAGCAAAGACATATTTTTGTGTGATTAGACTACTTGTAAAATTCCAGCCATCTTTCACTGAGTTTTAATTGCTCAAGACTCAGCTTCATGTAATGTTAATCTTTTCCACTTAGAATATACTTAAAGCTTATTAAATTTCATCCTTTGGCACAGGAACTGGAATTAGTTACCTAATTGTCTCTCTGCAAATTTGTATATTAAGCACGGATTGATGATTAGAACACTCAAAAGCTCTCATTAATCCATTTTGCTGTACCAGCCTGTATGCTTGGAAAACTTGCAATTTTTCTACCAATACACGTAAAACTCAAAAAGTTTCCTTTAAAAAACACAGTAGAATTGACATTCTTGTTGTTTGAAAGATCTTTCTGTGAGGCAACTGATGAAATACCAAAGAAAGCTTGGATTGCACAAGTATTACATTTAGTAGGAAAATCCACTATAGTGGTTACTACATTCCTATTAGATAACATTAGGAAAAAAGATAAATCTAAGGATACATACTATGTGATGGAGAATTAAAAAGCTTTATTCTTTCAATCAGAATTATTTCAATTCAAGTAAACACTAAGCCACGATAACCACATATATCTCAGCTGTATAGATGAAATCCTGTGGAAAAATAAAAGTTGTGCTCTGATTTTATTGCTTTTCCACGTGCTTAGCTCAGTGAGGATTAAAGAGTTTGATGTGAGGTGTGAAGAAAGTTAGATGGGTAAATTTAGGTTTCTATTCTATATTCAAAGACCACAATTTCTATTTGTTTATTTTGTCCCAAGACTAGATATGTTAAGAATAGTTCCACAATAAGATAGAATCATGAGGTTAGTGGTATAATTCTGTAGCTTTAGGAACCCAGTGACAACTCTAGTTGCTAATGCAATTCCATGGACATGGTAAAGTTACAGAATTCACAAAAGACAAAAGGGTTATCTACAAATAATTTGACTGAAACAGGTCCTGTTTAAACCTCTATTTGCACAGTTGAACAAACAATACACTGTTTACCTTCCTTTAAATTTTAAGTCTCATGGAGAAATGAGGTTTCCAGTTTAGATTGGTTTAAATATTGCACAAACTCTTATCCAAGCATTTTGACTGCATTTCATAGCCAATGTAAAATCATGCTTAGAGTAGTCTTCTATATTTTTATATATTTTTAAGATCATGCAGGAATTAAATACAATGTGTTTTACCTAAACCTAATACATAATTGTATTAGCCATAACAAATATGTTTCAAATGATACCACCTGATCCTAGAAAATGCTCAGTTATGTAGAAAAAGTTAGATTTATCCTTGTTTATTTTATGTACTTATGATTATTTTAATTCTGTTAATCTTTCAAATATTAATTTATGAGTGGGCACATTTTCAATGGAATTTTTAAAACAATTCAGGAAAAGTATTTTAGATTTTTGTAAATATACATGCTTCAATTGACATTAATTTTGCTTAATAGTTTATAATCTGTGGCCAAATGGGTGGATGATGTTCAGAATTTTTTTTCTTGTAAAATGCTCTTTGTTCACAAAATCACCACTTAAAATCCAATTTCCACAGCATTTAACAGCAGCTTTGCTGTAAAAAAATATTCTGCTTCAAAGATGCTGAAAATTTGCTAAATCTAAAGAGATTATCTCTAACTCCTGGCAAAACATAATGCTTGTAGATGAAAAACAGCAATTCTATTTTGTTCTATTACATTTTTTAATACGCCTACTTTTTAAATAGAGATTTAAAAATATTTTATACTACAGATAATCTAGTTTTACTTCTGCCTTATTGCTAATAAGAGTTGATGGCACATACATGATGGGACAGTGTTACAGCCAAGATAGTTATGATCAAAGTCCCAAGGCAGAAATCAAGAAAGAAATCTGTGCCTGATTCATTTTAACTCATCCAGGCACTCTTGCTAAGCACTTCCCTCTGTAACAATCATCTCTCAGTGCAGCAAAGTTAATCTAAAAAGGAGGTATTTTTATCACTAAACACACCATTGTGGTTAATTTATCTAACACATCACTATTAACAAATTTTACGTTTTATGTGCCTTGCTTGCAAATAATGGAACTTATTTTCATTGGAGGTTATAATAATGCAATCCAGCACTAAATAAAATAAAACATTCTTTATATATTTAGCTTTCCAGAATAATCACTTTTTCCCTTTGAAACTGCTTAATGTATGACATTTACATACTGATTCTTCTCTAGACATACAATGAAATATCCTTCTTTAAATTACCATGCAACTCCTTGTTCTTGCCTCCATATTTTTTTCATCCAATGTCAGGACCATCATATGTTATAACAGTGAAATTTCCTCATAAACTTTTCAGGACACAAGTTAAGGTCCCTTGGATGTAACACATGTAGAACATGTAGAATAACACTGTAAAACTCAATTACTATGTCATACTGAGCTATAAAGAATACTTTATTTTGCTGTTTTGAAAGTAATACCTCGGGATTGAAGTGATCAGGTGGCCTCCTCCAATTTGGACTTCTTTTTCAAAATATTATAGGATATGTAGAGTAAATATTCAAATCTTGGACACTCTACAGATCTATATTTATACAACAGCTTGAAAGAAACTTGCAATTCAACATAACAAAATGTGTATTTTTCTTAGATCACATCCAATATACTCCAATGACAGCTTTTTAAATGGAAAAATTGCAGCATGTCCAAACGTGAAAGACAATTATTTTGCACCTTTTTGAAACAATGTAATGAAAAATCTCACATGCTTACTTTAGAAGACAGAATACTTTTGCACAAACTTAAGAATCACATATTATGATGCTCAAGCAAGCAAACACACTAGAAAATTCAGATTATTGATATACACTGAAAATTGACAACAATTTTGTATCCTCTAACTGCTATTGAATGTTCAATTCAGCCAAGCTTTTAAGGTAATCTTAATAGTATCTGAATTCTTATAACTATGTTACTCAAAGAATGATCTTTCCTTTTCTAAAGCTTTCCATACACCTGTAGCAGACCTAGGCCCACCAAGTGCAATATTATTTTAATTATCATGCTCCATTGCATTAATTTATATGAAATTATGTTAAAAAGCAATAGGTTCTGAATTTTTTTAATATGGCTTTCTGCTGAAAATTCTTTAAGAAGCAGTCCAATGCTTCTTGCTAGACAAATTATTAAAATAAGAACAATTTCACAGCACAGTCATCTAACTCTTCAGCAATGTGTGCTTATTTGTTGTCCTCAGTTGTTTGAGGCTGCTGTCCAAATCCATGAGCATATTGCGGCAATATGAGCAAAATGAAGCTTGAGCCAACCAAAAAAATACTTCGGTTGAAGTATTGTTTTTAGTAATAGATTTGACTCAGGGTGTTATAGTGGCCCACAGACCCTCTTTTAAAAATAAAGTCAAAGTCCTGATGAATGTAGTGGTAGTTTTTGCTCCTTTCAGTCAGAGATTACATACCCCATAACATCCAGGAAAAGAAACTTAGCAGAGAAGTGAAGTTTCTTCAATTACAGCAAATTTTTTGTTCATTAAAGTAGTAAAAAGGAGATGGAGATGGAGATAAATACCATGAAATTATCAAAATCAAGTTCCATTTAGAATTGCACATGAAAAATGCTGAACATAGTGCATGATGTGACCACAGATTTGGTTCAACAGTGCTTGCCACAACATTCCACAGGGATCAGTTCAGTTCCATAATATCCCGTGGGAATATGCCACTTTTTAGGTAAACTGAAGCAAATTCTATTAAAATTTACTCTTTGGTTTTAGCACTGTCTCTGCCTTTTTTTTCATTCTGCAAGAGAAAGGGATAAATAAATATGGGTGGAGGTTAACAGCTGGCTGATAACTACTAGAGTTGCTATCTCAACAATACATAATCAGTTGAAATACATTAAGATTATGATGGAAGTTTAGCTTACAACTATCAATACATGAATCTATATTTGGCCATATGGTAAATTTAACACATGGAGGGTGGAGGAATGATTATTTATACCATCTAGCTTAAAATGTCTGATTTGTAGTCTCTCTAAGCAGCCTACATAGCTCAGGTGCTCTGAATCACCCTGTCCAAGAGCCAAATTCTCTCCATTGATTGCCTTGAGAGTCTTGTCTCAGATGTTTGGTAGCTCAATCAGATTATGCAAATCTCCCCATTCGCCTCCTCCATCTGTCCCCCACACACATCTATACATATAGCTCACCCCTAAGAGCTTTTAGAGAGGATGCATAATGGGAGAACAGCAGACTAATGCTGCCTAGAGCCCACAGGACACCTCAACGTTTACTGCTTCACCTACCCTGTCACTGCTATTAAAAGATGCAATGCAGTTCAATAACCAAAAGGAAGATGAGTTCATGCAGAAGTCAGAGATGTGAAATAAATAAAGACAATGTTTGGAGCAGAATACTTAAGGTATCGTTCACTTATGCCTTTATTTTCCTGTGCTGAATACCATAAGAGTGAGAGTTACAATACCAGGGTAGGCAGAACAGTCTTTAAAACACTTTCTGAAAGAAAGAGGCACACATAAATTAGGCAAGCAATCTTACAGAATTAGAAAATTATGTCTTTAAAAGAATTCTACAAAAGAGTGCACTAATCTCATATTAATTTGAGGGTGTGTATTTTCACATTTTTTATTCTTCTATTTCAATGCCCAACATTTGAAAAAACTCTTTTCTTCAAAGTCCCATAAACCAAAGTCTAATCTTCAAAACATTGCAAAAAAATTTACAATATCTGTGCTTGCCAAACAATCCCCTCTAATAATCTTCCTCTCTATAATCTATCTCTGCAAATTATTCACACTACAACCTGCATCCCAACTTTATTACTGATTTTCCAAAGAATTCACGTCATTGACGTCCTCACATACTCGATGCTACTACTTTAAATACCAGTTTCCAGGGAAACCAGTATTTCAAGCATATCAGTGAATTAGATTGAAAATATACTGTTGAAAAATGTTTGTTAGACCTCTGTTATACTTTTAATAATTTTAAATGTAGAACAAATTACACATTGTAATGTGATGCTTCTAATTCCAGTGAACAATACTTCCCTTAGTAAGTAAAAGCTCGAAAGACAGGCACTACCTGTCAAACCACATGGTTATTCCTGGGGAGGCTGAAATGCAGTAAAAATTCAAATATATGTATGCATAAAAAGTAAACTAGGAGCCACTTACATTTCTCTCTTTCCTCACCCTGCTGCACAGCCTAGCCACAGTAATGACACCTGCCTCTGCCTGCACCCACCAGGAGGAAGCAATGTGCTTAGGGACACAGCACATGAGGGTAATCAGCACCCTAAGATGGGATGTCATTAGGGGTCAAATTACTGGAAGCAACCTACCATGAAATCTGACTCACCTAAGATTCTGATTCAGGCTAAAATA
Source organism: Petroica traversi (assembly GCA_025920805.1). NCBI lineage: Eukaryota > Metazoa > Chordata > Aves > Passeriformes > Petroicidae > Petroica > Petroica traversi. The sequence continues at coordinate 4,822,853 of JAHLSL010000014.1, read as the reverse complement.
AGATTTGGGACATGCTCATGAAGATACTCTCTGCAAGTAGTTAATACCCAAACAACTGAAAATTTTCTACCTGAACGTTTTTCTGTCAGAAAAGACTGTATCAGTTAACCAAACTCCCCTGCAGGAACACACTGATTGCCACAGCAACACAAACTGGAAAGTCAGCCATGAATTTCCTTAAATGGAAAAATATTGGCTGTGTCAGAGGACTCTGCCTGTTGCACAGTACTATAGCCAGTCTTTTGGTCTGTGATGCTGTCATGAGACACAGGCACAAACTGAGATAGAGGAAATCTCACTTTAATAGAAAAAAATTTTCTTCACCAAGGCCATGTTTGCCGCTGGTGGGACATGTCCAGAGATGCTGTGGAGTCTCCATCTGTGTAGATATTTAAGGCACAACTGGATACAGTGCTGGCAACCTGCTGTATCTGACCCTGTGCTGAGTGGGGGATAAGACCAGATGATCCTCTGAGAATCTTTCCAGAGTCAACCACGCTGTGATTCCTCTTGCCTATTGTCACCACCCAGCCTGAGAAAAGGTATAAAATGCCCTAGTAAAAATTAATATATTAGTAGATGCTGGAATGAAAATAAATAAATGAGAAATGTAATTATTAGAGATATGAGAAGAGAAATTGTTTGTTTACATACAGGATAGATTACTTCCTTTTCCTAGTGGTACTCATGATGAGCTCTGTGTTTTCATTGTACCACACACTCTGATCTACTATGCGGTGGGATTTTCTTCATTTTACCTCAGATTACACCCTCCAGGAAGCCAATGAACATATCTATGTTCATTCTCTCCTTTCTTTCCAGATATCATGCAATGATTAGATAAAATATTACATTCAATACAGCACTAGAGGACAGGAAGGAAAACTATAATTTAATTAAAGGATTGATTCAGCATTTTAACTGACATATTACTGTTCCCTCACACTTGTGATTTCAAAATATCAGTCTATCCATCATTTATCTCTCTGTGGCTGGGCTTAAAAAAGAGAAAATTTTAGGCATACTTACATGACTGTAATTACTTTAATAAGTATAGAGGACATTGTAAAAAGAGAGTGATCATTGTGAAGAATCTCCACAAAAAATTCTTTCCATAGACTACCCTGGAAATATCCTGATAACCTATTTTAACTAATCACTTGCTTTTCTTCTCAAAATTCTAGATGTGAGATGGGTTGGGAAAAATATCTCTCAATTCAAAACATAGAGATATTCCAATTAACAGCAAAATCATCAAAAGAGGTACATGTATTTATGTATGCTTGAGGCACAGCTTGATACCATGGATATCCATGCTCAGACTATAATGGAGGAATTAGTATCTTTTTTTCTTCATACGTTGTTGGGAAAATTTTTTATTCACTGTGGGTCATTTGAGAAATCACTGTCAATTTAATATCTATCATGGATTGCACCTGAACTTGAGAACACAAAGACTTCATTATTCTCATATACAGGGTCTAAATTGAGCAAAATGAAGTTAAAGGCATAATGTCATTAGAAAATTCATGTTTTTCAAATAACGATAACACCAGTACCAACAATCTTGAGGGTTTTATGTAAATGAAACTGAAAGTAGGAAGCAACCCTAGAAGATTTTAGAAAATAAGGACAAGTATATTTTAGGGAAAAGTCTGGGAAACAGATGTTATCTTAAAGAAAGTTCACAAAAGGTTTCTTTCACACACATGCCTTTTTGTTTTTACTGAAAATTATAAAATACAGTCATAAATACTTTAATTACATTTTTCTTCTCCTAATCTGAAATTATAAATCATCTATTTGTATAACCTGAAGAAGAAACACCAGCAAGAGTCACAAGATTCTATTGATTAAAATTTGTTCTAGATGTAGCCAATACAATTTTCATTTTCCTCTAATGCTGTTCTTTTATTCTAAAGTCCTAAATCCTAAATACTTCAATTTATGTGCCTCAGTAACAAGAAAGCCATTTAATGCTGTGCTATCCAGAGATTATATTACACAGAGAGCCACAGGCAAAAAGAAGTCCCTTGATGAGTAGCTAAATGTGAACAGGCTGACAGTGTTCTGATTTGTAGCAGGACTACTTTTCCCTTATCTACCAGGTTATTAAAACTCACATGCTGATGTATTGAAACAACCTTTTAGAGAAGAAGGTGACCTTGTGCCAGGAAAAATTTGACCTACTCAGGCTGATTCAGCAGAGTGCACAAAACGTCCAGTGACACAGAAGCAAGGACATAACAGAGCTTCAAATCCCTTTCCATTCTTTTTCCCTTCTGCAAATCTGCCTGGCCTCTCTATTGAGTGTGGCCAGGGTCATCCAGCACGCTGTCACACATGAGAAAGCATTCGGCTCGCTGAGGCAAAAAGTGAATTTCCCAGTCTGAAGCATATAGGTATGGGCCAGGTATGGAAGAGGGAACAAAAATCCCAGTTCACTCCAGAAAATTCAACAGTCAACTAAATAGAGCAAAGGTTTAGCTGCTGTGTTCACTTCTGAGATTTATTCCTGTGCCTGATGAAGGTTGGGATTTCTCCAGCCCCTCTATGGATGAAGAATAGAGAAAACCTGACACCTTGCTGGTGACGAGAGTAGGGAGTTTCAGTAAGAGACACAGAGAAGGTTAAAAATAACCTGAACAACTCCTCCATTATCTAAGCTACTAAATCTGTAAAAAGTAGAGTTCAAAGAATGAGCAAAGGACCTTGATGACTTTGCAAAGTGTTTTTCAGACCAATATAACATTTTCTTTGCATTAAGTAGAATCAAATTCACTGTCTAATGAATTCTCTCTGAATTAGAACACAGCAAGACAAAATGCTTGCCAATTGTGCCCATCTAAAAATCTGCATAGCTTAGTGCTGATTAAAATGACATTATACAGTTTGAGAATATCCTCTGACCAGAATATTTAAAAAAATATATTTTTCACATACAGATTTTCTAAAATTGATACAAAATATCTCACTTTCTAGACTAGCTGGAAACAGCTAGTCTACACTGATTAATTTAGACTAGAATTCATCTAGTTTTAAACAAGTACCCCATTCTCATTGTCATTTTGGATAGTGCAATTTAGAGCTGTGACTAGCTAGCTAATGCTGAAGATAGAAGTAATAGAAAACTTGTCTAATTTTAACAGTGAGAAGTCATAAGTCTTTTGAGACAGTATAATTAATACACAATTGAATACTGTTCAAACAACCCTAATGGAATCCACATGAAGCTTTTTCAATATAAAATACCCATTTACAAGGAAAATATTTTCTATAAAAGAAACATTAAGCTATTAGAGAGCATCCAAAGAGGGCCATGCTGATGGTGAAGGCTCTGGAGGGGAAACCTTATGAGGAGCTGCTGAGGACACTTGGTTTTTTCAGGCTGGAGAAGACTGAGGGAAGACCTCATTGCAGTCTCCAACATTCTTATGAGGGAAAGATGAGGGGCAGGTTATGATCTCTCTCTCTCTGGTGACCAGTGATAGGGCCCAAGGGAATGGCCTGAAGCTGAGTAAGGGGAAGTTTAGGGTGGATATCAGACAGAAGTTTTTTACGCAGAGGGTTTTTGGGCACAGGAACAGGCTCCCCAGCACAGCATGACAGGGCTCAAGAAGCCTTTGGACAGGACTCTCAGGCACATTGTGTGACTCTTGGGGCAGGACTTGGACTGGATAAGCCTGATGGGTCCCTTCCAACCAAGCATATCCTGTGATTCAGATGCTGTGACTAAATGCACACCCAGTTTCCAGACATTCAGCCAGCCTGATAAAAGACTGCCTTACTTTAGTTTCTTCATCCACAAACTACCACAGTCTTACAGTCTTAGTTGGTCTTAGCTGTCCCTGTGAGTCACAGATGGTTATCACCCCATCACTTATACATGTAGACAGAAAAGGCACTACTTTTCACTCCTCTCCCAGGTCCCTGAAGCACACATTACCTTGTTTATGCTCGCTGGTGCATGCATGTGTGTGGGAAGGTGCTCTTCTAAAAGCAACCCCTCAACATCAGACTGGGACATAGTATTCTCCAAGGCTAGATAAAACCCCAGCATAGAGTTGACAATGTGAAAAAGGCATTACTATTCAAGTAGTTTCAATGAAAGCATGCCATTAAACTAAATAAAATGCCAGCTGTGAGACACCTAAAGAAAAAATGATTATCATGAAATTAAATCAAAGAGTAGATTTCACTAAAAAAAAGAATTTACACCATAAAAACACCTCCTGTGAATATGTGACTGTGATCAAAGTAGGCTTTTTCTTCTGCAACTCCACCAATGCCATGATTGTGACTGACCTTGAGTATTACTAGTTCAGAATCCGAGTTGAGAATACTGCAAGAAATGGTTTTTATGTTAAGACAGGGTTGCCACAGTGGATCCTTGTAAGGATCAGGCCAATGTGTTGAGTTCATCAACTGTATGACAGATCCCAAGGAATCAGAGTGAACACCCTTCAGAGACCTCATTTTAATCCAGTCTGCATTGACTCTAAAGGTTGAAGCGTAGTTGAAATATTGATATTTAAAATTAGGTAATTGGCATGCTTCCTTAAAACAGTCAAAGGAATGGACATAGATTTATTTTTATCTTGTTATAAATTCACTTGATATTTTGTTTTAAATAGAGGAATGCATAGAAGACTCTCATTGAACAAAAAAAAAAAGGAAAATAAGTGAGCAATTATTTTGTGATAAATAGAACACAGTGAAATTCCAGGTGTCTGGTAGGTTAAATACCTGGTCCCTATACAAATTTTGACTTAAATCTTTAAGGTTTTTTTGAAGCTGAAAGATAAACTCTACAGGAAACAGTGATTTGAAGGAGAAAGATGACTGAAGATCTCCTGCTTCATGGATCCCATAGCTGAAGGTGTCCTCAAGATGGGACACAATGAGAAAAACGTACAAAAGTTAGGTGAAGTAATAGATGACAGACAGCACTTCCTCTGACTTGGGGATAGGGGAGAGGCTTTTTGCCCTGAATAGACATGCCTTGACAACTTTTGTTCTGTTTTCTGTGCTCTGGACTGTATTTTAAAGTGAGATTTGCCTCTCTTTGATATTCAGAAGAAAAATATCTAAATGGAAGTGCATATCTGCCAAGGTGATATATTGCTTATCAGTTCTTATTCATTGTTCCTGATTGAATTTGAGACAGAAAACTTATTGATGGGATAAAAATATTTTTTTCTGCCACTCTCACAGGAGATGACAGAAAGAAAGGGATATTGAACACTGACATACACCATAAGTACAAGGATTAAATATGGGTGTTTGAGTGATTAATATTATCTGGCCAGCTGCTTCTTGCTATGTTGTTTTGGCTTCGAGAAAATGAAATAACCTTCAGTGTTATTTGGCATCTGGGAAAATAAAAGCACTGGCACTTGGGTCACAACAACCCCATACAGTGCTACAGACTTGTGGAAGACTGCCTGGAAAGCTGCCCAACTGAGTAGGACCTGGGAGTCAACAGTGGCTGAACGTGAGGCAGCGTGTGCCCAAGTGGCCAAGAAGGTCAATGGTTCACATCAGCAATGGTCAGGGCAGGAATTGTCCCCCTGTACTCAGCAATGGTGAGGCCTCACCTTAAATCCTGTGTCCCGTTCTGGAGCCTTCACTGCAAAAAAGACATTGAGGTGCTGTCCAGAGAAGGGTAGTGGAGCTGTGGAAGGGTCAGAAGCCCAATTCTTATGAGGAGCTACTGAGGGCTGTTTAGCCTGGAAATAAACAGGCTTCAGGAGGACCTTATTACTCTCTACAGCTACTTGAAAGGAGCCAGGTAGGGGGTGGTCTCTTTTCCTGAGAAACAAGCTACAGGACAAGAGAGATAGTCTAAAGTTGTGCCAGTGATACCTGCAATTTAGAAGATTTTCTAATTTCCTAATTGGATATTATGAAAAAATTCTTCACTGAAAGGGCTGTTAAGCACTGAAACAGGCTGTTCAGGAAAGAGATTGAGTCACCATCCCTGGAGGTATTTAAAAGGCATGCAGATGTGGCACTTGGGGGACATGGTGTAGTGATGGACTTGGTAGTGCTGGGTAAATGGTTGGACCTGATCTTAGATGTCTTTTCCAACCTGAATGATTCCATGAATCTATGAAGTCTATGCAATCTCTATCTAAAATCAATTCCACATGATGTGGAAAATTCTCTGGAAAAAAAACCCAAAAACATAAAAGCCCTACAAAAAACGACCAAAAAGCCTACAAAAAAAAAGTAGCAGGAAAAAAAAAAAAAAGGAGTGAAAGATAACTACACCCTAGAGAAAAACCTATGAAATACATCCATGAATTTCCTTACAGGGAAGACAAGAAACAGCTGTAGAGCACTTTAAGCCTATATTTAACATACGCACAGGCAGCACCACCTCTCTGATGCCCACCTCATCACAGAAAAGCACCACATTCAGAATGGAAAGGCAGTCAGTGCTTCCTCCGTGGTAACAGGTGGTAATTATTATGGAGACTGCTAGTTCTATGCTCCCAGATTTGCTTGCTATACTGATTTCTGGGGACAGAACGTTTCACCTGTGACAAGCATCAAGTCCATAGGGAACCAGAAAAGGGAAGGCATAGCCAGAAGCATCCAGGCAGCAGCCTGAAAGTAATAGTTGGTAATCGCAAACTGATCATAGGATAATTGAAAAAACAAAGAGTAGCAGATGCAAAGAAGAAAAACAAAGAGCAAGAGATGACAGTAAATCTATTACAGAAGACCCATGGAAATGAGAACTAAGGAAAAACTGGTGTTGCTCTCGTCCTAATGAGAGCACAATAATGAGGGAGAGCCTACATTTCCCAGGAAAAGAACAGGGAAAAAAATTCCCCCGGACTTTTTGAGAGGCACCAGTTTTTTGCAAGTTTGTCTTGTTTTTTATTTGTTTTTCTCCTAAAACTCCATTCCTTTTTGTCTTGTCAGTGATTCTATGGCTTGTACAACTTCATAGAATTTTTTTCTCAGCAAAGAGGAAAAAATGTGTTATGAGAATCTTCTCTAAATTACGAGCAAAGACTTCTGTGAATCTTGACATATTGTACTTACAAAACACCAGGTATTTCCCTCAATTTCTCTTTCAATGTCATCATTATTAAACTAGTGAAAAACTGAATAATATTTTTTTCTTACATAGGAGTAACACAATAAATTTTGAAGATTGTCCTTCCTGATTCCCTCCTTTACTCTCTTGTTTGGTTAATGAGGTGGAAGATAACACGACTGATAAAGACTGAATAGCTGAATGAATTTGTTGAATAGATGTAGGGAATCCAATTTCAATACAAAGAAAAAAAATAATAGTTGACATAACCTTTTGATATACATTATTCATGCCAGCCAAAAAGAAATAAAGAAGCAATTTTTAGTTTTCAAACCCTTCTTTGAATACCATGTTCTTTCATGGGAACTATTTGTTTTGCAAATGAATGTAAATCTAGATAGCAAGATTACACTTACTTTTGCCACTTTCAAAAAAATAATTTTTTTGCATTGCCCACTACTTATTGTTTCACTATTAGTACTTGTCAAATATTTAATTCATATGCTAACATTTAAAAATAATTTTTCTTGATTTTAGTTTGCTAATAAATGCTTTCTTTAAAAATTCAGATATTTATGACTTCTCTCCCATGCTGAGATATTTTTTCAAATTATTTCATCTCTTTTTCCCATTGACACATGGTATCTTTTATTGAAAATTCCACAGCTATAGAAAGTTATCCAGGACATCCAGGTCCTTTTTGTTTGCAAAGCCACTTTCTAGGCAGTCAACCCCCAGCCAGCAGACCCTGCTAAATATGTTTATTCCACTGTAGCTATGGAAATTTTCTTTTCCTTGTACTAAACTTCTTTTGAGGTTCAGCTATCCCATTTCCACCACTGCATAAAGTCCATTTTTGTTTAGTTTCCTGGTACAGCCGGAGTGCTTTGGAGGAATACATGTTTTGTTTTCATACGGTTCTGATTCTGGCACCTATTTATAAGTTATTCTACCCTGACAGTACACAAATGTTTTGACTCAAAGCCAGATCCCCAGATTTATTTCAGGCCTTTAAATATTTAATGATGAACTTAAAAATGTCATTTCTTAACATTAGGAATCATTTGATGTTCTACATCACATGCACAGAGGCAAAACTGGCAGCAATCCAGTCTTGGACAACATAGAAGCAAACTGGTAATTGGGTGAGATGTTTTTCTCCCAGTGAAAATACCAGATTCCCTTTCCTAGTGATTAGAAAACTCAATACATTATGGAAATATAAATACCAAAGCAACTGACTGAAGGAGTACCATGCTTTTCTCTTACTATCTGGAAACACCAATCACATGCTGTGTAAAACCTCTCCTGGTGGAGTTGCTATTTCACTTACAAATCCAGCTCCTGGAAACAAGAACATGGATGTTCCCAGTTGCCATTTTAAAATTAAGTTTCTAAATCTCACAGTTGCAGGAGGAGAACTGAAAATAATACTGTGATTACAGAAATTCTCTGGAATATCCCCTTTCATCTGATAGGTACCTGGCACAATTACATTTGGTGTTGGCAGCTCACATTAAGCAAATTAGCCAGTGCTTCTGCCATCAAGAGGAAAGGCACTGAGGCTTTGATGACAGTCCTATACAGATTCATGGAGCAGCTAGTTGGGCATTTAAAGAATTTTGGCAGATGTCTTATGCTGTACATTTAAAAAGATATCCAAAGCACTAAACTTATTAAGATTCTCCTCTATGCCATCTCAGTATGTGAATTTTGGGGTTCACAAAAATTTGGGGTTGCTTTGTAGCCCAGCATGACACCTCCTCCAGCCCAATTATCTGAGGCCTTTCTGGCATTGAACTGTTGGTGTACAGGCCCTTGTAGATTTCTTACAGTACTGGAATGCAACAGATGTCCAGACTAACACACTGGCATAAACAGAACAAAGACATTAGAGATTTATTTACTTTTACATATACCCTGGTCACACTAAACCTGGTGTAACGCTAAATGTATCTGTTGTAGTGGGTGTGTTTTACTTTTAGTAAATGACAGTGAATGAAAGAACAGGCAATACTTTAAAGATTAGGAGAAAAAACCCTAAAAGTGACATCAAACTATGGTGTAGGTCAAAATCTACTCTATGTCTATCATCACCTCAAAACTTTATGATTTATATGAGGAAAGTCACTTCAACTGTTCAATTTCTAGCTTTACATTAAAAAAAATACTATCCAAAACTCTCTTTAAATGGATTTTTCATTAAAAACTGAAGTTAAGTAACTGGGAAAAAAAATCCTCTTGTTTTCCTCTTGATCAAGACAGTTCAGCAATATTCATTTCACACGTTACTATTCTAGAAATGTGATTGTGATAAATTTATATCACACCAATACTCATATAAAGTAATTCTTTTCATTTTAATAATCTTGCTAGGTGCAAAATTTCTGTACGTTTGATACTGAATATCTTAAAATTCTCCAAGGCAGGAAAGGAAAGTAATATCCTATAGATAGAATGGCTTAATAAAAAGACCTTGAAATTACTGACACTTCAATGAAGTACAAAAGTATTTTAGGTTACTTAACAAAGGTCTCCTCAGTTTCTCAACACCTTATATAGTTGGAAAAGTAGTCATTTATACACCTAAGTTAAGAGGTGAGAAGAAATTAAATACTTTTTCAAAGAATATGCATGTCTCCTTGCGAGATTTAACTGCCCTTATGAATTTTCTATCAAGTTCTGACATTACAGGGACCAGCTTTTCCTATGGTTTCAAAAGTGTTTTATGCCTGCTATAGATAGTGGTTTTAAACTGAAGTTTACATTAAAATGATGAAGCAGATTTGCAATTGCAGTCTGTCATTCAAGACAGTATTTGTATGATGATTACTTTCCAGAATGTCAAAAGGTTTCATTCCGACCATCACTGAGAGGAGTGTACATCGCTCTGAACAATATTTCAGTCTCGCATTCAGTTATTACAGTTGTCCAGAAATTCCACAGAGGTAAAACCTCCAGAGAGAAATTTCTGCCATACCCTGCCTCTCTTTATTGAAGGAAGACCATAAGAATATTTTACAATATTTCAGCTTTTCTGCTCCTAGTTCTGATTAAAGAAAAAAAAAAAAGAAAAAAAAAGAAAAATCAAAACTATATTATAAGAAAACTACTGGAAAGATAAATACTGAGAGTTTGTTAGAGAAAGCTGGTCAGATTTCAGCAAAGAACAGAAATTTCAGATCTCTACTGAATTATTTGAACCAATGTTTATGAAAAGAATTTAGAAAAAAAAAATTCACAGAAACTCTTAAAATTGTGTGATACTGTCCTGGGTTGATAGGTATGTATATGACACTGGTTTATGTCTTTTTATGTTTGCATCCTGCACAGTAAAATAACTACATATTTTCTTTCTCTCTTTATTTTTTTGGTATTGTTCTATCTTCTATACTAGTTCTCTATGTTCTCAGTACTTCCTAAATGCATGTTTCCTGTGGATACCCTGAAATTCAGTCATAGTTCTTGATTTTTCTGTCTGGGGGTTCTACCTTATATCACTGACTTTTTGGATCTGTCTTTTCAAACCTAGAAATTACTATCCTTTTTTCTTCTCTGTCAACATCTGCATCACAAAAAGATTTTATACTCCTTAAATATTTTCATTACTTTTCCTAGGCTTCTTCTCTCAGTTTTTTGATTCTACCTCCTTAATTATGCATAATTTTCTAGCTGAATGTCACTTGACACCTGTCACTCATATGCAGAGGCCATCCTGACCTTCCAAGGAAGATACATTTTCTAGGTGTTACACTTATGGTTTCACTAGTGAACCTCAGCATCTCAACTCCTTTCTGTTCCTTGACAATGAATGAAGAAGCTGGAAAGAACATTTGCTCTTGCCAGATGGAGGAGGGCATTCTGACCACAGCCAGACAATGCGGGAGTGCAAAGAAAAATTGTGTAGGTGGAGAAAGGAAATACTCATGGGTTGAAGAAGATTCTTGGATAAAGTGAAAAAAGCATGGAGGGAGAAAAAAAAAGGGGAAATTAGAAAAAAGGGAATGGGGGTGAGGGAGGGGAGGAAAAAATGAGAACAAAAAAGGCAGAAAAGAGAAAAGGAAAAGATTGTAGAATATAAGGACACCTAGGATGTTTCTGGAGAAAGTTGTAAAAACAGGAGAAGATTCTGAGGAGACGAAGAAAAGGTCTTTGTCTGACCTGTGACAAAAACCAGAAGTAATGTCTAATTCTAGCAGAGCAGAATGAGCTGCCACATTGTCAGAGCCCTTGTGTACTGCTGTGGGGTGAATGCCAGTGGCCAACTGGTGGAAGAATTAGCTATGACAGGAACCTCTGATACAGGGACCCTGTAGGCCTGAAAATCAATTCCTGCACAGTCGGGAGAACTCTAGGGAAATAAGAAGAAAATTCTATATCCTGTTTGGCTTTTGAATATATTGCCTGTTTGTTTCAGTTTTTGGAAGAATCCAAAATATTGATCAACTAAGGTTTACCTCGTTTGCATACAGTACACCAGTGATTGCTGGTGGCAACAACCATTGTAAAATAAAAAAAAATACAGAAAATATATTACAATTTCTAAGATAGATATTCAGCTACTCAAAAGAAGGATGTAAATAGGAAGTGGCAACAATTTTCAACTCTTTCCCAACTCCTTCCTCCTTTCTGGAAGTTCCATAAGAAAGCCAACACTGAACTGATTCTCTTAAAACATTTTAAGGGAAAGATGGTTTTCAAAAGCAGATGTTTATACTTCTGAATGTGAATGAATTGCTCCATAAGGAAGAATGTATATTTTAATACAAAAATTGTTTTGAATGAGAAAAAGATATTATGATAGAGTCAGTCAGGTTGAAAGGGATTTCAGGATGTCTCTAGTTCAACCTCTGAGGTTGAATCTAATTAAGGTTGAAACTAATCCAGACCAGGTGTCTCAGGGCTTTCTCCAGTTGCATCTCAAAAATCTCCAAGGACAAAGATTTCACAATGTCTCTAGAAAACTTTCTCCAATGGTTGATTGTCCTTGGTGATTTTCTGTTTCCTTCTATCAAGCCAAAATGTCCTGCACTTCAGGTAATGACCACGGCTACATTAATTCACCATGTACTTCAGTGCAGTATCTGCATGTTAAGGAACACAAACATGCTCTGGCCATTAATGTGCTTTGCTTTGGCACATACAGTAATGTAAGATACTGGTGGGAAGACACCCTTTGGTGGCTGTGACAAATCATAGTGAACATGACTGTAGATATAAGCAAGAGTGATGTTCTGGAATCTCAGTAACACCTCAGTTTTCCTGCTGAAACTCCCATACAATTAGGGATGAGTCCCAGCTGGCTGATTTTGAAATCTGGTAGTACCGCAGACCAGGGTTTTTGACTGTCACTTCTGCTAAGCCTTTACATAAGAAATCTTGCTATATTTTTCACATAAATCAATAGAAACCAGCAGTACAAATCTCCCAGACAACTTCGAGATTTGCAAGTTGCTGGTAACAGCCTTTTATCTTCCTCTCAGCAACCTCTCTTGTTGGTTAGACAAGAAAAGCTTTAAATATTTCAAGTATGGACTTTGGACAAAGGTGTTTGGGACAAAAAGAAAGAAGGGAAATTCAATGTTATAAACCACTTGCATATCTCAGTTTTCTTTTAATCATAAGAGACATTTATCCAAAAGTTTGTGGTTGTCTTCTCTGACTGCCAGAGGCAAGCAGTGTTGTCTTACAGAAATACTGATTTTCAGACAACTGCTGTGAACAAATGCACCGTTCAGACCTCAAAGTTCCCTTCTGTTGAAAGTCATCATGCAGACAAACTTCTTCATGCTCATTTGGTCTTGCAGCTTCATTTGAAATAAGTCTACACAGGAATAAAATACCTGTAAGGTAGAAACATGCATTTCCTGCTGCTTTGTCTTCCTTTTAACTTAGAAAGAGAAACTTTTCAGAATTAAAACATCAACAATATTGAGTACCCTAAATGGTCACCATTTTTTTTTCCTTAAGAAGTGGTATTTTTGCCCCCTTTCATATAAATACATAGATACTACTGTAATTGAAAAATAGCTACTAATCCATTAGGTAATCATTTTGAACTAAAATAAGCATATTGACTGAACCTTTTGCAGTGAGTATATCAAAGAGAAAGAAGAAATTTAAAAACTGTAAAATAGCTGTTATGTGATCAGGGCCCTTACAAGCAAAATGAAAAAAATATATTGAGGAACTTTCCATTGTCCTTCTAAGGTGAGATTTGAAACTAAGCATTACGTATTTAGGATTCAGGTGCTTCAATTTGTGATACTGTGGATACTACACTCTGTTGATGACCAAAACACAACAAAGTTAAAATGTATGTTCCTCAAAAATAAGAACTTATATTTCATAGGAATAATCTCCTCTAATAGGAGAAAAAAAATTCCTTGAAATTTCTTCATGAGCTCTGACATTCAGCCTTCTTCAGTACAAATGCCATGAGATATGCAGATTACACCATTGCAACCCTGAAGACAATATGTTTTTAAAGCACAGTTATAGGAAATATGCACTCAAATGTCAAATCAGTTAATGTGAATAAAGGGAAGACTTATAAGCATAGAAGCATCAGAGTACCTTAGGGCCATAACTAAATATTGACATATATTGCATTAAGAAAAGTTAAAGGACAGCCAGTTTGTCCATTTTAGAGGATTCACAGTAGGATTTGTTATTTTCTTTCCTTCATCCTGTTTAATTCTACATGGCTTCAAGCACATTGGCTATCACCTTTGTAGCTGAGAACATGCAAGTAATTAAAATATTAAAAACTATCAAATATATTTTTTCAGATCCTTTCTCATACTTCTAGTTGTCTCTGTAAGTGAGTATTTGTAAAAGAAAGAAAAAAACACATTATTTTTGTAGGCTTGTTCTTGTTATGCTGCTTGTTTTCTTATCAAGGACAAAACTGGAGCAGAAGGTGGTGAGATCAGGATGGATCTTTTTCTCAAATATGTTCATCTACAAATCAAGGACTGATTTTATATTAGCCTTTCATACACATTATTTTATTCTGCTCTAGTCAAACAACAGTTTCAATTAGGAATTTAGATGGCTTTAATATCTCCTGGGGCATGGTATAGAATATCTTGGGAGTAAGTCTAGGAACTTCATCTTTTTGTTGCATAAGAGGCCCATGTCAAGTGTGGAACAGCCCTGATGTGTTTTTCTAGTAAACTGTGTTGCTAAAGATGAAAATAGAAAGATATTGATGAAGGGCTTAAATACTGTGAGCTGCAATTCATTCCACTTCCTGATAATCAGATTTGTTCTAATAAGAGTCTTGTTTTTTCATGATGGTTGTTTTCTAGAGAAAAAACACTGATGTCAAATGAGGCTGTCAGAGTTAAAAAAAAAAGGCATTAACTGGGACCTTCCCTGTACTCAGGGTTGGCCAAGCAGAAGAGACAAGTACAGCAGGCCTTGCTTCCCAGGGCTCATCAGAAGACATCAATGCAAGTGGAGCAAAAGCAGCAGACTAGGGAAACAAATAGTCTGATTAAGGTGACTCCACAACTGATGGAGCTGGGAGAACTTCTGAGTTCCTAGATTCTCTTACACCATCAGCACATAATAAAGTCACACACGAGCTCTCCTTCTGGCTTTCCTGTGAAAGAAGCTCAGGTAGAAAGAGCTAGAAAGGAAACTCAGTGTCTTCTGAACAAGTTGTTGATTTGGCAAATTGCCTCAGAACAGTGTGAACCTCTTCTTCAATTTACATGCCTCTCTACATTTACTTTCTTATAACTGATGGAAAGATTTTATGGAAAAATCAGCTCTTCCTGAGCTTTAATAGATTAGTAGCAAAATTACCAGAAGCCACATTAAAAAAATAAAAATAGGGAAAAATAAATTACTCTTTAATATGCATGGCTAACCCAAACATTAAATCATAACATAATTTCCACTCCACAGAAATAATTTCTGTATTTAGATATACAAAACTGCAGGGTTTCTTAAAGTACCAACTGAAAATCTACATCCTATGGGAGAATAAAAAAATACTTATTTAAATATTAATTTAAATTTCATGTCATGATGTGTGTTCCTGCTTTCCTCCCTTAAAACTTATCACTTGTTTGTTTGTCTGTCTGAGGGGTTATGTGATAGCAAAAGACATAATCCCATCATATATTGTTTTGACAGAAAAATATGCTACCCAACTATGAAAAAGGATTAAAATGTTATTATCTGTCATACAGCATGCCCTTTACACAAAGTTAATCCCTTTTAAGGAGGCAGACCTGCCCTTTGTAGCAAGGCATAGAGCCAGGCAAACTTCAGCAATATCCCTCTTAGAGGAACAGATGAACAGGGCATTTCCCTAATTGTCCTCTAGCACTGCCAGGGAAACAACATTCAAAGCTTCCTGACTTTCCTGTTTTAGCTCCATCAGCACTTAAGATATGCTTTTGTTTTTCCATTAATTTTTCAGTACTAGAAGCAAGAAAAGGATGGGGCCTTTTATTTCATGTTTCCCAGCTGTCTTGTTTTTTCCAGGCGGTGTTAAAAGTAAATAAAATTGACAAGACAAAGCTAATGAGTTGAGGACTTGATGTTTTCATCTTATATTTTGAGTCTGTTACAAGTAAACCTTTAATGGCTTCTACTAGCCCCATTATCATCTGTCAGCCAAGCCCAGCAAAAGTAACAAGCATCTTGGTTCTAGACAAGATGAGTTTAATTTGAGAGTCAATATTCACTTTTTTGTTACACTTCTGTCGAGTACTGCAGGTTACCTGGCTGACCTTGGTAGCTCTGGTCTCTCTTATTCTCCTTTTCTCTTCTTCGCAATTACTTGGTATTTGTTCTGGATCTGACACTAGTTTGTTACTTCTTGGCTCTCAAAATCCCAAAAGGTTTCTTTTTACTTTGAAGAAATTCTGCAGAAATTCTTCATTTCTTGTAAGAAGACCAGTAAGTTCGAACATACAGTTCTCATGGTTTGGAGATGCATTACTGTAATTTTTAGTGTGGCCACTGAGGTGACTATGGAAGACAATAACACAATCAATTCAGGTTTTTTAAACATTTCTTTAAAAAAACTAAAGCAATTAGAAAAATACACACTCTTTGTTTCTTTAAAAATATGAAATGTATTGTTCTAGAGATCTAAAATAGCTTGAACCTTCTGGATTCAGTCAAGCTTGCCTCCTGCCTTTGGAAATATGCAAATGAGAGTAGAAGAAAGAAAATGTTTCAACTTTTATGTTACTCAGCAGGTGCTACCTGGACTTGTAATTTCATATTTTATACTATATTTTATGAGGTACAATTCAGTTACACTAAGGGAGCATGAAAAGAATAAAACCAGGTAATTATACCAGCATTTGCAGAAATCTAACACCCCAAAGAAAGGAATATCAAACAAGCTATGTTGCACAATGAAGCAGTGGAAGGTATCTTTGGAAATTTCTTCAAGAATTAAGATAACTATGAAAGACCCAAAGAGGAGTGAGCTAGTCACAGAACTGTGAAGTGTTTGGGCACTGTTGACTCTTGATCAACCCCTGATTCTTGCCTGTAAGATAAAATACCACAGCCTTCTCCTTGTGTGTAGTTACAAGCTTTCCAGTCATGATAAGTGAGGAATGTACACTTTCTTTTACCTTCTTTTTCTCCTTAGCATAACTTTAGAGGCCCTTCTTGTTATTCTTTGCATCCCTTGTCAAGTTCAGTTCCAGATGCACCTTGGCCTTCCTGACCCCATTCCTACAGAACCATACTGCATCCCTGTACTCTTCCCAGGATACCTGTCCCTGATTCCATTGCCTTGCCCATTAGTTTTGACCAGCAAGTCTCAACTCAGCCATGCCAATCTCTCATCTTCTGTGTCTGATTTCTGACACCTTGGGATCAGAAGTTCTTTGGAATCTATGGGAAGTGCCCTTAGACATCTGCCAGATCTGTTCCTGAGGGCAGTATCCCAGGGATTTCTACTCTTTCACGAGGTTCCCCTTGTAGCCTTGGTCTCTAAATCTTACCCATAAGCTTTTGACCTGCTCAAGAACAATCTTCAGAAGCAGCTCTTAACATTTTACCCATCTCTTGGTGTGGTAGGGAACCCCTTGCATCTCCTTCCTCTCTTGTCCCTGCTGAACAACCTGTAGCCACTGGAGCTCCAGGCATCGATGGCTACGGTTTGGTACAACACGGCTACATTTTCCAGGGATATAATTGTTCCAGTCATTGGTTATGTTAAAATACATTATACAATAAACTGGTCTATCTCCTGCTGGTGCTCTAAATATCACAAATACGAGCTCTGCATATCATATTTTACGAGTGCAGGGCTTCCAGAACCTCACAGTTTATAGCCCAGCCCCTCCCTAATGATCAGATTCATTTGCAAAGCAATTATCAAAGACCTAAATAGACAACTAACAATAATAGAGATATGTAATACACAATCGGTGTTATATTATATTTGAGGATTAAAAATATTTTCTTTCTGCCTATGGGGCATTTGTGTCACACTGTGAAGCATTTGGTTAAAAAAAAAAAAAAAGAACAAGCTCCCATTGGCACATGATAAGATGCTTAAAGGGATTTTAGCTTCAAATAAACAATTAATATCTTGAGATCTATGATGAAATCATGGGAACTAACAATGATTGTCACATGGCAGAGACTCCAGGGAAGGTTGCTGATACATTCAGCTTTCAGATATGCAATCAGCCAATCTTACTTCAGTACTTTCTCTTATTTTTTACTGACACCGCAAGTATAACTTAGCTGCATATATTCTTGCCAAAAATAACTGGCTTCCAGACAGGTTTTTTCTATTCTAAAATAGTTTGTGAAGCTGATTTTTATTTTAAAATCTTACTAATAGAAAATTTAGAAAAATAAGGCTGGTTGCTTTGAAAGGCTAGACAGCACCTGGGATTTTTTTAAGACCTCCAATCTCCTTGTACAAACATAAGTAAGAGTTGGGGGATCCTATCCCTAAAATACAATCACAAATTCCAAATACAAACTTTAGATCCAGGGATAAGAGCATTCTTTTGCTCTGAAGCAGGTTGTCTAGGAGTTTATTTCACAACATGGGCATCCCATCTTCCTCAGATAATTGTGCAGGGCAAATGGAGATACCGAGGATCCTTGGAAGACCGCTGCAAAACTGGGGTAGATGCCAGGTTTCTGGAATAGCTTACCATCAATCCAGAGAGCCTCTGGAAGATTGTGCTGGCCCCAAGATATCATGAATTAAGCATTTTAGGCTTCACTAATTAGCACTTGCTCTAATTTTTCTCTAGGGTCTCATTCTCGCTGGAAGTAATGGCAGCTGCTCCCTCTCCAGAGGAGCCTTCAATCTTGTGGAGAAAAAAATTACTTTAAAAGGAGAGAGACATTTTGTCTGCTACCAGTACAAAACCTTAGCTCTTTTTGAGGAATTGGAGCATGGGATTTTACATGAATTAACCACAGCCATGAATACTGCCTGATCACCAAGGAGACAATGGTCAACCCCTGACCCTGGGGAAGATTCACTGCTTTTCTTTACCAAAGAAATATCATTTATATACTAGTGGTTATCAGATTCAATATCACATTGATTAATATAGTGCTTTCATTACAATATGTTTCGTAAATTTGAAGCCAGCATTGAACCATATAGCCACAAACATTTAAAAAGGTGCCACTAATATACCTTGAACAATGAGACACAATGCTAACAGAAACAGTAGTGCCAAAATGTGCCAAAATATGCCAAAATACTTACAATATGCACTAGTCTGGCACAAATCTACCATTAATTCTATGGAGAAAGTATAATTTTCCACTGAATGTACTAACATCATGGATGAATTTGAATAGTTTCATAAAAACACTTAATATTTAAGAAGTTAGATAAAAATTAGCAGAACTTGCAATAAAAATTTACTTGTAATAATTATTATTATTGGCTTGGCTATAAAATAGTGTCATAAAAATCTAAAGATACTTAATGCAGTGTCTCTTACGTATTGAGAAATTCATTGAGACACACACAGAAAAGCAGTAGTGAATTAGTCAGTAGTGAGTAATCAAGGAATTGGATAAATATTTGACTCCCCAGGAAACAGTACAATACTCCCTAAGAATCTCACTTATGTTAGATCAAAAAAGAAACACCCTCAGGGAATTTTAGGGAAATCTAAGGAGAATTAAGACTGAGCAATGTAGTAGCAGGATACATTCAGAAAAGCAATTGGAATGACAAAATGAAATTGCATAAGATTATCACCTATTTTAAATTCACTGTATCCTGGTGTCATTTTAGGAACCTCAGGAAAAATGCTTAGAAACATTAATGCTCACAGGTTAACAAAGGCGAAGAAGATCCCTACAGAGTTACACACACCTCATAAATCTTTGAGATAGCAAATTTTCTTTGAGGATTGTCTTGCACACTAGCCAAGGTATTTGAAAAAATGTGTAATGGAAACAGTTTAAAAGAGGGGAAATGAAATTTGAAGATATAGAAATGTCTCTGTATGAGAGGAATTAACAGATGAATAGGAGGAGGGATGTGTCACAGATATGCCTCTCATATTATGTTCATTAATTGGCATATATGACAAAAGTCATATGCTAAATACATAGCTTGAGAGGAAACTTGAAAGGACAAATTTTCCATAAATTTTTTCTTCTTTATAATACCTCTCTATATTAGCTATTCTCTGAAAAAGACAGTCCTCTAAAGAGAAGGATGGTTGCATACCAATATTTCTACCTTCCTAGAAGAGGAAAAAACTACAATAGCTAAAATATGCTCATCACAAGAACTGGTTCAAGAATTCCATTGATGCCCCATGATCTGGCTGAGCCCATTACAGAGAGCACAGATGGATGTTCAGATGTGGATTAAAGCTCTTTCGGCACATTACAATCCCTTCCCAGCATCTTTAATGAAACTCCTCCTGAGATATGAACATTAAGCTGTGTTCCTTCTGGCCCGTTCTTCATCAGAAGTAAATTTCTGCCCTCAGACTGTATTAATGACTCTGCTGATGACAAAGGAAATGACACAAAGCACAGCTCATTCCACAAAACCAGCATTTACTTTTCTAGGCTAGGAGAAACATATTAAAATGGGTGATGACAGCTAGTTGTGTTAGAAAATTAATGATACAAGGCTCAAAGTACTGATTGCATATCCATAAGAGGTTTCATGTTCAAAGGGGGAACATTTGATTGAACTGAGTTTATATTTAGAAAAATGGGATCTATTCCTTTCAAGCACTATGTTAGATTTGGATTAATTTATTTTAAAAGCATTACGCATTTCCTTTTTTTTTTCCTGCAATATTTGGCATGCTTTTGTATGTCACCTAAAAAGAAAAAAACCCAAAACAACTCTAACACTCAAAAGGCAACAAATATTTGGTTTAAGTCCTGACTGAATAAACTGAACCATCAACAGTTGGAAATATAGCTTTCTCCTATTTTAAACTGAACTGAAAGTAATCAAATTCCTTGTGAACCTTTGTATATGCATTTTGGTGTTTGCAGTAACAATGGCATTCTGGGCATGCCCACCTTTTCCTGCCTTGCAGCAATCCTCCAATAATGGGCAGCTCACAACATTAGACTTTCTCACTAGACAGAAGATCAATAATTGACTACAAAATGTGCCATAATTCCTGTTGTCTAAGTCAAATGTGCTTTTAAAAATGAACAACTGTATCTGCTGTTTGATCAGAACAGCAGAAAGGAAAATAAAACACTGAAAACCCATTAATCAATTCAGTCACTTTCTTTTTTTTTCTGGCATCTTGCACTACAGTTCAGTATTACAGCTCCTGGAAAAGCCCTAGGCATGGTCTTACAGATTGTTCCAGATGTAAAGTATGCAGCTAGCACAGATTACCACCATACAGCTCCTTGGACACAATTAAAAGGTAGTTGACCAGATGCTCAAAACAAGGTGTAATAGGTTTGTCAGCTTCATTTTGGGATGGTTTTCATTTGCTGTCACCTGAAGGAGTGTCAGGTTAGTCTTAAGCACAGGGATGGGGAGAGGAGGTGAAGTTTCTGCTGGTCTGAAAAAAATGAAGACCTCAAACAACTGTTACACAGCTCTGGGTCCAGGCATTCTCACATTATTTTGCAGCATGGTTAGTCCTCCCAAATTAAAAAAATTCAGAACATTCAGCAGTCTCACCAGGGACCGAGAAAGGAAAACTGAAACCATGTAAGCTAGCTAGAAAACAGTCACATAATAACTCTAATGCTAAAGAGTTCTTTTAGGTAGCTTAGCCATACAGCCCTTTTCCCCTGATCTTTTATCTGAAATGCTCTTATCCCTCAGAATAAAAAAAAAGTAGTGGCCATTCCTACAGAGTGAACTTGTTATGCTTGATAGATGTGTTGCTGTTCTAGTGCTTTGTTCAAACACTTTTGAATCATTATAATATTTGAGCACCCATGGATCCCTATAGAAGGAGTTTCACAATTAATATACTTAAATTTTCATTCCCAGTCTGCCTTTTGTTGCTTGTGTCTTATTTATTTGTTCTTGTGCTGACATCATCCTTCAAACAGAACATAACCTCTTCCTTCCTGAAGTTTATGTGAATCCTAACTACCTCAATAAACTAAATTTTATGGCAGAATCCTGAGAGTATTTCCAAAATGCTCAAATCAATGCTGAATAGAGATAACCAAGACAGTTTAATGTGCTATTCGAGTGCCAAAAGCAGCACAGCAGCCTCCCTTGGCTCAGGAGGATAAATTAACCCAAATGAAGAATGACAGTGACAGAATATTTTTATGTAGCTGCATATAGTAGTTTAAAACCATGAAGAAAGAGTGATCATATAGAGCAGAATCTATCCACGATTGCTCCACTGTAGTCAAGTCACAGCATCGATTCTTCCTTCAGTTTTACAGGGAATGCACCTGTACCATGCCTTGTTGTCGCTCCTTAGTAGAAATCCTGCTTGGCACATCTGGGTGATCAAACCCATTTGGTGCATGGAACAGACACAAGCTGTCACATGGCACTGCAGCCCTGAATTATGTTATTGGGATCAACTTTTCACATAAGCAGTGTGCTGGGTGCACATCTGTATAAGAGAACAGAAGCTACAGACACACACACTCAACACAAGCCCTAATGTGCCAGATAAGTCATCTCATCATGTCACCCCACATACAAAACTCTCTGGTTAAAGAGCTCCAGATTATTTCAGTACTTTTTAAGTCCTATGAAAGAAAGAGAGCTCCAGGAACTTGTTCTTGAACTCAGATTTTCCACAGGAAGGGGTAGGTTTGTTAGCACACTGAGATGGGTCCTTTTTATAAGCTGTTGTTTCCTCCTTATTCATTCTGGCAATCAGATGAAGTGGAGCTCAGTATTCCTACTGAGGGAATATCAGCTGTCCCCAGAGTAACTACAGGGTTAGGGTGTGAAGTAGCTGGCAGTAGAGGTAAATATTCTAAACAAAATTTGAGTTTCATATTTCTGAACTATCAATGGAAATTTATATAAAAAATCAGAAATTTCAAGTATTAAACTTCTTCATCTGTGTGTACAAGTGTGGGGGATATTTCCTGAAACTTGTGCCTGCCTACAGTGGAAGCTACAAAGATTTTTCTGTGTGCTGAGGAACAAACAGAAGGGATGAAGGGGGAAGCCGAGCTGAGAATTCTACAAAGGTTTTTATTTTATTCAAAGACATACATCTTGGAATCCCTAATCAGCTTGTCCTTGCAGAAACTTGTCATAGAAGCCAGTAATAAATCATTCAGGCATTCACTCAGTCATTCACTTCATAAGTCCTAGTGAGTGCCATCTATCTAGAGACTGCTATGAATGTACACAAGACTGAAAATACAACTGAGTTGTGTAACAAACTAATCATACAGGAGATGCCCTGTATGAGGGTAATAGCGGCGCTAAAATTTCTCAAGAAAAATAATGCAATTCAATATGAACTTAAATAAATAAACCCTTGTTATCAACATGACCAAAATGTTGGCAGAACTCTAAAATACTATTTTAACATTCCTCTGTGGAATTCTCCATCTGGTTAGGAACACACACAGAAACTGCAACACGTTCACATTCTGCTTTATCCTATGTCATCTTCATCTCCATGGACAGTAGTACATTCTGACAGCAACACATCGAGGTCAGAAGTGTTCTGCGCTAATAGATCAAAATTAGGAGGAATATTTGCAAACCAAAATGTATTTGGAACTTTGCCATGGAGCAGAGCCTGCTGAAGTACCTACGGGTATCTTCTCTCTTTCATTAAAAACCACAGAGCATAACTTCCTTGCATTTAGCAATTCTCTAGCTGTTAGGGAATGCAAGGTTTGAATTGACTTTCTGTATTTTGGAGTTCACTTTCTTTGAATATTGCTATCACTGGACCAAGAAAATTCCTGTGGCAGCTTTAATTAGTATCTTTGGTCTTAAAAATAAATTTTAGTAGGTTTCCATAAACCTCTGGAATCTGATTTTTAAGACCACACACCTTTCCCAGCACCTCTACAAAACAACAGTAGATTGCCACAAGAGCAGTTTTATGTAGTAACTAAAGATATATGAGGTGCATAGAGTTCAGTGACAAGAGTTCATTAGCAGGAAAGCTCCTTCAGGAGCTATCTGCCTCTTGTTCAGTTGAATATGCACATTTTCCACACACCCCAATTAAACACACAACTGCATATTTCCACCTAAATTCACTTATACATATATATTTTTAAAAAATGGCAACATAGTGATAGAGTTTTGAGGAAAGGGAGATATTTACATATCAGATTTTGTGAAAAACCTTTTCCCAGATAAAAAGAAAAATACACCTTGGGTCAACTGGAACTCAAATCTGTTTTGTTATTGTGGATCACTGTTTGTATAGTATTTATAAACACAAATCAATACCATCACAATAGCATATTTGTTATGAAGATATTCAATAGTGTTATTCTTCTATCACTTTAAAAGGGATTAGGGAGATAATCTTGTTTCTAAATAGATAGACTTTCACTTCTAAAGAACACATATCCCGAGTCTTATAGATTTTCAAGATTAAAATCTTTAGTGGAGATCCATTTAAAAATGTTTTAAAAACCTTTGCATTGTGTGGCTTTGGATTACAAAACTGTACAAGTATTTCCATACCTTGAGAACAGATAGCTCTCAATATTGCACCTCAAAATTAACTCGCCTGACTTTTGTTTTCCATACATTTCCCTATGTATTTATTTTGTCTGTTAGGAAGATTTCAAATATGCCACCAACACAAAATACAACATTGGGACTGCTGGACAGGCAGAGCAATAAAAGGAAAATTAGATTCTCAGTAGTTGCACCATTTACTTTTACTATGAAACAGAGAGGCATTACCAGGCTACGTGCTATAAACTCAGATATCCAGAGATTGCTGGGCATGCTGTGCACCTCAACCAGAAAACTGTAGTTTTAATTCTCATTTGCAATGTCAAGTCATTGAATAAATTAACATTGCAGAGACTGGTATGAATATCGGCTGAATTTGTGACTATAGTACCAGTTAAAAAGGTTGGGTCTAACAAAAACAACAGGGTAAATCTGCAGAAGACTTCATGCCACAAGTCCATTGATCAGGAGTCCAAGAGAGAAAAACAGAAATTCCCTAAATATTTGAGCAAACCTAAACTTCTTATACTAGTTATGAAACAACTGAACAACCTGACAGAAATCAGAATTAAACTCATGCCCCTGAATAAGAGCCATATACAACAATAAGGCATCAAAGCAGCACTTACAGCTGGAGAAAATCAGAGGACAAGAGTGTTCATCCATGGGGAAATTGTGCAGCTGCAGCTGGCACTCAGCATTGATGGTAAGCCTGTGAAGAAACCAAGGGTCTGTTATGTGCCAGCACAGGGAACAGTCAGGGGATGAGGCAGGGTAACCGTAAGAATCATGAAAGAATGCTTTTACATCCACAAGTAAGGCCTGAAAGAACCATATTTGCAGATTGTTCGTTGGCTATTTAAGTGTGCTCCAAAACAATGACAATTATCAAAAACAATTTCAGACATATTATCAAAACTTTCTGGATCCCAGGAGATCTGGGCATGTGTTTTTCTCTAGACAATTCATCACTGAAGGTTCTGGGATGGAAACAACTATTCTTTACAAAAATAACAGGAAATATAGCTTGCATGGTATGTAATCCCACGAAATTAAAACCTCAGAGGGAAACTTACAAGAAATACTCTTCACGTGTACTTATAGTGTGAACTTAAAATTCTTTCAATCTCTTCAGACTGTCTCTCCAAAACTTAATGAATCTCTATATGCCATTCCATATTGTACAGATGCAACAAACAGATTACCAGAAGCATCTTCACCCCTACTTCAAAGCTGGTTTTACATGACATCCCTAACACAAAGTATACTATGAACAGAGCCAATTTTAAAATTACTAATAAAAATCAATAATCCTCAGTCTAAAAGCTTACAAATTGAATGTAATTACTCAGGGAAATTAAATTAAATGCTAGTTTATTGTATAGTTTTTTAAAGAAATACTGCATAATTTTATAACAGAATTCATGCATGTGTGCTATGTAGGTTTTTCCTTTTGGAAACTAAATTAGAAGATTAAAAACTCAACGGGTAAAGGTTTGTGTCTCAGATATAGGATGGCACAGAAGAAAACCCTACCTTGGAAAAGGTCAGCAGTGAGGAATTTAATAGCCTTGTGTGATACTAGAAGAGGATTTGCAATGTTGCAGCAGGAGGGAATTCACACCCAAAAGGGGGCAAGGAGGAAGATGGAGAGATATGGAGCATGACTGAACTTTGTACACTTTCTCCTGTACACATAACACCCATCAACACCTGACAGCACCAGGGCATACAGCAGCTACCTCTTCCACGTCATACCAATTCTGGCACTTAGGTCAGATAAAATGGGGTTTGAATTACACAGTGTTAACAATAAGCAATGATCATCCCAACAGCTTTTCCTGTGTAAAAAGGAGGTTGACATGAGTGATCAAAAAGGACTCAATACACCTTTCACAAACTAGAAATGCTCATTCCAATGGATTAAGTATTAACTGACTTTTAGCTGTTTTAGACGAATTTTGTAGTCGATTCAACAGTTTCTTTAGTGAGAGGTATTAAGTCTAACTATTATTAGGTAGATATGTAACTTGGCCTAGAATACTGAAACAGAACTTAATAGAAAGAAACCTAAGAAAACACTTAACCAAAATCCCCTCAGAAAGAAAAACCAATAACCCAACCAAGAGAATATTGGAGCTGACACCTTATTCCCCAAACTCTTTAGCTAAAGGCAAGAAGAAATAAGCAGAGCCCTTCACAGTAGACCAAGCCAAAGAAGGAGAGGGCACTAAAAATATCAACAGCTTTTCCAGATGTTTATTTCCTTTCTTATTGTTTGCCAAAGACTTTTTATTTTAGCCCAGCAGCAGCTGCGAGCATGATCAGCCCTCTCAGGTGCACCAAGAGGGCTGAACACAATCACAGAAGAAAATGTAGCGTGAAAGGCACATCTCTGAAACAGTTTCCCTTGTGAAACATGGCTTATGGCAAAACTCCCTTCTGAACAACTCATCTCTTCCACAAGTAAACACATACTTTGATTTCCACAGGCTTTTTAAAATGCAAATATATACAGTATTTCTAATACTATATAGTTGATTTCATCACAAAGATTAGAAAACTGAAAAAGCCTTTCCTCCAGCAATTCACCCTTGTGATGAGATGTGACAGACTATCTTTCAGCATGACTTATTTGAAGAATCAAGTATTGGCATTAGCATGAATCTAGAAATCCTTTATCCAGCCCTGTATCTAACTCCGATCAAATAGGCTTTTGACAGGTTTTATAGGCCTAAATATCCCCAATTTTATTACAAGCACTAAAAAGCCCAAAGTGTACAGTTTCCTATTTCTCAAGGTTTCTTTCTTAGACAGACAAGACTTTGTCTTTTAAACTTGTCAGCACTTATGCCTAAATAATTAAATACTTGTAAAGCATGGCCAGCTATGAATCAGGAAGAAAACAGCAGAGGACAAAGATATTGCTGAAAATTACTACTGCTACACCAGAGGTGGGAGAAACTTTCAGCCCTGCACCTTGCCAAGTGCCCACCTGAGGGTGTACAAGATCTTGCCATCATTCCATATGCGGAGGAGCTGGTTGGGGGTGGTGATCCAGTGAGCCTCTGCTGTCTTTGAGTTACGAAATATCGTGTCTGGGATCCAGATCAAGCCAACCATGTTGCTGTTCAGAGTCAGTATTTTCATGGTGCTGTTGAAGCGAAGACGGCTGTCAGTCCACGTCTGGGCAAAAAATATATCAATTTGGTATTCCTGCAAAGAAAGCATAATGCACCAGTTGGAATCAGTTCCACACTTCACACTATTTGATTAGGTCTATTCTGGTGTAGGGTATGTTCTGGACAATGGAGCTATGTTTTCTTTTTCTACTGCCTTAGGAAGTTTTATCTTTTTCCATTTTTTTTCGCCCTTTTATTTTTATCTCTAGTTGCTTAACGAAACACGCCAAACATCTCACTTCCGTTGGTCCTGTGCCGTAACAATTTCAGCAGTAGCATATTCTTTTTCATTGTCTCTGAAAAGCCACAGCTAGAAGGTATAATTTACAGAGGCTCCTTTGTCATAGGACAGATAAGAGACATGAAAGATGAACAGGACCAACACACATAAGCTAGAGAATGGTAAATTCCCCTGATTATAGCAATGTTTCTTAGGGAGGAGGTTGTGTAAATTCAGTAAATTAAATTTTCCATTTGGTACCAGTTGTTCAGCAACTCTTTTTCAGGCCACACTGCAGCAGAATGAAAAGGCAGGCTTGTGGTCCTTTAGAGACACCTCATGTACCCCTGATGCTGAGAGCTGAACACTCATTCCTGGATATGCTGATTCCTTAATTCACATTAAATCTATCCTTCCATTTACTCTGTGTTTTACTAGTCTGTTTCTGTAGGTAAGCCATCATAGTACGTATACATGCAGAAATTAAAATACACATGGACAGAAAAAATTATATATAAGTGAACATATAAACACACTGGTTTATGCATTTAAGATCTCATGGGAAAAAACCCAGTATTTTAATTTTGTATTTGAATTGTGAATTCAAGCCACTGGAAGCTGGAAAAGGTCATGTTTCATTTGTTTGTGTTCCTCTTCCTCTTTTCATAGACTGAAAAATGAAAAATAAACTGCTCTATTTTTGAACCTCAGGGAAACAGCCATCTGATCTATCATTAAATATCCTCCCAATATCATAGGGCTGGCTGTGACAGGGATGACATTTGCTGATGTGGCACAAAGTGTATGCTCTACAACAGAGGCTAATACAGGGCTTGGGAATAATCCAAAAGAAAACTCTTTGGGACTCTTGTTACATCTGAACAAAGGAGAATTAGGGCTATGTCTCTGACAATGCTGAACTTGCTTTTATTTCCTTTTTATTTTAATGTCTATTGTTTCAATACAGTAGTATTGTATTTTTTCTTTAGTAGAACTTGCAATCTGAATTGAGGACAGTGTTTTTGCTAAGAGCCATCTGTTTCTCCTGTGCTATTACATTTTAGGCAGGCCATCCCTCCAAAGCTGATGTTTTAACACCAGGAAACCTAATTCACTGGCACTGTAATCCAAGTCCAAAACATGCACTGGCCTCTCATCTCGAGATGGGAAATGATCAAAAGGTGCATAAGTGGGGGTCCAAACATCAGGTAGCAGATCAACTTAGGAATTCAAGCCTAGCCACCAAAGGCATTAAGGTTCATTTTCTTTCATAGCTTACCTCACTATAATTTCTCATTGTATTCTTAGCTTTATTTTATCAGAGAAGATGACAGATTTGAATCTGAAGAGACTTTTCTTTCACATGGATGACATCTCCACACATCTGAAGGATGCAATGTAATGTACAGAGTGTACCTCTGTTATTCTTTAATGCACCAGTTTTAGATGCCAGAGCACTGATCTTCTTTCTTTACAGTCAATTTCATTTTAGCCTTTGAAAGTCTAGTGACAAGTGTTTGGCACATTCAGCTTCTGTAGAGAGGAAAATGCCAGACATGTCTACGGGTTTCTCCAAATGCTGAGTGAGTAGAGTTGCTTTTCCTAGCCCTCATGTGAGAATCTGTATTTATAGAATCAAAGACCATTTGTATACCATTTGTATACAGCTGGCTAATGAGAGTGCTGTCTTTTCACAGGACAAGTTTTTGCATGATATTCATATTTGCATTTATTTTATATGAATGCTTCATTTTGACAAAATTTAGGAGTAACCATAATTCCTTTCTAGTATAGCATGCATATTTAATGATTTTTTAGGATTTAAGATATTCTGTATTTCTACCCTTCCAAAAGAAAAGAAAAGCCCTGAGATCCTTAGTACATTACCCTGGGAAAGTAGTGCAGCTAGATCTGAGCAAAGTGGCCCCAGGAGCAGCAAAAATGTAACACTGTGGTTTCTATTCTAGTAAGCTACTCTGGCTAAGAAGTGGATTACATTAGCCTAAAAACAGGGTCATGCTAACACCCAACTCCTGTTTTGCATCTTCTTTATTTATTATTGCAACAAGAACATGCCACCAATGATATCTGTACAACAGGCCTCTCTGTTTGCCTTATTAAAAAAAAATTCAACTCATATTACATGGTTCCCAGATCTTCTCAGTTAATTAGTTCTGTAAAAAAACTACATTTTTCTTTTGGCAAACTGAGATTATAAAAAACAAAGCAACATTTTAAAAAGAAAATTAGTTGTAGTTAGTTGTATTGACTTTTTAAACACTTTACACCTATTTTCTTTAACTTGAAGCGCTTAATCAGAATGTACAAAGTACAAACCAAAATTTTCCCAGTAAAAATAAACACATATTTCCATCTAATATCTGAATTGAGGTTCTCACCATTAATCCCTTTTAGAAGTGAATGCTGTATCAGTACATCACTGTTATTAATATTTGGAATTTCTCCAGACTTTAGCCAAGAAAATAATGGAGTATGATATTTATATAGTCACTCTGCCATGAAGGAACAGAAGTCACTTTCCAAACTGGCACTCACTTCTTCACTTCTAATGGTTCTAAGTCTGTGCATATTTCCAAAAATTACCACTATCTTCACTGAGAACAGACACTCCATTCCCAATGAAGTCAATAGCTTCCATAGCTGTTTTGCATAAAGCAGGTACACTGATCACCAGCACACAGCATCCAACAAGAAACTGCCAGAAGAAAGGTTTCTATGTTGGCTTTACAGACAGGTCAGTATTATATAACATAAGAAAGTAATGCTTTTCATTTTCTATCTCATATCTGCCATTTTAGATATTTACAAAATGCAGCAATTGCATTTAGAGTTCAGGCAGGACATCAGGTTTCAGTGATGTGATGCCTACCATGAAACAATGTCCTAGAACTCTAAAAACATTCTTTATGTTCTGTTCTACCACTGCACCAGTAATTTAGTTCATAACCTTCCAATTCTTCCTTTTCCCAATTTTTTTTTTTTGGCAGTAACTGTTTACTACTACAATGAACACAGGAAGAAGTGAAAAACAAAATTTTAAAGCAAAATTTTAAACAAGATTTCTTCCCAGCAGTAAAAAGGTAAAACATGTTCTATATGAAATACTGAGGTCACGTACAGTAAAGTGTTCTTTAAGTGTTCACTAAGTTTTCTTTTCTCAATGGCTCCTACTTTGCCATGCTACCAAAACTGACTCAAGATTTACCCTAATTTTATCACATATTCACACAATGCCTGGATGCATTAACTGAAGCTGCTCTCCAGAGCAGCCAAACTTTAAAAAAGGCATTCTCCTTGAGATGAAGGGACAATCCTAACAGGAGAAATAGCTTGACATGTAAACATCAAGACAAATTCTAGGGCAATCTCATTTCCCTTAGTATAGAGATTTATTTCTGAGATAATATTAAATTTTAGTTATGAGAAGTTGATTATAAACCTAAAGGATTGATAGAAGTAGAATTTATTATTAGTTTTAATATATTTAATTTTGTTTAGTTTTGAAAATAAATTCATGTACCATGCTGCATGTTAAATTCCCCACTCTTAAAAACTTCACTGAAGTGAAAACTCTTTGAGGATTCTACAATCTGTTCAAATCTGATTACATAAGAACATTTTTTATTAAAAAGTAAATAATTCTGGGAAATTTCAAAAAATATGAGCTTATTTCCTAGCTGAAGATTCCTGACATATAAAAACTCAGCTGAACCTATAACTACACAATATTAGACCTTTTAGGAAATACTAGATTATCAATATATTTCATTCTTTCTGGAAAGAGTAATGTTTTCCAGTAAAACTGAATCAGTTGATTTGTATTTTGTTCGATCATGTGAAAATGTAAAGCCTAATTTCAGGAAGCAACAGTGTATCTTTGTGTGAAATGTCTTTATGTTTTTTTTTTCTTTATTACATAGCTTCTTATGACCAAAGAATTTCTCATTGGTACTTTTTTGCCAATTAACCTTGAATGAATGCATTATCTTATACATTTCATCATGTAAAGAGACAGATTGTTCTACTTGCAAGACTTCTGCTTGCAAGAAACACTCAGTATCATCTGAAAATTTTAAGTGACATTGTGTCACTGAAAATCTCTGTATCGCCTCCTATGAGGTTACTTTTGAAAATGGGACTGTAAATTGACACCTGACAATTATCACATAGCTTCCAAAAGTAACTCCTAAAACCAAGAAAAGATATTATGGTCCTTTTACCTGCACAGCATACAAGAAATTTTCTCATGTAGAACATTTCTTCCCATTCAAATTTTTTAAGTTCTCCTTTAAATCTGAAACATTGACTGAGAGAAATGACTGAATGAGATGAGGAAAATGAGATGCCTATATAATTATGTAGAGAACACAAAGCTAAAGACAATTTTACCCTTTTAATTT
The DNA here is from genome assembly GCA_025920805.1 of Petroica traversi. Lineage (NCBI taxonomy): Eukaryota > Metazoa > Chordata > Aves > Passeriformes > Petroicidae > Petroica > Petroica traversi. The sequence goes on along the minus strand of JAHLSL010000014.1, from coordinate 4,790,863 downwards.
CCACTGATTTGTGGACAGGAGAAATAGCCCAGATTTAGCAACAGTATTACCTGCAAATAGCTGCACATAGTCAAGGTTCTAATACTTGATTTCAGCTATTTTTTTTTTTTACACTTTCAAATATTCCTAATGTGGTTTCATTAGTCCTTTGAAAATAATCAAGTCAGCACTGAACTATTTGCCCTTCAACTATGTAGGAATGATTAATGATTTGGAACACCTTGAAAATGTCATTGTCTAAGCCATCTGTAGTCACAGAGAAAAATACATGCTTTTCAACCAAGTTTTTAATTGTTTTCTCAGTCAAAAGAGTAGCTAACCTGTTGTTAGCAATACCTGGAACTTTTCTCCTACCATAATCTCATCTCATTTTAATTCTGAAAAATATTATTTAATAGGCTGTTAAGTCTCACACAGGATGTGAACAACTAAGGATAATAGTATGGTATTCCTTTGTTGCTTCTGTTGCAGCCTTCTCATTTTCTACATTTTCAAAGTTCTTCACAACAGTAATAACAACATCAAGAGTCAGTCCTTAGAAAAAAATGCAAGAATTTATTGCATGATACTTTTCAGGTTTTTACTGTTGCCTACCAGACAGTATTTTTTTTCATTGTAGAACCTATATCTTGATTGGTGAGAGAGTGAGACTGTAACTGATTACTGATGTTACTGGCATTTGTGTTAGGCTGGTACTCAATCAACTGAAAATAGCTACATAATTAGGGTTCAGTTTAGATTACGATAATTCTGTGCCCTCCCACACCCCCTGTATAACATGCCAGCACACCACAACACATCACAAACACTGTCTGCACAAGCTTGGAACTATCTAATAAACTGTGTAAGGGATAAAATCTAATTTAGCTACCAAAAGGCTGGACTTCACTGAAGTGGGAAATCCTATTTGTAAGTCTAAAACTGTTCTGGAAATAAGTATTAAATTTTGCTTTTATATTTCAATCCAAACCATTCATAAGAAGTATGCTTTAAAAATGAATAATGGTAGAATCTATTACATGCAAACTGTGCCATAGAAATGCTAAGCATTATGGTTTAAAAGGGAATATGGATGGGGCCGTTCAGTGAAACAGGAGAGAAATTGGAGCAAATCTCTAAAGACTGGGAGTCTCCCCTTTACTGCACTGACCTGAGAACCATAGGTGAACACACCTAGGAATGTTCTTTCTTTATGCCCTTTCATGCTTGGATTAGAAGTTCAAAGAAAAGGATTTGACATACTGTATTTTAGCAGAAAATGTCCCAAATGTTAAAGTGACACTCATGATGTCTGTTTATTTAGTCTGCAATTTGATGCACTTGAGAACATTAAAAGTGGGTAATCTCTTCAGAGTTTGAAGGTCATTTTCAATAAAAGCATATTTTTCCAGCCCAGCTCACTACTAAAAGGAAAGTTCAATCAACAACTGAATTGTCAAAATTAGCCTGCAAAGCGCTGTCTGATTGATTCAGCTGCCTATTTAGTTGTGTGACAAATGAGTGAAAGAGGAAATGCTCCCTGAAATATGGGATGAGTGGCTCTCTCTTCCTGAACCAGTACATTTGTATGTCTGATAGCAAAACACTGAGAGTAATTCTCCTGAGCACAGCCCACCTTCATCTCCCCTGATTTAGCACATCTTACTCTGGGCTAGAATGAGAATTGCTTTGTCCAGTGGCACATCTTGTGACCAGACTTTTGATAATTTGAAGAGGTACCTCGGTCATACCTCTTATTGGTATTGAAGGAAATAAGTAGTTCCACAGCAACTGCTGCATGACGTGTGCTGATTGTTCATCAGATTGTATGCTATATAGATTAGGAAAAGTCCGGAACTACAGTGATCTCAGGAGACCTCTAGAAGGCTTAAAATGTTAATCTTTAATGTAAACCTTAATACTACTGCTTGACAGCTACTGCTTAGGTTTGCACCCTGTGTGCAACTTGCATTCTAATTTCAAAACTTGGTAAAAACCTCTCAGATATCCTGTGGAAAGGAACTGAAAGTAGTGGAATGGTCCACCAGTGGAAACTTACACTCTCATTTTGGGGAAATAATGCAGAAACAAAGAAATAAAATATGCTGGACAAAACAGAGTAAAATAGTGTATTTCATATGCAGTGTACATTCAAAACTCTAGTGGCATCAAGACTAATAAAAACCTTCTGTGAGAACAATAATTCTCTCACAATTCCTGAAAGTTTGCCTTGTTTCCAGCAGAGCTTGGGATGAGAGGAGTAGCATCATTAGAGCTGTCTGTAGCTTTTCCTGAAGTATCTCTGTCAGGCTGGAGCTTTGCATTTCCAGAGGCTGCCCAGGAGATAAATGGGGGTGTATTTACATCACACTACATACAACACTGGATTTGTTGCCTAAGAGACAGAATGTCAGGGATCACCTTCCCATTCTCCACTAGTTTGCTTTGTTTTCACTCTCTGTGCTCCTCTCCCTTCCAGATCCTAATTCCTAATAGCCTCTACTCTGTGTGGAAGAGTGGGCAACACATTCCCACTTTTGGGTTTTTTTCTTTTCTTAATCTGATTTTATCTTCCCCATCAGTGTTAAGGCTGTACCTTCAAAAGATAGTCAGAAGAAATAGATGAAAGATTAGGTTTAAGGTGGTAAACTTTCCAAACTGTTTTATGTATAAAAAGACTTTCAAAAACTTGCTCTTTTGTGAGAATTTGCTTTGACACTTTCATAATGTTACAAGCATCATGGTTTCATGAAGAAAATACAGTGAAAGAAGCAGGGCTACTCAAGTTAGCAATGTCAAAATATTCTAGCAAGCAGCACCAATCATCTCCATAGCTGAATGCTTTGATTAAAAAAGAAAAAAAGGAAAAAAAAAAGAAGAAAGCTCTTCTCATCACTGACTCAGTAGGAATCTTGGGGCAAGGAGGATAGAAGCTCACCTTCTTCACTGCAGTATTACCTCCTGCTGCCTGCTTCAGAAGGTTATTTCACTGATTTCCTGCTATTATAATGAGGGAAAGACAGCTAACTTCATGCTAGAAACAAAGCATGCAATTATCACATAGCATTTCCTTTCTCGGAGAATACATTTGTCTGTCTCACTCTGCCTATTTTGGGTCTTTGGAGGTTAGCTGCAGCCATGCTGTATTCCAGGTAAATTCTTAAATTCATGTTAAGGAAGAGCTGGAGATTTCTCCTCACTCCACATTGATGGATTATCCCTTCTGCTTCAATCAATCATTCCATAATCAGAAACACAGCATGAAATTAGAACGCATTTCAGAAAATCAGCTGTAGCTCTCCCCTTTTGGTGGAAGACTTTTTAAATATTGCTGCTTCCCATTTCTTTTTGGAGTCTTCTATTGGCTTCTGTTGCTCTTAAAGAATTCCTGAAGACATCCTGATTGCTATGATCATGCCACAATTGCATTTCCACAGCCTCTTCCCTTGGTGTGTCAGGGTTCAGACTGTGCCTGATGAGAAGCTTTGCCTTCAATGAGACATAACTGTATATGCTTTATATTGGATTGCTTTAGAAAAAAATATGTCCAAAGCATGCAGAGAAGTGCAGGGAATGCACATTTTTTCATCACTGTTGTCTGGTGAGCATTGTTACCAGAAATGCTAATCACAGTAGTCACTCCTAAGGAGATTGCTGCAGGAAGGAACAACATTTTGGGGATTGACAGAGAAAGTACAGTGCTCTGGCCTGTAATTTAAGGCTTTACTAAAATAGCAGTCACGAGGGAGAGAGAAAGAGAGAAATTCCAAATGCATAATTGAAGAAACCAAAGTTGTTAACTTAAGAATTTAGTAACATAAATGCACAAGGACAAGCTTAATTCCTGTGGAAATAGTAAAGAAATAAAATTTAATAATCCCTGATCAGAAGAAACAAAGAAAGAGAAAATTAAAAGTCTGTGAATATATGCTAATAGTTGTAGTTAATATAATAAAGTACATTATCAAGGTCTCCTAAGAATACTTGATATCTGAAAAAGTTATGAAATTATAAAGATACTCAATAATATTCACATATTACAACAGAATATGTACTGACTTTATAAACATAGTTCTTGAGGCATTACCTTATTCAAAACAGAAGCTAAACTTTTCACAAAAAATAAATGCATTCTCCAAGCCTGCACAAGAAAAGATTTTATGCTCATAGTCTCTGTATTAAACAGGGTTTTTTAAATGAAGAGTGCCTTTTAACTAAAGAAGTGGAAGAATATTTTGAAACAGCTTTTAAACCATCAGCAACCAAGAGAAGGAGAGGTTACCATGATGTTTCTACACGTACTGTCACTCTCAGCACAAGAACAGTTGTAAAGGAATGAGAGACAGGGCAGTCATGAAAAAATAGACATCTCAGAGTAGAGGGTCAAATACAGGGATGGTCTCACACAGAATTCTGAGTGGAGAAAAGATGGTAAGGGACATTTTCTAAGGAGGCAGGTGGGAAGATCAGATGGGTGAAATTCCTGTTCTAGCTGTTCCCTTCCAGTATCACTTTTAGGGTACCTCCTGAGGCCATATTATATCTTAAGAACCCACATTCCACTCTACTACAGAACACAAGTGTCCCAGAAAGTTGCCGTCTTACAACACTGTGGTAAAGAAACAAAGAATTACAACCTCCTTTTCTTAGAAGCTGAGTTATTGAGGGCATTCACATCTTCTCCAAGATACAGGAAAGCAACAGCTCACCTGGGATTTCTCACTGTTTCAAAACATCCTGCTACCCATCACTGAACATTTTCAAGGGTCAAATTAAATAACTACACACAATTCTGCATTTGCTCAAAACAAACACTAACTCATTGATTGCATCCCCACAGCTGAATAAAGAGAGACAACACACATAACTCAAGCACCACACACCCAGTCATTCACCTTACTTTATTGCCAGCTGAATTCCTTGCCCCATTGCTCCCAAAGCAAATCTGCCACCAAGGTAGCTAAAACTAAGAAATGCAGAAGTACACCAGTTGGTGCCACTTAGTCTTAGGGACAGGTATTGGTCCCTGGATATCTTTGATTTAGCAGAATAGACATACCCAGGTCACAAATTCTAAATTTATTTCAAAATAATCCAAGAGGAGAGTTTAAAATGCTAGATGACAGAAATCAGGGAATTAATTGAAATCACAGTGAGCAAGGGAGTTATATCCTATATCCACAGGATGTGAATAGGTGTTATTCTAATTAAACAAAATGATGCACAAAAAAGCCAACTGTGCACAAAGTAGTAGAATAAAGCTCATCTGTAAAAGACCTAATTTGCATATGAGGGAAATGCAAATGTTTAACTGCTCTAAAAATAAGATGGTTTGCCACATAAGCACAAGAAGACTGTCTCTAATGAGTCTGTGTACAAACCTTTCTTGTTCTTGGCCTCCAAAGGAGCCAGGGCAGCCCGGCACCCTCGGCACTGCTGGCTCAGGTGAAACCAGACCCCTCTCTACTTCTGCTCTACTGGGAGCACACTTTGAGGGGAGTCTGAGACTTCATGTTCAAAATATATAGCCCATAAGACTGTGCTGGCTGCCCTAGCAGGCTGAGCCCAGCCTTCCCACATTCGCAAGCTTAAGAGCACTCCAGATCACAGCTTGCCCCTTCAAAGGAAAACACAGCAGGCAAATGTGTTTATGCTTCACCTAGGCTTCACAACAGAAGCAAAGAGGCATTTTCATAGGATAGGTATCTGGGGGTCAATCCTTGCCTCAGTTTCTTCATCCCTTGCATTTTTATTTTTTTAAAATTTTGATCTGTTTTTGTGGACAGTTCCAAGCCCCTGAGTTCCATTGATCCAAGACATACTTCCTCCCAAATATTCTGGTAATGGATGGTTTGACACTCACAATTAGTTCTGCCTTGCCATAAACCCCTTATTTTTAAGCCAAAGTTCATCAAATTCCATTTCCTCCTTGACTTGAGTCCATTGTTTTTTTGTTGTGAGACTTATTAAAACACCTATTGATATTGGTAATTCTTCACTGTCCCTGGCCAGGGAACAAGGGACAGCAGGTGAAACAGCAGATGGCTGATTGCCATTCACTGGGCCACACAATGACCAAAATTTCAGGAGTTCAGGCTGTTCCTTTCAGTTTTACATGAGCACATTCCTCTTATATTCACAAACTCCATCAATCACCAGTTGGGAAAATTCAAAAGGAGACTACCAGAAATTTTCAGTACCTGATACGATTAGGAAAAAAAAAAAAAAGGAAAAATTAAAGAATCCAAACAAGAAATTTTAAGATCTGTCTTGCAAACCTCATTGGAGAAAATGGAATACAGTCCTGTAAAGATGTGTAAAACAAACTCACTACTAAATCATCATATCTTCTAGTACTTCATGATTAATTCCTGTTATTGGCACATAGTTCTTTATACTATATTAAAAAAGAATAAAAAGGAATTCTGCTACAACTTTTTAACTGGTTATACTGTCATCAATGAAAAGAGATATGGGTGTAGCTTGTGTGGGAAAAATTCTTTACCTCCAGTGAAGCTTCATTTTCTAACTAGAAATGAAATAGTCAAAATAAATATGCTGTTCCTAAACCTCCCAGCACCCGGCAGGTAATTTTACATAAGGGCAGCTGCATCCCCAGCCCAGGGGAGGAAGGCACTCCATCTGTTGCCGTGGTAACACTGCCACCCCTTTGCTCCCCCGCCCTCCACTGATCCCCTCCCTGTTGCCGCGGTAACCACTTGACATCGGTCCTGCTTCTCCCAGCCCTGCATCCCCCCCAAGCCCGCAGGCCCGACTGGACACCCCCTCCTTCAGCCAAGAGCCCAGGGTACACACACTCAGGGTACACAGAGTGACAGAAGCACTCTGCAGCTGGAAATTCAACCAGGGAGACAGAGGGAAAGCACCAGCTTCAGAGCCAGAAGAGGCTGTGGAGGTTCTGTTCGTTTTGTTTGGATGGATTTGTGCAGGGATATGCTATAGGGGAAAGTCATGGGGTCACTATAATGTTTGCATGCTGTTTTCTGTGGATCCTTTGACCACAAGTGTAGGTCACTGGTAATTAACTCTAGAGCAGTCTTTTCCCAGGTATTTTTCCCCTTTAATATTTAATGACAGAAACAATAATATTGACCCAGTCACATTTCTCTGACTCAATATCTTTTGACTTAGTCTGCATTTTTTTCCTTTCTGAAAACTGTTCTTAAATTGGGAGAGGTTTTATTATTACTTCTATTCTGTTTTTTCCAATTTCAGTTTAAGCAGAATGGAAATAAATGTTTTTCTTAGAATCTTGCAGTATTTCTTTCTGAATCTTGCTAAAAGTTCTCCAGCCTTGAACACTTTCCACTGCAAATACATAAACCTGGTAAACTTTACAGCATAAGTTTTCTGAACCTTTCTCAACCACTTTAAACTGTCCCAGATTAGTAAAGCTTCTTTCACTAGAATAGAACAAGTCTTTCATAGTCTATTATATTGCTGAATTGTAGCAGGCAACTGGAAGTACAGGAAGAAGACATGTGGAAATCCAAGGCCTAAAAACAGATAAATAAAAATCTTTACCTCATATCAATATGCATTCACACTGCTTCACTTGAGCAAGAGAGAGAAAAACGAAGGTCCAATTTGACAACAACTTCCGCCAATACAGGAAGAAAGAGATCTCTTTTCCATGGCAATTTTCTATTTTACTGTTGTTCTCCAAAACATATTTCATAATGCCCAGCTGTGAAGTGTTTAATGTAAAAATTCATTTTATACATTTTGATTGCCTATGAAAAGTTATTATTTTAGTTTCAATACCAAGAACTAGTCCATTGTGAACAACATGGAAAAAGTGGACATGCTTTTTTGGTAATGGAACCCTTTGTAAATCCTTGCTTTTTTATTTCCTAGCGTAACAGTAAAATGAAAACAAAAGATTCAAAGTACAAACTGCTGGAAGCAGATTGTTCTCATTCTCAAAATGTGGAATGAAAGACATGTGAAAGATGGTTGAAGTTGCTCTGGAGGAAAAAACTGAGTTAAAATGAACTAAGGAATATGAGAATTCTCAAAAGCAGCTATTGAGAAACTGAATTTTTAATTATGCATTCTTTAAAAAGAGAACGTCAGTCCTAGTTGATAAAAACATACATGTGTCAGCTGCATTATAATGAACAAAGATTGAGGAGCAAGCCTAAAACAGTTTATACCTTTTTCCAAATCCATAAAGAAGAATAATCATCAGAGCTGGAAACTGCCCACCTGCTGCAACTTTGCTCATTTGAGTTCACTGACCTTCATAATTAAGTGGCATTAGCAGCCTGGGAGAAATAGCTGATCAAATATTAAACCAAAGCATTTTCTCATCTGATCCCTTATTTGAGTTTCTTTTCATCTTGTTCTTACTACAATACACTGATGTAGGAGTGCAGCATAGGAACTGTTCTACCTGATGTTATGTTCTTTGATAATAAGCTGACACTAATTACTCTGCGAGTAAAAAAAACCTTAAAACCCTAAAAATTAAAAAAAAAAAAAGAAAAGAAAAAAAAAGGCATCCAAGGGACATCTTTGGACACTTGCCACCGGTCAATGCATCTAAAATTAAAGAAAATTGAATGTGATTATGTTTTAAAAATTAAGACTAAATGTACAACTGGTGCTTTTTCCCAAGCATGACATATTTATCTAGATGATGGTCAGCAAAGGCAGGTAGACATTTCTCAAAGCATTATGTACCCAAACCATATGAGCCATAAGTTCAGGAGAGCAAGTCAGCAAAGCTCTGGCCAAAAATGCTGAGGTGCTTCAGAAATCTTAAATGCCTAAAGATATGTTATGGTGCAAACTCAGCAGATTTTGCTGCAGGATGGCAGCACATTGCACACCTTCTGTTGAAGATATATCATTGTGCCATCAGAGAGATTAGTTTCACAGATCCAGAAGATCAAGAAAGAAATATTCCTTTGACTGCAATATGCTGCTTCTTGCAATGTTAGCCAAACAATGGAAGAAGGGCAAGAGTTTATGCACCTCACATCAGACAACTACTGGATGAAAAGGAAAAATAGCATGCTAAAGCTTTGTCCTTCTACCTCAGTTCTCCAAACCTAAGTCAAGCTCTGACTTCCCTTTTCCCAGAGGTTTTTAGGGTTATCCAAAAGTCAGTGCTCCAAAGAATGTTCTTTTCCATCAAATGTACTTTTTGTTAATTTAGGTACCCCATCAGAACTGTGCCCATTATAAATACTGAAATGGGAAAGAATCTCAGAATTTTCCTGGTGTTTGTGTGTCAGTCAAGTGCATGAATTATGTTCCCAGAGAGGTGGGATTCACACCCAAGCTCTTTAGACTTTTCATTTCAATTTGGCAGGCACTGCAGTAGATCGGGAAATGTAGCAGGAAAAGAGCACGTTTGCACCACACCTTGAAAAGTCACATAACTGAAGAAATTAGAAGTAAGGGCACAAAGCTGATGTGTCATTAAAATATATTTGTGTGGATGAGAATTCTGAAGTAGATAAAAGATAATGTAATCAAATGGCAAAGGCCTAAACTGATCCAGGTGAGCAGCAAGCAAACAGAAGTCAATGACCAAAGTGTAACACCTGCTGCCGCAGACAACATCTACGTAAGAAGTATATTAATAATCTGAATAATTATCTCTATTCCTATCAGAGGCCCAAATATTTAATCTATTAATCACAACTCCTGCTAGAAATAGTTTCATATATGCACTCAAGTGACACGTACACCACACAATGAAGTATAAATAAGGTTTATAATTAACATCAGAAACTTCATGGACTACTCAGCATAAGGCTGTTCCTAAATTATACACCCAGAAGGATAATGCTAAAAACTCACATTTCTGTGTGTTAAACAAGGTTCTCTTTAGATAAATTTATTAGAAAATGAAGTTCAATTATCTGACTAAGAGTTTCTATATCAAAATCATTTTAGTATATTGTAGGTGAAGTTCTTAATGTCAACAGACATTATGGGCTCTGACTTGTCTCATTATAAAAATCTATTTTGAGTACATATACCAAAAGCAATATCAATGTCAAGTAATAGACTCAGACCAACTTCATAATTATTATTTTCACTCCAGTCAAAAAAGTACAGCCGTTTCTGAAAATGCAGTTATAATTGCAAGACCTTATTTAACATTACAAAAAAAAGTTTTGCGAAGTCCTGAAAGAAATTCTTGCATCAAGAACACAAGTCACAAGAAGGGCAGCTTTGCCTTAGAAATCATATCTTTATCTATGTTGAAAATTTGCCCAAACTGTGACCAAAAGAAAGCAATCAAACAACAAACACACATCACAGTCTGTATATTCTTGGTAAACAATTTTTAGATTTTTGCAGCTAAATCACTCAAAGAATCTTTCAAAATACAGAATTTTCTCTGTTGACCGTAAACAGGACTTTCTTTGTAATCATTGCTCTGCATTGCTGAGGCTCTAACTACAGAGCAAAAAGGAAGTATCCTGTCTCCTCCTACCTCCACATTCTTTTATTTCCTTGTACAGTGGGTGGAGGATAGTTCTTTCAGATTACACCTTAGCAGAACCCAGGAAAACCTCATTGCAACATTCCCAAGGAGGTGAATGAGAAAATGAGAAAAAGAACTTGACCAGAAATTTCTATTAACTTTTGAGTTACACAATTTCACTGAAATCACTGCGTCACAATAGGTATGTCAGAGGATATTCACTCTTTGCAATTTTCAGTGGAATATGGCATGATGAAATCACTGTGTCTATGCATGCAATTGCTCCAAAATACATATATACTGCTATGTTGTTGAAGGCAAATACTGACTTTTATAGAAAGAAAGCAATAAATCTGATAAATCAAACTGAGCAAAACACTGACTAATGAGTTCATGGTTTTGACAAATGTTAGGAAAAGAAGAACAAAGGTAGGATATGAAGTGTCTGAGAAAAATTGTACTAGTTTTGGATTTAGATTGACAAAAATTTCTAACAGGGAATGTACAACTAAATTCTCAAAGGGGTGCTATTCTTTTTTTTTTTTTTTTGCTTTTGCAGTTTTTAATTCTACTTGATTTTGATGTGCAGATATATCCTTAAGAGGAGCAGTAACATTGCAAAATTTATCTCAAGACTGCAGTCCAGGCTTGTCTCTCACTAGATATCTTCCTTTTCATTTTATCAGTTGAAGATAAAACAGTCAGCATGACATTTTACACTACCACATCATCTGAATTTGTGTATTTGATGGTGGCATCTCTATGCTAGAACCAAGTTCTGGCTCATGCAAAATCTAAAGTGTTTTTTCAGAGCTCTGTCTGTGAAGAACTTGTGCACACCTTCAAACCCCACTGAAATTTGCAGAAGTGCAGAGCCCTCAGATGTCTCCAAAGTTTGCAAAAACTCAGACCTCGAACTGGGAATGAAATGATGCAGAGATTACCAAGGCAAGAGGAACATGATGGCAGAAGAGCAGAACGCACCAGTGCCAAGGGAGCTGCCAGGTATGATTGCTGAGTCCCTCTGGGTAATCCTTGATCAGTCAGGGTGACTGGGAGAAGTGTCCAAAGATTGGAGGAAAGCAAATGTCATTCCTATCACCAAAATGAGCAAGAAGAAGGAGACTATGAACAGATTAGCCTCACCTCTGTCCCTGGAAAGGTCACGTAGCAGCTAGTCCTGGAAACCACTTCTAGGCATAGGAATGATAGGAGAAACAGGAAGAGTAGTCAGCACAGAGAAATAAAAGGGGAAAGGAATACTTGACCAACTTGATAAACTCTCATGGTGCCATGAGTGGCTGGGAGATGAGGGGAGAGCATCATCTGCCTGGACTTCAGTAAGGCCTTTGACACTGGCTCCCTGAAGATCCTCACAGGGCTGTTGATGGGTGGGCTGGATGGGCAGGTGGGATGAAAACAGGCTCAGCTCTTTGGCCCACAGGGTGGTGGGGATCAGTGGTATGAAGTTACTTCTTAATATTGTAAAAATTTACAATGAAGTATCTATGCCTTCCTTTACCTTTGTATCCTGCCTTTTCTGTCATTTCATGATTATCAGGTAAGATTTGTGGGTTTATGAATTTGCAGCAACACAGTATCTTCCCCTACAGAGCTGCTGATTCATTTCTTATTGTCTGAGATGCCTCAAGTTTAAAGAGTATACCAGCTGTTGTATTTCTCCTAAGTCTGTGCAAAGCAAAGGAAGGATTGCACTCCATCTGATTAAAGAGTGACCACATCCTGAAAATCACTGACAGTGTGTCATACTAATTGTTTCCCTTTCTCTCAAATTCTATCACAGAAAAGGGTTTTGTCCACCTCAAAATATTTCATTTAATGAAGAATCAGATATAAGAAATATGGTAATTAATTTATATTTGAAACTTTTTTTTTCTGGTACAGTTTAGGAAAAAAAAGCCCAAAAAACCCCAAAAAACCACATGAAAAACAAAACAACCAAAAACATCTCAGGTATAACATCATCCTGCATATGCTCAGTGCAGCCCTTTGCTTTGGGACAGGCAGGTGATACAGGCATGTCAACTTAGTAAAATGTTTCATGTGTCAGAATATATTTTTTCCTCTATCTCTTGCCAAAAAGGTTTTAAAATGTCAGTTCTACTGATATGGCAGCTTAGTACGAAATGACAGAGACAGCCTAAGTGTTTTGGTTTCCTACATGTACCATATGTATTTTTGATGGAACAAGTACAATAATTTCGAAGAATTACATAATGATTTATGACATTAAGATCTTCATATCAATCAGTACACTTAGAAAAAAAAATCACTAAGGTAGGCATTAAAAATATGTTTTGAGTAAAAAACACATATGTCAGAATCAAACCTGACTTTTTTTTTCCTTGTGAAACATCTGCCACATTCTTTAGGCATCTGCCTACATCTGCATTTGCAAAAGCAGTGTTACCTCTGAAACAGTTCATGTTTGATGCTTTTTCCTAGTGTCCCTTGTTATATTTACTCCAAGAATTCACTTCAGTGCCACAAATTAGAACTCTGTTGCAGAAGTGCCAGCTGGGAGAAAAATTTTATTATCAGACTGATTAATCAATTATACAAAAAGTCTGCTTATCCTGTAAAAGGCATTCTCCTGAAGGCCTTTCCAAATTATCAGTTATGGGACCTCTGCAGTTTAAAAGAATGGCAGAGATTTTAAAATGGACCTCTCTAGAAAGACTTGGGAAAACATAACTGAAATCATATTTTGCACATGGATGTGAGTTACCCAGTGGAAATTACTTCTCCTTTTCAATTAGGAGCTTTGAAATACTGCCCTGCACATGATTACTTTTTCAACAGCACTGCTACACTTGCAAAGTCTGTGGCTGAAGAGCATCTCACTGCAGAGTGCCTGAGCATCTGCTGCCAACTGTGCATGGCAGATGAAAGTGGAGAACAGAGATAATTAGAAGATGACAGCATTATAGCGTTACTTCTTTTTTTATATATATATATTACAGATGAACAAAAATGCCCTCCAGAAACACTACTGTAAAAATATTTTTGTGACCAAAACCCCAATATCTGACCTTTTTTGGTTTCCATAAAATAGTATCTTTGCTTATAGCATCACAAGATCTTCTCATATGTTCAAGAACAAAGGTCTCCTTGTTCTTGCTTCCCCCAATGCACCAGGAAGACAAATTTAGCTTGTTCAAATATGACACAGATTAATGACATCAGAGCAGCATCAGTGTGTACCAAGCTACCCAATTATACTCTTAGGTTGCCATCAATTTACACAAATTCACCTTTTCTCCAAAATTCTACCAGAAGACTATCTATCCCCAGCCCAACACAAAAAAACAACCCCCTTCAGATTCTACTTAACAAGGAAGGGCTGCTTGAGCAAAACCTCTGAATCCACATGTCCTGCCCAGAGTGTTCAAATTCTCACTGAATATTATGTACATCTCTATCCATGAAGACGGACAAATTTTGCAGATATTACAGGAATATAAAAATTACTGAAACTACTCATACCATAGAGCTAATTGATATGTTGTTTTGGCTGGAAATAGCATGAAAGTTGCAGGAAGAGATATTGAACTACATACTATGACATTAAAACTATAATAGAGTTATGATTACTGCAGTTGTAATTTGAATGCTGCCATTTAGTCACACAAGTGCTTAACCAAGTCCCTGTTTATTTTCTCTTAATATATTTCTAAAATAAGGCACTGTTGTTTGATGCAAGCATCATTTTCCCCATGAGCTTCCTGGAAAATGTTTAATTGTAAATCTGTGATCAGTGTTTCCAGGCTCTGCTGCCTGTCTGTAGGTCCTACAGCAACAGCTCAACACCATGGAAGCGTCTTGCTTTTCAGAGTTTTGAGGCATCAATACACCCCATGAAAGGCAACTATGATAACCCACAGAATATTTAAACATACTTTTGAAGACTAGAATATGCAGCTGGCTGCATTAATATGATGTCATTTGCCCAAATTTGGGCACCTAACTTTATATCTTTTGGTTTATTTAACACTGAAATAAGATACAGAATAATTTAACTTTCTATATGAAGCAGATATTTCATGCTGTGTCTTTGGAGTCTTTACTCCATTTGGAACACACACATGGAGAGAAGTCTAGAAAGTACTCAGGAATTTTACTATTTGGGTTATAGTTCTCAGCTGGACTAACACATAGCACAGAACTCTACGCATTTTAAAGGTGGCAAGCGTACCACATGAAATGGCCCAGAAAATAAAACACTGAACATAGCTAGGGAGAATCCCACCAAGAAAAATAAAAGCAAATCATAAAGCAGCATCTCCCCTGCTCACCGAGGAATTGCAGCACTGTGGGAGAAGTGGGGGAATCAAGGAAGTACTCCAACAGCCTAGAGGCCTGATTAAGTCCTGCTAGGTGGGGTAAAAGTCCATGACTCTCACTCATGACTGGGAACAGCTGCGTTCTCAGCCGGGGCATTTCCTGCAGAGAAAGCCTATGCAAGCTTCCTCAGCTGCAGTACTGAAGCAGGGAGAAAAGTGCTTGAAGAAAATTGTACTTGTGTTTCAGGAACTGCCAGCTACAGAAGAACAGAATGGTCCTCATGGAAAATCTGTGACTGCAGACCTGCAAACCACAATCCCACTCAAAGTCCTTCTAAACAAAAAACATCAGCCTGTGAGGTCAGTTGTACATTAATGTATAATCCTATACTTTTCCAGGCACACAGTGGTTACTAAGGAAGGAATATCTTCCATTAAATATTTCATTGGAGTGTAATACCAAGTTTTCACTCTATTTGATCAAGCTGCAGCAATAGGCAGCAATACAGGTCTGTTACTCAGGTTTTGTGCCTCACTTTGAACACTGACCTCCCCTCCGAGCAGAATCCTGCTCCCTCTAAAACTCCTTTGCTACATTTCTTTCTCATTTTTGATGTCTGATTAGCTTAAGGATTTATCTGATTCTGAGCTATGAGCTATGATAGAAAAAGTGTATTTTTAAGCACAAGCAATCACTTCGTGGAGCTTGTTACAAGAACAGAACTCATCTCCATGGGACAGTTTCATTGAGACTTACATCTTGGAACTGTTTATCTCTGTGAAGGAAGCACACTGAATCAGGAAATTAGAAGAGAAGTAGCCTCAGTAGTCTAATTCAGAACTATATTTCACATGTGTGCATGTCAGTGCCTCTGCTGTCAAATATCATTGTACAGTTAGCCAGACTTGGCCAGAAATGATATTATCCAATAATTTCAAAGCTCTAAGGTATTAAATACTGTATTCAATATGAATCAGTAAGAAAAAAAATCAAAATAGCAGAATTGTTCACAATGCAAAATATTCCAAAATATTTTTTTCAAATTTAAGATATAGTTTTTCCATAAAAATATTATTTTGATACATTAAAAATCCGTCAAGTACCTTGAAAACTTTGGTGATATTTTGCCTAAACTCCTTAAAAAAAACCAAACCAAAACAAAACACATTCTATTCCATCATAAAGCCTTGATTCAGTTGAATTAGCATTTTCCAGCAGAACATTTCTATGAAAAAAATTTAGCCCTGGCCTTAGGAAGGAACTTATCAACATATTATTATTAACTTATTTTTTTTGTGAAATGAAAACTTGCAAGTTCACTTGCAGCAAAAGTAGGGACTGGGTGAGATTGACATCTTCCATAAAACAGAAATATCACCCATTTATCCATCCAGCCTATTGCAATCACTCTGTCAAGTTGCACAAAGGTTGCAGAGGTGACACCAGTACTCTACAGCAGACAACACCTCCCTGACATCCAGCCACAGCCTGGCAGAGAAAGAAATAATTCAAAAGCTTGGTATATTAGTGTCAAATTACCATTTTTGTACTTCTACAGCAATATGTGAATCATTACATTTTGCAAACTGGTCCACACTGAGGACCACAAAACCATTTTCCTTCATTCTAACCACTAAGAGAGGAGGTGCATTTTGGGACACTAAATTAACCAGCTTCTAAATATTCACCAGTCTGTACCTTGCAGTTGAACGCTCTAATAGTGCCATGTACTATGTTTTCATCTCCAGTTGAAAAAAATAGTTTAATTTACATATGAAGGTAACACTGTATCATCTAACACTGGTTTTTACCAGCCTAAAAAAGCATCATAACATGCTACAGAATG
Organism: Petroica traversi; assembly: GCA_025920805.1. Lineage (NCBI taxonomy): Eukaryota > Metazoa > Chordata > Aves > Passeriformes > Petroicidae > Petroica > Petroica traversi. The sequence continues at coordinate 4,774,265 of JAHLSL010000014.1, read as the reverse complement.
TAAGCATTAGTAACCAGTTAGCAATGAGCAGTTATGCTCTGCTCTTTCTCCTTCATTAGAGTAGCACACACTGTTTATTCATCCTATGGCGCCTCTCACAGTGAGCATCTGGAGTTCAAAGACAAATTGACAGTGAGTTCACTTTATATGTCTATCTAATTTTAACCATCATTTACTTCTAGTGGCTTCTGCAAGGTACTCAGTTATTAAAAATTCAAATAAAGTCATATCATTGGTGCTTTAAAGAATATCATGGAGACATATCAGTTACACAAAGCAGTACTATACAGCTGCATTTATTGCCTATAACCAGAAAAGCCATTAAGAATGAAAAAACTAACTATATTTAAAAATAATAAAAGCTACACTTTTGCCTATAGTCTCTGAACCAACTTGAATGGGTTGTGGCTTATGACCAATTTAGAATAATTTACCGTTCAGATAGTCTGCACTGGAACAATAAAAATCCCATTTGTTTAGATTTATTTTAACACCAAGATAATCATAGACTAATCACATATGCATCTTTTTCCCTACTGCATAATATATGTTTTCATTTAGGCAAAATTATAAGAATTTTAAATTCACTAGCCTTAGTAGAATAGAAAGGTAAAACAAATTATTTTAATGAATAAAAAAGCCTTTGGGCCACTGATAATTCAGAACTCTAACAGAGAAAAGGGAATAACATTATAACATGGATTACAATATTCAAGCAAGAAAAGTCTGATGATTTACTTTTACCCTACTGGCTTATCTCTTATTTGAAGATACGCCAATATAATACTAAGTACCAGTGCAGACTTTAAAGTTCAACACTTCTTAAAAGCTTTACTAAGTTGACAAAGCTCAATAGAAACTACCCAAGTAGACCACCTCAAATGGTCTTATTTGTCTTCAGAGTAAACGTTACTTTGTAAGTTAATAAGTGTTGATCCAATACTTGAATGCAAGTGGTTACACATCATATTACTTTGTAGGATCAAGAGGATTGATTTTATGCATATTTTCTTCAATATCACAATTTCCTAGGTTGCTTTCCATACATCAAGGTGGCTGCCTCAACATATGCCATTAGTCAAATGACAGTGTAGCACATGCAGACCTTTTGAACAGCACCAGGCTGGCACTGACTGACAGAAGCGGCTGACAGGTGGGCAACCCTGGGGACTGGCACTTGGCAGCACACAGGGAAGCCTCATTCTATAGGGAAGCCTCCTGCAGAAGCCTTGCTGGAAGTAAAACAACACTTTCGAAACAGCACAAGCAAGGCATTTATCACAGTGATTGATTTTGCTTAAAAGCTTTCACTCAGGAATTACATTTCTCAGTGCAGTCCTGCGAGACCATCTGCAGCACTGCCAGAGAGGAGACAGGAACAGCTTTAGTAAGGTCCAGGAACAGCTGCCAGTAGCTGTTCCTTGAGAGGGTCCATGGCCTCCAGGAGCAGCTGTGAACGTGGAGAAGAGGGACACAGGGAGGAAACATCACTCCTGGCCCCTCAGCATGGCTGTACAAACACTTGCAGGCTCCAGCCAAAGAGGACAACCACAGTGACAGACCTGTCAGGAATGATTTCAAAGATCTCTTTGCCCAGAACAGCTGGTGGCACGACAGAAATTTTGAACAGAGGGCATATTTTACCGTAGATGCTTGTACAACTCAAACATTTCTCACTGATTTTCCAGGAGCACAACAACTTGATTTCTCCCCCTCATCTCTCATGGGTGAGCTCTATTAGTCGAAATTATTTCTTTATTTGCATGTTTGCAAAACAACTAACAGAAACTGTGAAGAGTAATGAGTCCTGATATGCAAGCGGGCATTAAAATAGCTTCACATAATAGACACATATAAAACACAATGTATCATTCATTTTAATTAAACTCATGCAAAAGTAGCAGCCTGTCTCTGATAATTTCTTGAAACTCTGAGGGCAGAATCAGCTGAGTAGCTAAATATGCACACTCTTGAATGGCTGCATCATGACAGACATGTTCACCTGTAAATGCAATCCTGGGAAGATGCTGATCTTTTTTCAGTGCTACTATTCATCAGTAACTGAAGGATAATTACTGTGACTGGCTGAGGAACCTGCTTGCATGAATTTAGGAGTTCTGTTAATTATGTAAAATTACTCAATATTTAATGCCTGTGTGTAATGAGTCAGCGATGAACTACCTAAGTCCCTTGTAATTTACTGCCCAATTTGTCTGAAAGATGAGGCCATAGATAATGAAAGACAGAAGTTAACTGAAATATTTAGGGTTTGGATGAACACTCCAGTCAGATCAAGAAAAAATAGCACTTTGGTCCTTATCTGGACATAGGAGTGGTAGATGCTTGAAAAATTCCCAAAGAGGACAGCAGAGTATACAGACAAAATTCAGGAATTTCAGGGCAAGAGAGTAAGAAAATTGACATGCTTTCACTGGTGGTTTGGTTGGGAGCAGCTGATAAAGAGAAAATTACTGCAGAGAGGAGGAAGAAAGGGGTGATGACCAGCAGGGAATGCCATTTGAAGAAACGGATGTTGTAAGGGTAGGAGAGGACAGAGGACTGTGGGTTTGTATCCAGCTCTGAAGGCAGATTTGTGGACTCAGAAGGGAGCTGTGCTACAACCTGTCCACGCCAAAGCCATGTTCAGCTCACAAGTGTCTGAGCTGAAAAAAGCTGCCACAGATCACAAGGAAAACCAGAGAGCTCAGTTGCACCTAGACCAAGAAATAATTAAGGAATGTGTAGATGTAGTTCCCATGGGCTCAAACACAAAAGCACAGCAGACACCATGGACCTCAGATGGGATATAAGGATTTGCCATCGCTCTCCTCTGCTCCTCAAGAGCAAACAAGAGTTCAGTTACTATATTAGAAGGACTTAATTTTCCATGCAATTTGAATTTCTGTTTTTCAGATCATTAACTGTTTTCTAGAGGACAGAAAACTCTGATTAAACTCCATTTCTACATGGTAATATTGAGCTATTTTTGAGTGCATAAAGATGATTTTGAGGATACTGTCACTATAGAAACTAGTACTAGAGGAAGTTGTCCTCTATTTTCCCACTAGGGAAAGGAAAGAAAATGCTCTTTATTAGCTGGTAGAAATGCATATACTTACATTTAAATATTTTCCTCCTGGTCCTCTTTAACCACTTCTGTATTTGACAATGCTACCTTCAAAAAAAGCTTCCATTACCTTTATTTCAGTCTGGGGTATTACCATTTTCCCCTGCAGGTTGTTGTGCTGGTATGCTTGTGTGTGATTGTGTGTGTCCCAAGTAACAGACACCACAAACAAAAACCAATACAAAATCCTTTGGGATTGAAGCTGATGTTGTCTAAACATGTTGTTAAATAACATGCACTTTTGGACATGGGAATTCCCAAGACAATCTTCCTTCCACAAAGCTCAAGTTTGTCCTCATGCATAATATACAAATGCAGTCAAGATGAGTAATAGCTTAGGAGAAGAAAAAAAACTGAGGAAATCACATCTTAAAAATGATATTACTAGGCATAGTATAGTAAAACCCAGATGCTCCAAGCCACTAGTCTCCCTGCCGTTTTGTGCCCCAATTGTACCAGAATCTATACATATACATTGTAAATATATTTTTGTCTTCTAAAACAAGTTTTTTTCAGATAAAAGGACTTTGGAACAGTCTCGCAGTTTGGGTACTCCATACTACCTACAATGGGAGCAGAGATACCATTTATTCCTGTGGGAAAGCTATAAATAAAGAAGGTGTTTAGAATAATTTACACACAGATCTGAGCACCTTATTGGCCGCTCCTGATGCTGCAGCTCTCTTAGATGTAACACAGTGATTGGACAGGAGGAAGGTGTAAGAGCAGGCACGGGTGCCCTGAGAGTCTTCACTACAGCTCTGGTGTGCCCCTGTGTGCTCAGCCCCCCCGGCAGACTGGCTGTAACAGACCAGAGGCAACATACAGTCACTTCTTCAACTCCCTCCAAGCTCTGCCTGCTCAAGCAAGTGCTGTTGACTCAGTCTTCAGCAAAGGCCAGCAGGCTGTAACCCGCAGGAGTTCTGCATTCAGCACCTGAAAGCCGCAAACTGCTCAAACCCAGCCCTGCTGAGGGGGTCGCAGTTCTGACCTAGGCATTAGCTTGGGCATGGGAACAACTGGGGGGCAAATCCCCACGTCTGTCACACCTTGAATGTTGTTCCATGTGCAGATTCCCTCCCTGCCCATTGCATACAGAGCATAAAGATCCCATGTGGATATGTGGGCAGCTCTACGCTGCAAAGATTTTACTCCAAAAGCATTTGTCAAAGCGACACTCACTGAAAAGGAGTATTTACCTTCTTTGGGGAATGTCTGTACTTGAATGAAGACTGATTGGAAGTGTACAGAATTGCAATAACTCAGACCTCCAAAGACCAGTCTCCTCATTCTTTATACCAACAGTTTCTCTTATCACACCAAGGAGTTCAACAAATGTAGAGCCACTCTAGCACTATACAAACATCAAAAAATGTCAAAGGCATTAAGAAGGAGCTGATGAACAGCAGGAAATGTTCTTGCCTCCTTCCAACAGGCAGTCCTGGGTAATATTATCAAGAGAATTCAGAGTTGATCCATTTAATACCACAGGCTGACATACTCAGTTTGACTTTGGTTTCTAAAATGCTTAGGTCAATAAAAGTCTCTCAATCTTCTTTAAGTATTCCTGAGAGCACCTACAACATTTACAACTTAATTATGCTTCTTGCTTTCTTTTTTCATTTTACAGGTTTTCTTTTCTTTACATAGAATTTTAATGTCATAGAGCACTAATACAGCACAAGGAAAGAGTGCAGACCACTCACTGACGAAGTTGCTGCTACCACATACATATGAACTGAACTAAAAAGTCAAAGTTGACTTGACCAGGAGAAAAGAATAGATTAGGTTGTGAAATCATGCAGTAGTATTATTTTATATAATACAGAAAACTGCATTGCACTGGTTGAGATATAGAAGAATGACGAAAGCAGCTGCAGTGCTTTATGATAGACCTGAATCCATCTATACAAGAAATTAAATGGCCCACCAAAATTCAGTGGAGATCTGTTCTTTATTCACTACCAATATCCTGTCAATAACACATGCAGAATAAAAAATCGATATCCTGAGAACTACAGAGCCTTCTTAAGTCCAGGAGGAAATTAGTGATGAAACACACCAATTTGGTCCTAATGGATTTTTAAAAAAATATGTTTTGGAAGTTTTTTAAAGTAAAAGTAATGTTTGAACCTGAAAGTAGCAATGCTTCACTAAAGAATTTGCTAAAGAAAATTTCACCTACAGTTTCACAGGCAGTGCTCCAAGCTCCCTCTATGACCTTCTACTGCTCCCACTGATGCCAAATAAATAATTTGGTGTACAATTTACACAAGTAGAAAAAAAAAAGTGAGGCTAAGTTAGTAAAAGTATGCCTAATCATTGCCAGTGGTATAAATTATTTTAGAAGGCACAAGACATGAAGATACTACCTAAGCATTCTATACAGCTGGCCAGAGTTGAAAGATTTATTGCTGTGACTCTAAGAACAAAAATATTTTAATTTTAGAGAATGATGAATATGGACTTTTTTACCAGTCATAGACAACACTCGACGACTAAAAACTAAATGTGCATGTCATGAACGAAGTATTTTTATGCTGTAAAATGATAATAAACATTCATAAATTAATGGGACCTGGACTCTGGTAGTTAATGGACTACAACCTGGGATTTCCTACTTGTGTGCTTCACAGCTCGTACAGATCATTTATTCTTGCGCAAATGAATATGTTAACAAATGAATATGTTACTCAAACCAATGACATTTTAACATGATTAGCATTTGTACCATGTAAAAAAATCCCCACCAGCATAATACTAATGCTGTGCTTTTAAACAAAGGCTAAGGAAATCTTCAGGAAAGCCATGTTTTTTCCTAAGCTGTGCTATTTTCAATTACCTGTTTGTGCACACTGACATTTTCTTCCTGAAATTTGTTTTAATGGAGCCCAAAGTAGCAATTTAAAACTGTAATGCACAAATGTAAATAGAGCTGAAAATACCCCTAGGCATTCACCGAGGAGGAGGCTTTTCAAAATCAAATGATACGCCTTTGGCAACCAGGACATCAACAGGCTGAACTCAATGAAAAAGGGCAGTAGCAAATGATGGGCAAAGGATGGCACAGCTCCCTCCAACTGAAACTCTATTTGACCAAGGGGCGACAGCGAGATGTGGAAATAAACTTCCATCAAATCCGGGATGATAACAAGCCAGCCTGTTTTGCTTGGAAAGCACAATTACTGGAATACTTGGAAGTGAAAGCAGTGTAGTATTCAGCAAAAGACTGAACAGAGAAAACACACATACTGGGTTCAAAGCTAAAAAGTGCTGTTTTGCTGAACAACAGGAATCTAATGCAGGTCCTTCTATGGTCAGAAACTCAAAACATATGCTGTCTCTCTGATTTTGCCATATAAAATGTATCAAGAATCTGCACTTGTGAAAGACCTCAGCACCAAAAGGATGGGAGATGATGAACTACTTAACTATATCCAATCTTCTGGCAAAATATATACAGCATCAAGAGAAAAAAATATAAGGAAGATTTTCATATTATTACAATATTAACCTTTCCAAGTCTGACTATTTTTAGAAATACTCTGAAATTGAAACTTACTGTTAAGGATGAAAATATTTGCATTTAACCTCTTCTTTCAAATATGGATTTTTATTTCCAGTTTTGTACTCTTTAACACAATCTACAGGTTCAGCTTACTTTTGTTTCAGGATTTGTGTTTATTTTCTTCCTTTCTCACTCACAGGATCATAGAATATGCTGAGTTGGAAAGGATCCATCAGGATCATCAAGTCCAATGCATGACCCCACCCAGGACACCCCAAGAGTCACACCATGTGCCTGAGAGGGATGTCCAAACACTTCTTGAACTAGGACAGACTTGGTGCCATGACCACTTCTCTGGTTAGCCTCTTCCAGTGCCCAACCACCCTCTGGGTGAAGACCCTTTTCCTAATATCCAGTCTAAACCTTCCCTGACACAGTTTCAGGCCATTCTCTTGGGTTCTGTCACCATTCACCACAGAGATCAGTGTCTGCTCCTCCACTTCCCTTCATGAGGAAATCGTTGATTGCAATGATTATCCCTCCAGTCACAGGATTTACCCAAGACATAAAAAATGAGAACTGCTTCTTTTTGTCCAGAGGCATCCAAAAAGAAAATGGTAGCATAGAAAGCTAGCAGAAATATTTTCATTTCTGTTTTTATTGACAGAAAGATTTTCTTTAGGCAAAGTGAATTGTTTTAATGTCTTCAGCAATTGGCAGGGTCCAGGGAAAAAGAAGACAGATCCTTCTCAGGGGACTACAGTGGGAGGACAAGAAAAACAGGTACAAGTACAGCAAAGAAGTTTCTGGTTTGGTATTGGAAAAAAAAAAAACATGACTGTCAAGCACTGGAAAAGTCTGAAAAGAGAGGTTACTCTCTTTCAGAGGAGCTATTAAAAATTTTAATGGACAGCAGTTTGAACAGCCTGATGCAAGGTGTCTGTTTTAAATGGTGGGTTGGACAGGATGACCTCCAGAGGCCCTATCCAGTCCATATAATAATTCTACAATATGAGGTTATTGAATACAAATTGGACACAACTATAACTGAAGCTGGCTTCATAAGAAATAAATTAAATGTGTTTTCTTTAAAAGAAACAGTAGCAATATTTCTACAAAGCTCACAACTTGTTTTCTAGTTTCCTTTGATATCAAATTCTGAATAAATTTACCATTTGTGACTAAAGCAAGAACATGCAACTTCACTGTTCCTTCAAAATTCATTTAATTAGCTCTGCTGTTTTCATTGTTATTCCTTTGAAATAAAAATCAATTTTATTTATAAGCCAGTTTTTTCAAAATAGCTGGTGAATTTCAAAGGAATCAGAAACATGTCCATGTTGTGATTTTCATGAGAGATATTAGATGATTTTCAAAAAAGATGAAGGTTAGCTCCATTTATAATGTTTCTGCTTTAAATTCAGAGGTCTTTTTGTTTTTACTAAAACCAACTATGAAACATGAATATTCTGCCTCCCACAGAGCAATATTCCTAGCCTGTGCTATTAAACATGTTTTTTGGAGTTCTAGTTGCAGAAACCTCTGCTTGGGTAATGAATGATTTGTATAAATTCACTATTTCTTTTTAGGATCACTACAAGTCATAAGATTCAAGCACCCAATATAAGATTTGACTGGCCTGCTTCAGGTCCTATAAGCACTTTCTCCAACCATGTCTGAATCCTTAGGATAGTGTAAGGTGAATGAGTCCCCATAAATTTGGGATTCAGATCATCAGGTGTGAACAGAAGTGATGTATCCTGTGATTAATGAGAATGCCAATTAAGAGGCTGACCATACCTTCTGATTCTGGAAAAGCTGTGAGCCAGCAGCTAAAAGGGCTAAAAGGTGAACACACTCAGTGGAGGAAAGATCCTAAGGTAGGGGGATACTGGAGATCAGGGAGGTGCATGGAAACAAATGGCAGAGATCCCCAGGGACCTGGTCACCAGCAGCTGAGAAAGGCCACCAACAGCTGGGCAGCTGCACAGCAGGAACTGACACAACTTTTTCTCCCACCTTCCCAGAGCAGTGGCCCTCTCTCTGCTGGGAAGGGTAGCTGAGACTTGCGGAATACAGCACTGAGGGGAGTGCAAGAGACTGCATGAGATAAACAAATACAATCCTGTTGTTTTTAAAATAATTCCCAGTGTCCAGATCCTCTCTGGGATGTTTGCACTCTGCCTCACCCATGGCAGAACCCAAAAATAATAATGGAAATAGGCAGCCAGCGAAATGGAAGGTCTCTATTTTGTCCTCAGTCATCTTATTCATCACTTCATGATACCCTTCAGGCTATCAAGTGTCTGGGAAGCCATGCAGCAAGACACAATACTCTGTAGTGCACATGACAGCACAGATCACATTGCATCCAGTGTAATGTCCAAGGCAATTCCCCACTTTCTGCAGCTGATCTGCACTCAACAATGAGGATGTTTCCATTATGCAAGTAGAAACTCCAACCACAGGTAACTGGCTGCACCCCTTTTCTGAGATAAGTCACTGGCATTAATTTTAGTGATCACCTTTCTTACAAAAGGAGATTGTTCACCTGTGGCTCTGCTTTAAGACACGTAGACAAACAGCTACACTAAGCAAAAGTCAATAGGAAAAAAAATAAAGAAGAAAAGGGGAAAAGATACAAGAGGCAATACATTCAAAAGAACGAATAAGGGAAGATGGCATGTGAGAAGTTCATCTTTCCATTTCCTAAAAGAAGGTTAGTCCAACTGTTATCTTTTCTGTCTGCACTCCTGAAAAGGGCAGACAAGCTGATGAAGATTTATAAGTAACTGAACATGGCCTCTGTACCAGGCTTCAGGATTTTTTAACATATGAAGACCAAAGAATTTCAATGTAGAGTATAGAGAGAAAGGATTTTTCATAGGCAAACACCATCCCCTATATACTAGTTAATGTTATTCAGACTCAGAATTCAATTTTCTCTTTTCCTTCATTTTTTCCCATTTGTGACAGAGCTTAACCAACACATAAATTGTGGAATATAAAAAATGGAAGCCAAGCTGAATGGTTACTGTTGACCTTTCGGATTAATTAGATATTTCAGCCAATTAGATATATTACAACTTCCCAACTTCTTATATCACACAGCCTCTTCTCCTGAAAGTATAGTTCTGGCAATTGCCACTAAGTGTCACTGTTCTCATAGCCTCAAAACCCATATTATGCACATAAAATTGGGCTTGGGGAAGACCCTCTATAGTTGGGTGGGTTTAGATGTTAAAGCCTCTCAAGTGACATTTTCATGTCACCAGAGTCATCTACTGACAATGCCCCAAGCCAGGCCTGTTCCTGTTGTAGTCTGCATGTTGTGAAATACCTCCTGTGACACAACACTGAGAAAGGATCACAGTTGTATGATGAAGATACAAACAAGGGATACCAAGTGGTCAGCAGGTTTAACATGTAACACAAGAAACTTGAGGTGAGACACTTCGGGTTCAGTAAAGAGCAGCTCCTCATACTCCCTCTCCATTGTAACCAACTGCAAGAACATTTCTAGCCTGTTTCAGAGGAAAGGCAATCAGGTTAGCTGAAAACACCAGCCATCATCATTCTACTAAATAGCAGGACCCAACTATGCACTACTTTGGATAAAGAACCCTGCAGTTTATTGAGGCAAATAGACTAAGCTTTTCTTGGGAACACAGTTCATATACATTAGCAGAATCTGTTCTGGAAGTTAAATTCATTCCTAGAAACCAGATATAACCTTTAGAAAAATTACATTAATGCTGTCTGACCATCTAATATCAGAACTGGTGGATATGTGAACACATATTTAGAAAGAGACAAAACCAGATACCATCATCAATCAAGCTTCTGGGAAATATTCTCAGCGTTATTAGTCTCTCCTCTGAAAGACATGTGAATGTAAAAGCACATAGACTACCTTCAAAATCCAAGATGGGAAGTTTTTCAAGCAGCAAGGTCCCAAGGGCCCAAGTAATCATCCATGGACTTACATGTGAGGGTAATGCTATTAACAACAGCCTGCTGTTAGCTTTCAATATTTACATGTATTCATCAATAGCAATGTTAGGAAAAAGATTACCTGTGCATTTTGGAAATCTGCTTTGAGTGATTGAATCCATGAGAAAGTATTTTCTTATCATCTAAAGCTAGTGACAGGCAGGGCACAACTTCAGCAGAGCTCAGAAAAATACTGGGAAGCAAAGCTAGGAGCTTGGATCACTTTTAAGGGTAGACAAGGTGAAGAGAAGGCTGTGGGTGGAATAGTTCAGTGACAGAAATGTGGCTGCATTTTATGATTACAAGACAGCTTGGCTGGAATTTTGAGACCTGGCTTCTTATTGTGAGCAAACAGTAACAGAATGTCAGAAGGTTCAAGGAACTAAAAAGATTAGGAAGGCTGGGTGAAGAGAGCTCAAGTCCTCTCCTGCTCCAGTGCCCAAAGGCTGTGCTGTTGGCTGTTCTATGACTGACCTTTGGGCACTCTCATGGTCTCCAAACTGATGTGGAGCAGCACAGCACTGACTTAACCATGAATGCCTGATGGAAAGATTTCTTATCTATCACCTCAGTACTAGAGTGATCTCTGTGCAAAGGTCAGCACTTGGTTCTTTTAACCTTTTTACTTTGTATTTCTTTCTTCATCATTTTAGGCAGGTCCTCCTCAGCTTGAGCTCCTTCTTCATCCTGTAAGGTGTCCATCTACACAGCTCAGAGTTTGGGATTATGGCAGGTGGCAAGGTGTGAGGGCTTTCATTGCCAATCAGGACAGGAGCTCTGCTGGACATCAGCTGCCAAGGATTTTGGTATAACACAGGATGATTTGATTCTTTCAGTTTTACACTAATGAGGCAAAAGAAGTCATATTAAAAAAACAAAACCCCAAACAACAGAACTCTCAAAAATGAACAAACAAAAAGCCCCCAAACCAAAACACAAAACTCTCCCTCACTTTGCTGCCCCTCCAGTCAGATATGGTAAAGAAAGAAACCTCTGATATCTGGAAAAGGAAACACTTAGCAATTGCTTAGAAAATACATATGATTTCATTAAATGTACCAAAGAACATAATAAGCAGAACATCCAGTCGGCTTCAAGACTTCTCTCTTATCTGAGCAAGAGTTTAAAAAATATGCCTATACACAGTTTTGTGTTTAGGCAAATTACAGAACATTCTCCAATATACTCCTTCAGTGTGTGGGAAGATATTTTAGCTTGTTCAAGCTAATAAATCCCTCCTGTTAGCAGATTGAGCCGTGTTTAGTAGGTCAGAGAAACACTGAAGTACTATTCTGTAGCCAGAGGAGACCTCTCTGAAACAGATTTTTAAATTTCTCAGGTCATTTTCTTCTTCTCTGTCAGCAGACAACTCTGATTTACAGACATCTCAGAAGAAAATTACTAGAGAAGATGAAAACATATAACAAGTGATTTGGGTAGTTGCTTATATAGGTGAAGAATAAAACAAGTTCAACAGCAAATCAAGCATGAGGAGAGATAATTGTTCAATAAGCTTTGTTTCTAAATCCTGATTCTATTTTATTCTCACAGAAGCAACTTGAAAAGTAAAAGTCATGGCTTTCCATCAACACACACAAAGGAAGTGTGTTACCTCTGCCATTTGTCCTGAGAAATCTTTCTTCAGCATAGCAGCAGTCACCTTCACTCTATTATTACCTTTGGAATTGAAAAAATATTGACACTGCACTACAAAAGGAAGGAAAAGAAAAATGAAGCTCACTGCAGCATACATGAGTTATTTGGGATTATTGCTATTTTTGAGGAAAAAAAATAGTGATTTGGATATTTGTTGCTCTCAAAGTCTTTACATTCTGATTTCTTTTTCTTCCAGTTTCCAAACAGCCATACCAAATTTTTGGTTGGGGACTTGCATTACTGTAAATTTACTCTCAGCAGTACTATGGTACCACAGACACAGCAGTGAATACAGCATCAGATGGTACAGAAGAAGGCAATCGCAGCAATTTACACAGAACTCTGTGTCCACTTCTACTGACACATCAGACATTTTAAGCAGAGGTAGCAATCTGGCAAACATGCAAGAATGGGGCCCCAGAGGAGGCTTCAGTCCAGCAGCTATTGTTATTCCTCTTGGAAGTAAATTATCCCATCTGCTCTATATTCAGAGACTCCCCTTCAGACACACAGCCACATCTTCCTCACTAACTTAATATTCAGATAAATATCAGAGTTTCCAGAAGAAATTTTGGTTGCAATTGTTCACTTATTATGGTGGCTGGCAACTTTTGTCACAGCATACAACAACTAATGAGCCCATCATTGTGATGAAGGCAGTAATTATTGGTATCTTGAGTCTACTAGGGGATTATTTTTATTCTGTAATAAAAGTTTTTGCTTTTATTTTTTATTTTTTATATGTTTGCTGAGCTTTCTAGGTATGTACTCATTATGATTTTTCCCCCCTAACTTTAAATCTGTCTTTTTTTCTCTCTCTCTCATTTACCTGTTAGGCTTGTTCTTTTCCTTATCTTTGAATTTAAACCTGACTTTTCCTATTCTGTCACAAGGTTAGATGAGTTCTTTGTCTTTATTTTATTAGCTTGTCTTTCCAGGGCTTTTCACATTTTGCAGTTCAAAGTTTTGCTCAACAAATTAATTCCTTGAATGCCTTGCATCATGATATCTACATACTTAATATTGGTAATGGCAGCTTTATGCTTTGGGGTTTTTGGTTTGTTAGGGGTTTTTTTTAGTTTGAGTGAAGACTAGTTATGGTGAAAATAAATTTACCCTTCCAGCATGCACTTCATTAAGACCACAGGCATTTTGTTTCCCCTACTTGGTTTTAACTGATTTCAGACCTAGAAAAAAGTCCAACAGCTAGGATGAAAAACAAGATAATAATTCTAAGGTAAAGGATGAGGGAACACGCTACTTGAAAGGTGAAACAAAATAATAAATATTAATCCAACAAAGGAAAAAAAAAAAGAAAAACCCAGAAATGCAAAAATTGGTATAATTTATGTGAACATGATTTTTCAAACCACCATACAATACAGACACAGTTATCCCAGTTGTTACCAAATCAGCTGGGTTTACAGGCATACCAGCTAGATTTGCTAAATCTAGATTGCTTCACTCAAAACAGTGATTCACAGTCATGTTTCTCGTTTCTCATTTTTAGTAGTGTCAATACTAAAACCTTGCACTGACTCAGAACAGCTTGCTGGAACCACTGGGTTGTCCAGGCTGTCTAGAACTGAGATCAGCTTTCTAAACTCTGCTGAGATATTGGTTCCATTTAAGTCTGCTGCAGTTTGAAACTTCTCAGGCCATTTGGTTTTATTCTTGTGCACATCAGCATATTTTTAGTGCTTTAAATTTTGGGGTGGTTTAAATGCAACTATGTGTTTTGTCTAGTGAGACAGATGAGCAACAACAAAACATAAAGACCAGTGCTTCCTTTACTACAGAGAAAATGAAGAAAAGAAATTAAAAATGAATACTCCAAAGTTTGGCATAGCCCAAGAACTTTGGAAATTGGTGAAGATTTCTAACACATGCTTCCTAAGCAGCTGAATTTCAGCATTTCACAGTTAATTTGGAGAAAATTTTTGGGACCTGGAATATTTTCCTTACTGTAGAACACCGGTTAACGTGTTCTACCAAAGGAAATCACTGACAGCAGCTGTCATGGACAGCAGGGAAAGAAGACTGGGGGGTAAAATTAAAGAAAAGAGTATAACAGCATGGAAACTATAGGGGGAAATATGGTCACTAGTCCCTGGATGACACAGTTGAATGCATGACTGACTTTCCACAATCTAAAGGAACTCAATGGAGGGTGAAGCAGAGTGGAAACACTCTGTTAAAATCCTTGCAGGGGAGGGAGCCCGGTGATACCTTTTAGCTGGCTCTGAATGGATTTCTGATGTAGACTGTACTGCTCTGAAATCAGAAAATGAGGTGTTCAAATCATTGTTAGCCTTTGAGAGGGATAGAGGAGAAAATTGAGAGCCGAGTTGATTGAAAAGTATAATCTTAAAATTGGGAATAGCACCTTAAAACTGAGGGTGACCACCTTAAAGCTCTGCTTGCTGCTGCTGAGCACAAAGAAAAGCTGTTGCTGGAGAAACAACCTCCTGTTTCAGACAGGTGGCTCTGCGACTCAGTACTTTATACATACGCTGAGGCTTGGGATGGGGATATTTGGTATGATAATGCTGATGAGGAGACCTCAGAGAACCCTGACTCCAAATCTGATGAGGGTAACAATGAGATCTGAACTATTGTGCACTCTATTCCCTGGTCTCTAACAGAGTTGGCAAAATTGCAGGAAAATTTATTTGAGGAAACCAGAAAACTCTGAATTTGAAACTATTTATACAGCCTCCTGATTCCCCTGACATTAATGGAAATATAGAGGGTGATCCCTGTGATTACAATCCAGGGGAAAGTAATTCTTTATCTCCTTCAAATTACTATGTACATGAGGCCAGGTGTCCTACAAAAACTCAGGATGGATAAGGAAGCCTACCTGAAAAACAACTCATTTCAAGTCTAAGTGACTGATTTGGAAAGGCATTTTGGCCATAAGCCAGGCAAGACTGAAAACCACCAAGTGGAATCCTCTTAATGTACATAATAGCCCATGCATTTGGATTCCAGTCGGTTCTTGTCAACAATTAATAACATTTCTAATAGATGGGGGAGCACAATCTTTGATACTAATGTAGTGAGAAGAAGCTGGGTGTACAACCAGGATGACAAAAAGTTAAAATTGTTGGAGTAAACAGAACAAGTTTTGTCTGCTTCTAAGGTTAATTTATGGCTTTTGGGTGAAAAGCAGATGTTGGCTATGCACTTCGCAATTAATGATCACAAAGACTAATCAATCACAAGGATTTGAGAAAAATCCTCTTTTATGTGACAGTGGTACACAGTTTGTTCTGTTGAAATACAAGTTGAGTTTATTCTATGTACAGTTACCTAAACCAACATTATTAGTCCTGAACCAGCCAGGTTATTAGGAGAAAGCTTTTAATATTCTAATATGTAAATCCTTATGTTTATTTTTATGAGTTCTTTACGGAGAAAGAAATTTTAAAAACCTCTTTGTGCATTCACACACGTACAAAAACACACATTACTTTTCTTCTGCCTGCTTTGTATCAGCTTTGAGAGGTTAGAGAAAGAGAAACATGATGTGAAAAAAATCCAAAAGTCATACCCTAACCAATGAGCTACAACCCTAAGGCTCAGGTGTTCCCAGCATAATCTGTGGTTAGAAGACTAACAGAGAAAATGTTCTGAAATAAGCTTGCCCCAGTGATCAGACTTCATTTCAAATCATTGCTTTCATAGCAATGAATGAATATCCCAGTCCTATTCTCTTGGAAATTGCACTTTGCAGGACATACATTTTTACTTCATATCATTTTGCAACATAAACACCAGAAGCCTCTTACAAGGAACAAAAAAAATGTAAGATCAGGAGTCTAATATTCAAATTCTGTCAGTGCTTCGCATGCAGTCCTATTTGAAACATCATTTTTATCCCACAGTGATTCGTAGTTTGAAAATTATTTTTCTTAACCAGCAGAAATCCAATGTATTGTATTCCTGATTATCATGAGAGACTGTTTTGGGAAGAGTATGTAACTCTTCAGCATGGAAGTCCAGCAGACCAGGACAAGGTCTTGCACTATTTGTCCATTTCAGCAGAAGGAATGTAGCAATGAAATAAAAGAGAAAATGATTAGCTACCTGAAGAGGAATTTCAGCTACTCTTGATATAACATAATTTCTAGGTACTAAAAGATACTTTGAATTAAGGAAGTTATGCAGTCTTGACTAAACATGAGAGGTAGCTACATTTATGAAAACAGGTCTAAGTCTGGAGCTATCCATGGATACCACCCACCTGCTATATTACCAGTATTTTGTATGAGATCTTTCTTAAGAGAAAAAGGCTTTTAGCTGGCAATGGATACATCTCCTTTGCTGATGGCAAAAAGATAACGACTTTGGTTTTGGCAGAGAGATTACTGCAACGTTCCTGATGAAGACATGAAAAGGTATACTTGGTACAGGCTAAAAGCAGCTCCCAATCTGACTCAGACTATTTATGGATCCGTATTCCCTGTGCCAGTCTGGGATAACAAAAATGGAAGAGGCCACTTTTTTTTATATTGAGCCTGGGCTGATCATACAAATTAACTAGTGAATTATTACAGATGAAGTAATATCCAGGGTGAGTTAATTCCAGGAGGATTCCAAATACTAATGGAGCTTATATTCCTGAACTTTCCAGAGCTCTTCTTTGCTGGCCAATGAGACTATTTGCTCGCCAACTGGACTGTATTAAAGAACTGCCTAAATATCATGGCAGTACATGCATTCATGAGGCTCCTGAGCAATCTCTGCCTTATGTTGCGATGGATACTTCACTGAAGCACAGTATGAAATCAAAATAAGCGAGCAAACCCCACCTAAGGTGAATTCATGAGAGGTTTTTACAGTGCCCTGCACCACCTAGTCCCTAGCACTTCACACTGGACATACTGTTGTTGCGTAACAAGATGAGATCTGGTTGCACATCACACCTTCATAGCTCCCAATTTCTTTGGGAGGTAATCCAGGTGCATGACAGGTTGACAGCCGTGGTAAACTTCTGTAAGCATCCCACCTGACTTGATGGGAGAAGGAGTCTACAGCAGAATATACCTCCCTCACAACATAGGTAGTAGGTGTCTTCCAAATGTTATGACACCACGAATAAAATATCCTATTTTAACACACAAGTCAGCAGGGGACAAAAGGTGTGGCTAAGACTTCTTGGTATGAGTTTTGCTCTTTGGTTGTAGACTTCTTGGGAGATGAAGCATGAGAACTACCCAGGAAGAGAAGATTTTCTACATAATGTTGACTATGCTCAGACTTTAATGATTTAATGGCTGCCTTTCCTTTGGATGATGTGTCACTGACACCTATGACCAAAAAAACAGAGGGAAGTATCCACTTAGGAAGCCAAAGGAAACTTCAACAGTAGATACGTTAATGTTATTCACCAGAATAATCACTCCTTGCCATGAGCAGCTGAAGATTAAAGGACAAACTTAAATAAATAACAAAGCAGCTTTGTTCAGTCCCATTGATCCAAAAGACAGCACTCACTAAACCTTAAAATCTATTTTGTGTCTCCTGCAGAAAGTCTGCTGTGAAAGAAATGGAGTTTTATAATAGCTATTTGGGGCCTTAGGGGTTCAGAGCATCCTCTCATTCACATTACTGCTGCCTTAACTACCTGAATGCATTTTCATGTGTATCCTAATCAGTTCACTTAGTGTTTGAATGCTATTTTTGATGCCAGGAAAAAATATCTAAGTAGAACACCGTAAAAGTTCTCTCTTGATATGGAATGATGAAAATCCTTCAACATATATTTCAGACTCCATTATAAACTGCATCTGATAATGTGAAAGCTCTATCTCCTGCATGAAAAAAAAAATTAGTTTTAAACTCTACTTGCTCATAGGATTTGATATGGGGTGTTATTTTTTTAAATCTGACAAGTCAAAAGAGAGATGACAGGTAGTGCAAGGGACAAAGAAATTTCCTGCAGAAGAGAATTGAAAGGAACAATATCTGGAACTTGAAAGAAGGGGAGAAATGTGTGAATATTTCAAGAACAGCAGAAAAGAATCATTACAGAAGCATGTGAAACCTGAAAGGGAATTGGACAGATGTCAGATGGGAAAGAGGGAACATTCTACTTTCCAAGCCATTTGATCATGGGTGCAACAGAAAAGTAGCCATTAGACAATGCTTAAGCGTTGTGGTGGTATTCAGCAGTCACTTTAGAAAATATTTGATATGATTTCTGTGTGATCACATTTAATTTATGGTATCTAAAGGGTTTGGGTTAGGTATAAATGTTTTCTTTTGAGACATATTTGGTATATTTTGTTGAAAAGAGTGTTGTTCCTCACGGATGTCCTTAGTGGCTCCATTGGTCAGGTGTTATGCACTAGAGCACCTCCTCTGTGAGAAAGGCTGAGAAATTTGGGGCTCTTCAGCCTGGAGAAGAGAAGGTTGTACGGAAACCTCATAGCAGGCTTCCATCACCTGAAGGGGGAAAACAGGTACAGTTTTTACGCAGAAGCCAGTGACGGAATTTTCGTCAGGAGTGTAGTGATAGGATCAGGAGTTCAAACTGAAAAAGGAGAAATTTAGGTTGGATATTCGCAATAAATTCTTTACTGTGAGAGTGGTGAGGCACTGGAGCATGTTGCGCAGGGAAGTTATTATGCCCCATCTCTGGAAGTGTTCAAGGCTAGGCTGGATAGGCTTTGAGCAACCTGGTTTCAGCCATGGCAGGGGGGCTGGAACTGGATGATCTTTAAAATCCCATCCAACCTAAACAATTCTATGATTCTGAGATTCTATGCCCAATAAAATGAAAATTACTTCTGAGCAAGGTCATACCCTATTCTCTGTAATAATAATAAAAAAATGTTAAATGATATCTCTAGCATTTTTTTAGCACTGACTTAAAATACATCCCTGTTGTGATAATTATGGTCAAATGCTTTCTAATCTTTTCCTCCAGAGATCAGGAGACACAGGCAGTGATCATTTGCCCAGCCCCACACAGGTGCACAGGACACTACACATGTGAGTGTAGTAATGCAAGATGAAACACGATGGTTGAGCACTGCTCTGCTCAGTTTAACACGACAAAATATTTTTTAAGTGGAAATGGTTGCAGGAAGCATAGTATCTACATAAAAGGAAGCAATATGCAAAGTCTAAATTTAATTTGTTCTCCTCTGTGTCATCATCTGAGAACCTTCTGTATTCAGCTGGATTTCATGTGTTATGTGCTGGGGTAGGAGCCTTGAAAGAAGGTATGACATTCACTTCCTGCTTCAATACACAAGGTAATTGAAAATAACATAAATGTCAACACAGCAATGCATAAAATATTTTCAGTGTCCAGTCCAGACTGCTGGACTTTGCATAGTGTGTTTAATAGTCACAAAGACATTGATCACACCAGACTGAAATACAGTACAGTCTGAATGTAGAACTACTACTAACTTAAGGTAAATACTCTATTTACTTCTGTCACTGTAGTTTCATAATACTAAGCAGCCATGGATCTATACACGTAACCAATGCAATTTAACATTAGTGGAAAGACATAACTGAGCTTCAGGATCATGTAAAGTGTGATTTGTTTGCTTGCACAGATTAAGGATTTTAAAACAGAAGCAGCTTTGAACTTATGGAAGACAAAGAGCTGGTTCTTGTCTGAGATTGAGGTTTGGTGGTAATCAACCAACTTAGACTAATAAAATATGTGGGGAGGTTGATCAGCAATATTTTATGTCTAGAAATGGGAGCTGTTCCTGCTGTAAAAAGTCTGTCAAGACAGATTTTCATCCAGTTTCATCAGGTGTCCTAGGTTGCAGCATCTCTGAAAAGGAGAGAGGAGGCTTCAGTTATCCTGCCACATCTTACAGCAGAAGGAAAGTTGGCAGAAATAAAAGACACCTGTCTGTCCTGTATGTTCAGTCCAAAAAGAATTGAAACAGAATTTTTCTTAGGTAGGGACAATACCATAAAATGAGGTCAGACGAAAGGAATCAACTGAACAAAATTTCCAGTTCATGGAAAGCCAAATTATATACGTTCAGAGCGCTGGACAGTAGCGGACACTGCTGAAGAACAGCTAAAAATTTAAATATCATGCTTTCAAAAGCACAGAAGTTACAAGATCTAGTCAAATTTTTGGGCATATAGTTTAATCTCTAAGCGAATAAGTTAAATAGCAAGAACTAAACCCACTACTTGGGGTATTAATCCACTATCAAAAAGGACTATATATACAGATATATATAGATATATAGATATATAGATATATATATATAAGCAGTGATATCCCCTTGCAAATGTTCCAGCAGTTACAAGACATCTCGGATAACTCATTGCATAGCTGTAGCCCCAGGCAGTTACATGATTGCTTTCAAGCAGGACCTGTTATAATAGGACAAGTGTTGATTTAGATATGAATAAGGAAGAGATTTTTACCACGAGGGTGCTGAAACACTAGAACAGGTTTCCCAGAGAGGTCATGGATGCCCCATCCCTAGAAACATTGAAAAGCAGATTGGAGGGGTCTCTGAACCTGTTAAAAATGCCCCTGATCACTGCAAGTGATAGGACTAGATGACCTTCAAAGGTCCCTTCAAGCCTAAACTATTCTGTAATTCTAGGATTTAAGAATTGTCCACAATCATCAGGCTAGAATGGATGTTTAATAAATTATTTTATTATTCAACTGAAAATGCTTCTGTGACCACAAACTTGCCCACCAGAGAAGGTTCTGAACCACAGTACCAGAGGAACTTACAGGAGACCAACACTTCACAAATTTTAAGACTGAGCTTTACCAGCTTATGAAGTGGTTTAAGCCACTGGCTGGATACCAGGAGATGCTTCTACATTTAATTTAATCAACACATCACAGATATCTATAATAAGTAAGAAAAAAAAAGTTAAGCTTTAAATAAGTAGAGCTCATCAACACTACTATTAATGCTAACTTTACATCAGTTTTATTTTTTCAGTCAGAATCAGCCCTGATTCTAAAATATGCCAGAAATTCAACTTAGAGAAATGAATTTTAAGAAAAAGACCTTGGAGAGAGCTTTAATAACTTATCTTTTAAGTCAGTTCAGATTTCATCTCTTATGGTTAAATAATCTACAGCTGAGGAGAATTATTTCAATTTCTTTTTTAAATTTGCAGGATACACCCACTCATATTTGTATATTTATTTATGTTGTTCAAAAGCAGACACATCTATATGTGCATGAAAGACAGTTCCATGCAGCTTTTCATTCTTTGTTTCCCACAGCTATAGCTGAAGAATAACCTAAAATGGCAACTAAGAGCCTATCATAATAGATATATTCTATTTTATATAGCATTATAATTTACCAGAAATATTTGGAAGTAGACAATGCAAGTATATGAGAGAATATTCACATGATACACATGAATTATCAGTCACACTTTTCAAAGAAAGGATATTTCAGTTTTCAAAGAATAAAAAATAATCCTCTGTTTTAAATAGTGTAAGTTCACTGAAGCTGCATAGGAAAATTCATAGGATGATGAAAAGAACAGCATAATAATTAGGTACACTATAACCCAAATTATCCAGTATCTAGACTGATGAGAGCCTTAGGGATCTAAAGGCTGAATGAGAAGAAAGACTCCCATTTAGAAGTAAGGCAATAATGGAATGCTAAAAAGACCATCCTCAGCACTCTTCAGGATGACACAGACGAGATTTTACACAAAACCATGGCAGTAACCTCACCATCCACACTTCCTGTGGGCCATATCTTCCAGGTGGGATGGCAGCTGGTCAGCTGCTGTACCACCACACAGCCTTCACTCCAGTCCCACCCTGGCTGCATCCAGCCCTTGAGAAAGCACAGAAATGCTGCTCAGCCATTTGCAAACCAGCAGTCAGTTTCCCAGGAGTGCTCAGATACGTACAAAAGGTCAGGGAAAGCATTAAGTGGCTGTGGAGGCTTATGCAAAACTGCACATCAGTATTCAGGAAAAATTATTCATATTACTAACTTAGAAGTTCTTGTTCTGTTTAGGAGTCATCTAGTTACAAAACAAACTAATACTATATGACTTGGCTGAGCAATCCCAGTGTGAATAACAAATCAAGAATAGTCTCATAAAGTAGTTTGTGAGTAGTCTGTAGGGTGAATAGGCTCAGGTAGAAGCCTATAGTGAAAAGTTTGACATAATCAACAATTCCATGAAGAAAACAGTGCCTAACAGCAGACTACTCACGCACAGAAAATAAAACTGGATTCAACACTTTGTTTCTGGTAAACAGCTGGTCTTTTGCTGTTCTGCTGGTGTGAGGTAGAACTGCAGCATTGCCCAAAGCTGCTACAGCTAGTTAGCTACATAAACAGATATAAATAATGTATTAGCATGACTACAGCTAGCAGGAGCAAGCATGCATTTCTTACCCTCTATTTAACTCTTTCAGGGGCACATTTAAATAACTCTGTTCACTCTGGGGCTCCTCACTGCAAGAAAGGTATTGGAACACTGGAGAAATCCAGAAGACCCCAAGATTTTCAAAGGAAGTAGCATATAAGATAAAGGGGGAGGCTGAGACAGCTGGTTCTCTTCAGCCTTAAGACAAGGCTCAAGCCAAGATTTTTACAATTACCTGATGAGAAGGCAGAACCAGATTCATTCTGACGCTGCACAGCAAGAGAGTAACAGGCAAAGGACTGAGGCTAGAACATGGAGAAGTATGAATTATGATTAGATACAAAGGAGAAAAAACAAATATTGAATGCAGTCAAATACTGGGAAAGGAGCCAGAGAGGTTGTGAATTCACAGTCTGTGGAGGTTTTGAAGACCTAATGGACATGGCCCTGAGCAACCTGATCTGACTTACCTTTGAGCATAGGGCTGGACTACATGATCTCTGGAGTTCTCTTCCAACCTAAATTATGCCATGATTCTATGACCTTAAATATACACATAAATAAAACAAAGTGCTAAGCGTTAGCATACAGAAGTTAGTTACTCAAAAGATCAAATATTGAATCTGGTGTTGGGGGGGAGAAGATTAGGCATTACTATTTGAAGTTATTCAGTGTGCCATGCATGTAAAGACAGGTGACATTTAAGACTTTAGGACATACCCTAAAAATCATGAAAATGAGAAGGAATTAACAAGACCTTTCAAAGGAGAAGAGCACAGGCTTTCCAAACACAACATTTTAAATGACTTAATGGCCTACATTCTCCCACAAAGACAATCAAGAAGGGTTTTAATGGTATTTGAGAAACTTGCACTATAAATACATAATTCATCTCAGCTTGTTCTATATACTGGACCCACACAGAGGAAGAAAAAAAAACACGTAAATCACACAAACAAGTTTGAGAAGAGTTAATATTTTGTTCTGACTTATATCAGCTACACAGAACTTTATGTGGGTAGCAATGTAGTCTTTATTCACAAAAGGAAAAACATAAGAGAAAACTCTCAAGTTCCTAGTGTGTACATAATTTCATTCCTAAAACTTTCTGGATAGGACAGTGAACTGATTACATTAATATGCAAAAATCAGACAGCTATAACAGTTTGATAACTAAGTTTAATATTGACTGCCTTAGTGATTGAAAACAAGTAGTAAATCCCCATTTCTCTATCCAGTAAAATAATATTTTACTTCATCTTTTGTAATGGAAAGGAAATGAAAATACTTAAATAACATAGAAGGAAATTACTAAATTACAGTTTTTTTATTAGTAACAATAAAGGCATTTCCTGCTGTTCAGAAAAGTAAAAAATTATATTTTTAAAAGGTTATCCGAAATGTCACAGTATTAAAGCATGATTAAAATCAACATAAAACCAGAAAAGGAAGGTCAAATACGGTGTACGCCCCCATCGCTGAAAACAATGGTGAACTGGTAACAATAGATGAGGAGAAGGCTGAGGTACTCAACGAAGTTTTTGCCTAGGTCTTCAATGAAAACTCTCTTCCCACACCTCTTGAGTGGATGGACAGCCAGATAGGGCCTGGGGTAGCAAAGTGTCTCCCACTTTAAGTAAAAATCAGATTTATGAACACTGGAAGAACATGAACGAGCAGGGAACAAAACACTATGGCATTGAGGAGGACCAGACACAAGCATGTTTTGTCTAAAACATTATGACTGTTGTGACAGAAAAGTTATGACTGGAAGAGAGGGTCCTGCAGAGGTGGGGCAGTGCTATTCTGAGCTAGCTTCAGGTTCACCTGGAAACCTATGCTCAGCATGTCCAGGTTAAGTCTGACCCTCCCACCCACTTCCTGCAGGTTTCAAAGGGGGTGTGTGCCAAAATGTCTAGTTTGTGTAAGAAGTGTGCACCAGGTAAACTACAGAAGGAGTGGATCAGTCCCCCTCCCCTGTTTTCTATTTTTCCTTTCTTTGTCTTATTGCCTCAGATCCACTGCAGGATCTAAGGACTGATGATATTATTGTTTTCTTTCTTTTTTTCTTTTCTTTATTTCTCTTCTCCCTTGCTTTGTCCAGGCAAAGTGCAGCTATCATATTCTTTCCCATACTCCATACTGTAGGACAGGATGTCATCCAGAGGGACCTGAACAAACTCAAGAAGTGGGCTTCTGGGAAAGTCATGAGGTTTAAAAAGTCCAAGTGCAGGGTCCTACACCTGGGTCAGGGCAACCACCAATATCAGCACAGGCTGGGGGATGAACAGTTCAGGAGCAGCCGTGCTGAGAAGGCCTTGGGAGTGCTGGTAGCTGAGAGGTTGAGCACAACCCAGTAATGTGCACTTGCAGCCCAGAAAGCCAAACATGTCCTGGGCTGCATCCAAACCAGCATGGCCAGCAGGGCAAAGGAGGGGATTCTGCCCTTCTACTCCGCCCTGGTGAGACCCCACCTGCACTGCTGCATCAGCTCTGGGGTCCCCAGCACAGGAAGAACATAGGACTGATGGAGGCAAAAGGCACGAAGGTGATCAGAGGGATGGAGCACCACTACTATGAGGAAAGGCTGAGAGAATTAGGATTGTTCAGACTGGAGAAGGGAAGGCTTCAGGGTGACCTAATTGTGGCATTGAATGCCTGAAAAGATCCCACAAGAAAGATGGAAAAAGACCATTTACGAGAGCATCTAGTGACAGTACAAAGGGGAATGGCTTCGGACTGAAAGAGAATTTTGTTTAGATCAAATTAAGAAGATCAGTATTAGGAAGAAATTCTTTACTGTGAGGGTGGTGGTACAGGTTGCCTAGAGAAGTTGAGGATGCCTCATCCCAGGAAGGTTTCAAGGCTAGATTGGATAGAGCCCTGATCAGCCTGGTGTAGTTGAATATGAATACCTATGGCATGGGATTTGGAACTAAAATATCTTTAAATTCCTTTCCAACCCAAGCCATTCTATGATACGCAGATAGACAGTATTTTCCTGCTTTTTTTTTTCTTTCTTTTCTTTCTGCTACAGCACAAAATAAATTCCCTAAATAGCTGCTGTTGAACTGGAAACAGTTTTTCAGTCTTTACTATCAAGGGATTAATATTTATGGGAAAATATTTTGTATTTTGAGGGATAGTCTCCTGGGCTATCACTGTGCTTTTAGCACTGCAGATGTCTCTGAATGTTTCCTCACATCCAGTTGCTGTAAAAATAAGTATATACAGATGGAAGTACAGCAAAATGATGCAAAGTTACAGTACCCCAGGCACTAATATTTTATGCACTTCTTAATGTTACATTTAAAAATTTTATGAGCATCTACTCTGCAAACCAACTCCATCTCTATTCCTGGGGGTTAAAGTGGGGCTTTATATACCACAAGTATTTCAGGTGAGTTGGTCTGAGAACTTAGCAATGAAGGGAAGAAATCAGTTTTCCGATTCTCAGTGGTGAGGTGTATAATGTAAGCTGGAAGTAGTAGATTCTCCATTAATTCCTTAAATTAAGTGCTGGAAGAAGCATTGCTTTGGTGATCACTAGGATACCTGAGGCCAACTGGATGATCTAAAGATCCTTCTCTCCTTTTAATCTATAAATGTAAATATAGCTGTTTGATTGAGAGTGTCCAACCAAGACAAAAGTACAGTAAATCTAGTAACCAGAATACAAAAGTATCTCAGGGAGCCAAAAGCAGCTTCCAAATATTAGTTAAAAAAATGAGAACAGGCTAAAGAAAGGCTTTTAGCATAGCACAAAAACTCCTTTCTTATGTAAGTCTCATATTTGCCATTAAGCCCTTCCTTATTCACAGAGCCTTTCCAAAGTCTGATCAAGAAGCTATTTACACAACACTTGCAATGTACAGAACTTACAGCAATGGCTTACTGGTATCTCAGAAATTGGAAGACAAAAGGGTGGTGAGAAGCTGTACTGTCCAGATTCCAGATCCCTGCCGGTACTCAACCATTTCCTTCACCTTCACAGGATACTTTCTAAGCCTCTGAGTGATATAGTTACAAAATGAAGAGCTGACAGCATGGGCAGAATGATTTTGAACATGCTTACCCAAACCTTAATTTAACCTTCATTAGCAATTATGAATTGGTTGATAGCTGTAATTCAGCAAAGCTTCTGATGGAACACATTTTCAAAACATTAGCAGTAGGTGTTTTGCATTTAAAATTTATTGTACAATCAAATTGCTACTATTATATTAAAGGTGTGGTGATTTATCATAATCCAATTAGCTGAAAAGCCTGGTAATATATATTAGTGTCACTTTAATATGCTAAGAAAGCTCAGACTCCTACCAAGATTTTATTTCATTTATTAAAGCAATGCAAAGATCCTTTAAAAAAATGCATGTAATGTCTGTTGATTTCTTAACTCTTTTCTAGGAACACAGAAGATAAAAGTCGTGTCCACGAGGAGCCTAATCTGACATCTCAGTCTTTTACATAATCTCGCATTCAAGCATGCAATGATCACAAGACTATCTGGGAATAAAGTTTGCAGTACTCATTTTAACACCATGTCTAGTACTCATAACAAATACATTTGTCATCTGAATGTGTACTACTGAGTTGTGTACTACTATTTAAAATAAAAAATTAAAAACATCCTGAGGTATTTTGTCCTTAAATTATGTTTATGCTCAGGATCTGCAGCATTTTGCTTGTTAACTCCAATAAACAGAAGCTGAGTATCCAAGTACTTCCAAAGCCTAAATTACCAAAATGTCACCAATCAGGTAAACATCTTCATGACACAATCAGATAAAAGTCCATGCTGCTAAACCTGGAAAGGAGAATGAGGTGCTAAAGGTGCTGAAGCACCAATTTTCATGTGCAAATGATTTCCTTGGTGTCAATACCTACACAGTGAATACCAATTTGACCATCTCAAATGGGACTACTGTACTAAGGCGAATTGAAGAGTAGTCCCAGAGGTAACAGTGCTAAGAATCTTAGAAAAAGAAAAAATTCTAAAAAGTATATCTAAAGCAACAGTATTTGTTTGTGACTTAAAAGTCATGGTTGACAATGAGATACAATCCATTTAGCTAATTTGCAAAACATCCTGTATACATAAATGGGCTCCACTGCAATTCATAATTAATTCAAAGAAGTGAAGAGTTGAAAATTTTAAAATGTTACAAAAGTACTTATAATTCATAACTAGATATGATAAAAGAAATTTTTTAAAAACTGGTGAAGTAAGGCAGAAGTGTTTGCTGGCATAGATGTAGCTATATCAAAGATTTGCTAACAAAAGGGAAAAGAAGTTCCTAATTGAAGAGCTGGCATACAACTATGCTGAATTGCAGGTTCTACCATGTTACCATATCTGTCCAGCAATCATCTTGAATTGCTGAAGCCACCCAAACCATACTAACCAATTTTTGGGGGGAAAGAAAAAAAGCCTCTTTGAATACAATCATCCACTTCCAGAAGAATGACTAATAATCTCCAAAGTAGGCATTCCCTTCACTCCCAAAAACTTTTATGAAAGTAAGATGCAGTCTCTGACATTGTAATACAGAGGAAACAATTTCATCATTTTCACATAACAGTGAAAAAAAATATATAGTCCATAGGACCGTTGGGCAAAAGGGTAAACTAAACAACCTGTTAAAAGTTCCTTTGCAGTGCAGGGATATGTTTAGAGAGACCACAGGATGTCTCTGTCTCTGACAATGCTAACCGTCTGGCTGATTTAGATTCAGACTGGAAAAGATTGTACTCTTGAAAAGCTTAAAGGGAGAAATGTGCCTTTAAAAGGCAATCTAGAAATTCCCCTCGGTGAAGAATTTTATCCTGGGACAATGTATTTGCTTCCTCTTCAGTGGCCTATAAGCTATTAGCTGTCCTCTGACAAGCTGTCTGAGCAACTCCCTCTTTCTGTGATTTCAGTTTAGAACATAATTGCAGTCAAAGTAGCAGTTAATCACACATGACAGCAAAAAGCCATGACTGGTGAGAAACCACCCTGAGAACAGTTTAAAATTCCCTTCAGATAAATCCCTGGCACAAGCAGGACACAAAAATTACCCCAGACAAATTAATGTCTCAAGAAGACACATTGCCAAGCATCCATGTACATCCAGTCATTTGAAAGATGTTCCATGCATCAGATCCTACTGTGAGGTAATACCCCTTGAAAATACTGCACCAAAATGTCTGAATTGGCCTCTGGTTTAGCCATCTAATTTCTTACACAAGACAGGTAAACATCAAAATAGCACATGGTTTGTTGGTAAAGAGAATTCAAAATAGAGTGTGCAAAGGTAGGTACTGCATAGATTACATCCCAATTTACCATGCCTGTGGTAACATCTGACTTTACCAACCAGCTTGCTGTTCCTCTCCTCCTATGGATGGCAGGAGGTCAGATGTCTGCAGAAGTAATAATTTAGGTCAGTGGGTGCCTTCCTACTAAAGGGGGAAAACACGAAGAAAAGGCCACTTCTGCTCACTGAGAACAGCCAAGTGACTAGAGAAAACTGAGGGGAAAGTAAGTCAGAAAGGACAAAGAAATCAAGGCTGACGAAAGTTACAAAAGAAAGAAAACACTGAAATATCATCAGGATACACTGAGTGGGAGATTTAAAGCAGACTATGAGCAGAGAAGGCTCTCTGAAGGAAAGTTTCTCAGGTAGAATTTGTCTTATTTAACTTAGATGTTTACAAAGTAGCTGTCCACACATCAACTACTCACCCTAGGCTACCCTCGAGAAAAACAGGTTCTTAACACCACAGTCTAAAAGCACCTTCAGGGAGTCTAGACTCCTTTTTCAGAATTTGACATCTACACTTGGGACTTTTGGGAAGGAATAAGACTCATAACTAGCTAGAATGCATATAGTGCTATTAAAGAGAGGAACAATACAGGATTATACAAAGAAACACTTTGAATTTGGGCATAGATTTATCCAAATGTTTTTATACTCTTAAAATAACCACAGGAAGTTGCTGTTGTTTTTTGTTTGCTTAGTTTCAGAGGAGTTTTCTTGAGGAGGACATTTCATTTTTTGCATAAGTATTTTCTTGGAGAGGTGCAAATATGCTGCATATTTTGAGACATAATAATATGCCTCAACATCAAAATATGTCTTAAAAGTTCTGGATACTGAAACTAAGCATGCATTCACATTGTTTTTTAAAAATAAACAACTAGAATAATAATAGTTTTGCTTTATCTGGATTTCAGACTGTGGTAATTTGTTTGGTCATCTCCACATTCCAAATAAGCCACTTCCCTTTGCTGTATGTTTTTAACCTTTTAAGCTATTTTGCTCTTTTATCCTTAAGGGAATAGGGCAGCAAACTTCAGGGTAGCATTTCTGCTATATTCAGGGTAACCTACATACTCACTGCAGTAGCCAATTGATTGTCAAGCATTTGATATACAGACATGTTTTTTTAAGGTCATTCTACACTTGCAGAGATTTAACCTTCTGCCAATTTAACAAGAGGAAAGTGGAACAACCTTTGTCTAATAAGATGGTCTACCCTTGCAACATTTAACAGTGGTAAATATTACCCTCTAGGGTCATATTTTTGTCAATATGTTGAGATCAGAATTTTAACTCAGCAAAAAAAAGTTTTGTCCTTAAGTAAATTTTAAAAGGAGGTCATGCAGCCATCTGCCACGTGAAATGGAAAAATATCAGCTGGAAAACTTCAAGATAAGGATGTCACAACACATTCTTCCCCCTTCCTTCTAAAAAAATCTGTGGGGGAAAATGGAGAAAGGCATCAGTAAGAAAGTGAAGTTTTATCAGTAAGGAAACAGAGGGGGAAATAGGGACATGCCTACTTTGTTGCCGATGCAGTTTCTAGACCAAAAAAAAAAAAAATAACCAACAAAAACAAAAAAACCACCCCACACAAACCAGAAGTAGAGTTTTTACAGTATGAAGGTGATGCCAAACTGATTTTTGCTTTTATATTTCCTTCATCTATTTGTAGTTGTGCAGACAATTGTTGTATAGTTATATAATTCTAGCTAACTCCAGTACTTTCCCTCCCCTGATAGGCAGAAAGACTAAACACATTCTCCAGAGGCTCCAGGCCCTGGTGGTCCAAGGCTAAGTTCTCTGGGAAGTGAGAATGAGCTACTCTCCCAAGACACTGTCTCATAAACAAAGTACAGCTAGTACCAAAAGGGGGGCTCCAGAAAAGGGTTGAAACAGAAGTGGGAATTAACTCATCACCCGTGCTTCTAATTGGGAATTCCTGTCAATTATGCTAATTTTCTAAATTTATTAAACTGTGTTCACCCTATGTAGGGTGGGAATTTTTCCATATCTGCCCCTGGAGGCCTCCAATTAAAGACCAGCTTTTATATTACTACCTATACTAACGTTATCTTGAAAGTGTGCTGTTTTATTTCTAGATCCTGAAGGCATCAAAGGATCCAACAATATGGCTGAAAGTTAGATTGAACCATTCCCATGGTTCAAAGAGTGTTCGGATCAGGCTCCTCTAGCACATACTAGTAATACAATAGGTACTGAAATACAATTATCTGTTTCTTCCAGTTTGTAACTGTAGCTAATAGTTCCCAATGTGTGTGCAGTGTTTTTCCAAATATTTTTGCGCTGTGGCTTAGATGTGCTCCATATATTCACCAACCTCTTTAAGACGGACAGCAAGTACCCATAGTGGTGATAAATTTCTCAATTCAGTTGTAGTTTATAGAGCAGATCCACTTTATTTCCCCTAAAGACAAGTTCTATTTGGTTTCGGCTATTCATGCTCTTTAAATAATGTCACTTTTGCATTGCAGCATTTCTGAGAGAAGCTATATTTTTACATTTTATGGATGCAGCTTTGCAGTCTCACAGTACCAGTTCGTATGTCTTTGAGAAAGAATGTGTATCTTCTCCCTCCAAACGCAAGATTTGTTAGATTTGACGTAATTCTGAGATTACTTTTCCATGTTCTTTAAAAAAAAAACCAAAAAAAACCCTGCAATGTTTAAAAGAGCACTCTATATTAGCAATCATGGCTTCACTGAAACTGTGTGGTGACTAGTTCTATTTGTAACACTTGATGATTGCTAAAAGGTAAAGTTAGAGAAGGAAAAATCATCTTCTATTCCTTCATATTTATTTGTATATTTCCTGGGACTTTGTTCCCAGCTAATTTCTACCTAGGTTTAGCTAAGAGTACAGTCAGTAGGAACTTTTTTCATATTCCAAATAGAAGAAATGTGGCAGAAGCAGAGAATAATAGCATAAAATTTACATTTGAGTAGGTAGGAAGTGTTTAGACAAGGCATTCTAGGGGACTGAAGCAAAATATGCTGTTCCATCCTCAACCATAGGGCAAAATAACCTCAGAGATGCTCAATCTACTTATTTTTGGCATGAGATTCCTGTAGAAGTGTGAAAGCTAAGTAGCCTTACTTTGCTGACTAACCACTAAGACAGAAATACTTTGTTGCTCTTACTTTACTTGAATTGATTTTAACAAATTGATCCCAAAAATCTGCCTGCTGCTGACACTTGTTGGAACAAAACTTAAATGAAATTACTACTATTGAAAATATAATGAAATTGTGTAAAAGCAAAACCAGAATACACTTTTATATTAATGAAGCATTTGGGACAAATCTCCTTTTCTGACATCTGTAACATAATATAAAGTACTATAACACAGTTTGGGATTTTTTTAAATGTTTTATTCTTGATCAGATGCTAAAGCAACAGGAAAAAAAAGAGCATTTTGATACCAGGGATAGTTGTCCTGGAATAAATGAGATTAAATTGTTATAGGACTGCTGACCTATGTAGAAAAAAAAGAAGTTTTAGGGAGAATAGGTCCAATATCCAAACCATAAAGGAGAAGAAACTGGACAAGAAATCAGCTACAGGCAAATATTTTGGATTTGGGGGGGGGGGGGGTACTACTAGGAACAGGTAGCAGACATCCATATTCAACAGAAACTAATAGTTTGGTCAATATTGCATGTGAGAAATTAATTTGGTTCTTATTTGAGATCTGTCCATCCAGTTCTGTAAGAATGGTCAACATATACTAGACAAAAGAGCACATAAAGGCAATATAAACCAATGCTGTTTTCACTTTGGAAATTGTTGTCAGATTGCAGCACTAAAACCATTCCCACAGTTTGGAAACATAAGGTTAGCAGTCACTTGGCAGAAGGCTTGTAGACACTAATCTGTTCACACCATGCAACCCACAAGGAAATGTGCAGTGTTACCCACCTCCAGCCCAAGGTAGCTGGGGAAATACTTGCATTTAGTCTGTAAAAATCTAATTTATCTCATTTTCCTCAGTAAGAGTATATGACAGTAGACCAGGAATATGTGGGGTTATTCCTTCCGCAGCCTCAGATTTACATTTTCCAGGCTATACAGCACAGCAGGTATTGAAGTTCTGGCAAAAGAGTCTCATGATCTGAACCTTTATAGGCAAAAAAACAAAAAACAAAAAACCCAAAAAACCAAAAAAACCCCACAAACAAACAAACAACAAAAAAACAACCAAACAACAACAACAAAAACCCCGAAAAAGAAAACCCCAATGGAAATCCAACCATCAAAGGAAATCCAACCATCAGATAAAGGATTATGACATACACAAGGTGGTCAGAGTGGCTGGCACAAAAGGAAGTTGGGAGTCCTGCATGCAGCTGTTTTTCAGGCTGTGGACATAATTTGCATCTACAGAGGGGAAAAAAGATGAGCCCCCTCCTGCACTTGAGAATTTTTAAAAAGTAATTGACAAAGTTTCTAAACACTTCAGTCTCAACAGGATTGTCAGATTCATACCAAGCTATATAAAAGCTCCACAGATTTGAATTATTAAAGATGCTTCAGTCTTAAAAAAAGCCAAGGCTGAAAAGACCTCCTTGAGGTACTTATACCACTTTCGTTTGTGTTGATTGCCAAAATATTAAAGGAGCAACTTTGCAGCCCAGAAGAAAAGAAAAATAAAAAGTAAACAGTAGAAAAACCAGACCCCCTGAGTATCTAAATATTGCAGGACTTTCAGAAAACTTGTTCTAGCACAAACATAAAACTCTGCTGCATCAAAAGAATGCCTTCAATTTTTGTTGCTACTGCCTGAACAAATAACACTCTAATTGCTGTAGATATAACTGATGTGGTTATCTTTAATCTTCTAAATATTAGCTGAACTAGTTGAAACCAAAGCATGCATTGCATAAGAAATAGATTTTTTTTTAATGTGCAAATGCTTTTCAAAAAAGGGAATGCTTAATTATAAAGGAAGCAGAAGATTATTTTTTTCTTTTGTTTGTAATGAAAATAGACTAACACAGCTCAAGTTTACCTGCTTTTGTAATTAATTTTTTAGAGATATAAAATATTTATTACAGAACATTGAATAAAACAATGTTTATTAAAGACTATGAAGTATTTGTATTCTGCAAACAAAATCCCAGCATAAATCCCTCAGCAGCTGTAGTGGACAAATGACTAAATTATATCATGCCAGAAATATAATTGCCATTACTATTTCCAAAGTCCTTTGTAGACCTTAAAAGCACCATTTCTATAATAACAAGAGAAAAAGCCTTAAAGCAAAAATAAAGGGAAAGGGAAAGGGAAAAGGAAAGAGAAAAGAGCATCTATGGTGTTTACATATGCACAGTGTGAGCATATGCAGACCTATATATTTGTATGCAACTTCCTTTGAAACCAAGTTGGTGCATTAAATTATAGGCTGCAGTCACGGGAAGTACCTGCAATGTCCATTAATTTGCTCAGGAAGAATATCCATCCTTCCCACTGTGCACGAGGTCCTGACCTCCAAAAGGGGTCCCCAGTGATCTCAGTGTCCATTTGTGGAGAAGCATTTTATGTCAACCATTCATCTCAAAAATAAAACTACTACTAGGAGCAGTAGCCACAGCAGTAGCCTTTATTTACAAGTGTGCAGCATCTGCTCTGGCTCATAAAAGCTGTGTAAGGGATCACTGTGGATGAAGTTCTTCCCACACTGACATGTAAATGGCAGTCTCTGCCTCTCAGATGAACTTGTCTTTGGTCTCAACTCAGTCAAAATATTATACCAACAGCTTTCTTTCCTGGCAACTCAGACTTTAGCCTGCTTCCACTTGTACATACCCATGGTTAATTTGCCATGAATAATTCAGTGGACTTAGATAGAGATATTAAAATTTTCAATTTCAGAAGCATACAGACAACATTTGTGGAATTTGGATCGTTGTACTAACATCAATACTTTTGGATTTCTGATTAAAAAAAGAACATATCTATATACAGATCTGAAAAGCCATGAATCAAGTGCAGCTACTCTGAGAGCTGTCAAGACAGAGAATATGAAGTCTTCTCATTTAACTGCCTTGTTATTCTATTTCTTATTTTCTTTTTTACTCTGATAAATATAAGTAAAAATGTTTGAACAGAAATATACTATTACAGGAACGTTGCTTTTCTTGAACTTTCTCTAAACTTATCTTGGTTCTGAAGGATTAGAGCAGGAAATGCTTAATAATTTACTTCCTGACAGACTTCCACCACCACCTGTTCCTTTCTTAAGCATTCCTCACCAGCATTTTAGTGGAAGTTTTGCTGCTGGTGAGGAATGCTTAAGAAAGAAAGCAGTATGCTGACCAGTCCCAATAGAAAGGAGAAATGAATGGGGAAAAACTCCTAAAAAATGTAAATACTTTTCAAGATTATAGAACCTGTACCCGTGTACACAGACATGAGCTATTGAGAAGGAGGTATATGATCTTTGCTATCTTTGGAGAACTTAAAAGATACTTAGAAACTACTAAAAGGACCTGGCCAAATGTAATCTGCAGCTGTATCCTGACTATACATCAGACAGGATAAAAAAATGACACATCCATGAAGTTTGTAAAAGCAAGTAGGATTGCACATGTGGGTCAAGGTCTCTTGTTAAAGATGACCTAGGGATCAGAATTGTGAAGATGCACCTGTCACATGGTGTGATCTGTCAGCTGAGATCTCAAAGCTTGAAGCAACTGCCAAGAAAAGGAAAGGAAAATGAGCTAACTCCTTGCCTTGCTTTAATTGTCTTTCACTCAAAAACTGGATTTTTTTGCTACTCTTCAGAAAAAAAGCAACAACTGAAAGACAGTAGAGGGGATAGACTATCTGATGATATTACCAATGGTATCTAGGTAAGACTGGTTTAAAATGAAATATAAAATAAGAATGCTAGGTATTTCTCTCCTGCTGTGTTAAGCAATAAAATGCATAAGGATTTGTTGCACTCTAAATATTATTGAATAGTCCCCTATCTCATAACCAAAAATTTTAAAGTTCAAACATAAACTAGCTGGGGGGGGGGAGCATTGCTAGTGCAATATTGTTCTCCTTGAGAGGAGTCACTGATAAATTTATTTCTGTAACCAGGTAAGCAGCCTTGGTTAAAAGTGGACTGATATAAACTATGCTTTTAAAGCTATCAGTTCTAGAAAACTAAATCTATGGGCTTTGAAAACTGATTACAATTTTACATTCTCCAGTATATCAGCAGTAGGAGATATTGTGCAAAGAATATCATGAGCTTTCATTTCAGCCTAACTTTTTTTTTTTCCCCTAGGTATTTACTGGTTTACAAAAAGAGCTTTCCAGAAAAAAAAAAAAAAAAAGGCTGATCAGAAAATGGACATCACTGAAAAGAATCTGTCTATATTTTCAGAAATTCTCACCCTGAACATTTTTGCACATCAGTACATAAATCATTGGGACAAATGTGCGTATAATTAAAATACCATAAAGCATGTGTTCATGTTTATAAGTACATCCAGCTACACTTCTAGAACTTATCCACAGCCCTTGCATTCAAAGGTACTCAGAAGGCTTTTTCAGGTTCTTGCCTACAGAAGTGCCCGTCTCACTGTTTGAACAGAGATGAATTGCAGCAGGATAGAGAAAGGTAGGAACAGAACTGAGTTGATTTCAGAGTGGCACAGAGTGAAATGCTCCTCCACAGACATGTAAGGAAGCTACAAACAAATACATGGACCAGTAAGACATTCCCACCATCTCAAATTATTGAGACAAGCTGCCCTGCTAGAAAAGTACAATCATAGAGAAAATTATGATCTACTATATTTCAATGCCCATGACTGGAAATTATTCCAGATGAACTGACAAATACACATTTACTGGGAAATATTCATTAACAATTTTGATTGAGTAATGGTTACACAATTACACATGTAAACACTGAAGCTTTTGGTTATTATTTTTATCTCCATTTATGTAAGTGTATTCTCTAGGTGAGTAGATACTGCACTTTTTTCTTCTATGGGCAAGACAAAATGGTTTTAAAATCATCATCAGGTCTAGCACACCACTTCTGATATGCAACACATTTTGTGAGGAAATGTGAAATCTCTGCTTTTATACCCAGCACTGCCATAATTCTTTTAGAAGCTCAGGTTTGTAAGAGAGAGGAATTCATACAACTTGAAAATTAATATTAATTTCTTTATCAATGGTAAAAACCGGCAACAGTATGGAGGAGAATAAAAGGAAGATCAGAACAGACGGAGGACAATGGAAATCATAATAATTTAACAAATAAAGAGAAATATTATTTCCTCCTCGGTGGTATTGCAAATACTAAGTATGATTAATCGGTAATGTGTAAGAACACAGGACTTTCCATTCTCTCCTCTCCCCACTATGAAAATAATATTTCATTTTCAAACTTAATAGTGTAAAAATGTAAGAATTCATCTCTTAAGCATGCATCATGATAAGTGTAAACTGATGCTTCAAATATGAAAACCAAAGTGTTTACAAACATAGTTTTAACAGTTGAAGTATACAAGTAAAACCAAACATGAAAAATAAATTATAAAAAAAAAACAAACCCTACACAGATGATGTGTCTATTCTGGATGTCTATTCTGTCAACAATGGCAAAAAAT
This sequence comes from Petroica traversi, assembly GCA_025920805.1. Lineage (NCBI taxonomy): Eukaryota > Metazoa > Chordata > Aves > Passeriformes > Petroicidae > Petroica > Petroica traversi. The sequence goes on along the minus strand of JAHLSL010000014.1, from coordinate 4,736,672 downwards.
CCTTCTCACACATAGATGGATGCCTGACTATGACAAGGAAGAGAAACCTCATCCTTAATTTCAGCACCAGGGCCCAGCTTTCAGAAACCTGCTTTTAGTTTCTGCTGGTTGGTGTCTAAACTCATCAGGAAGCGCTGCTGAAGTCCATTCTCCTCTGGATACCGTGCTAAGCATCCAGAAATTGATGTCAACATGCTTCAGGATGCCCTGCTGAAAGGAGTCCTTCTGTACTGAAGTCAAATTGTTCAAGAATTTCATGCAAAAATCATAAGGGAAACAATTCTACAAATAAAAATATTGAAGTCAAATAGGCTGCACTATTTCTCAGGTAATATCAGATAATGGACTACAATGTCTTCTCACCTGAGTTTTATGTAATTCTGTCTTGTTTGTCTTTATATATATGATTAATACTTAGAGTTGAAAAAGATAATATCCAAACATAATTTAGAGAGAATTTAAAGAATACTTGTTGTGATTTTGGTGATGCCTTCCTAGTTGCAAAATATCTTAAGCACACCATCTGAGGTTTACTAAATTCCATTTTCTACTCCAAACCACTCAGGTAAATCTGTCAAGCTTCATAATTTCTGTTTTTTCAACTACCATCATTGTAAACCACTGGTGTTTTTTTCAACACCAATCATTGTAGTTACCTAGTTTTAAATTCTGGGTTTTAAGGCTAAGTGGTTTTTAACATATTAGATGGATACAATTAGATTTTTTGCATTCTCAAATTAATATAATGCCAGTCGTCAAAATTCAGATATCTTTTTCTTAGTTTAATCAGAACTGTGATCAAATCATCTTTGACATTACTGTGTAGCCTTTGAGTTTTGCTAATTATTTCATGCCAGTAGATTTACTATAATCTGCCAAGAATCATTCATGCTAAAGGGAAGTAACTAGCCAATTTGTTGATTCAATGGAATGAAAATATGACGTTAAGAGATACTCATTCAAACAAAATTGCACCCTGTGCTCTAATACCCATTATAATTTAAACATTTGGGTAGCAAACCCAGACTTAGGAATTATCTGTTTGCTTTAGATAGTAACCAACTGATACATAGATAATTTAATCACACAACTATTACTTTTATTTAATAATTGATAGATTAATTTAATATATTAATATGTAATATAGATGTAATTACCACAAAATTTGTGTATTTTATTTAATAATTACCTTCATTAATAACAATAGAAAAATTGTTCTACTTAAATAAATTTTATTATTTTAGTACAACCCTATGTGGCTACTTAGTAGCCATACAGAAGTGTTTATATGTTTTATGTGGAGATAGATATGAATCTACTGCTACATACACAGACAAAAAAAATAGATTCAAAATATAGTATTCATAATATGTCTTAGTAAAAAGTAACATGTTCTAAAGTCAAATTCTGAAATTTGATTAAATGTTACATAGCTAATACTACCAAAGACTACTAATGTGGACATTTCCAAAGAAAAACCTTTTTTTCCTGTATTACAACAAAAAGCACTGGCACAATCAAGAAGAAATGGCAGTGGATGCTTCTGCTCTCCAATTTTCATCATTATGTTCTATTTCTAAAGAAATATAATCTAGGAATTGTAGAATAACACATTGATAAAATACAAAGGTATATTTTGCTCTGCCCTCTTGGAATAAGGCTACTTGAAAAGCTCTCAAGATTGTCTAATGTTTGATATATTGCAACATTTTATCACCCACTTCTCATTTTTCTTACTAGGAAGGACTCATTAGAATAATTTGAAAAAAAAAAAAGGCTACTCATTACATAATAAATTTGCAATGCAATAAAAACTTGTTTAAAAAAATACTACATTCCAGTTTGTTTTTCCAGATCAACCCTATTTACGTTTTATTTTCTACAGTCTCAGTCTAATTTAGAATAAGTCCTAGATCTACAAAGTTACTTTGACCCCAAAATACTTAATAACGAATCCACCTGGCCAGACAGTGGATAGAATTGCCCTGTGTTCGACACCCACATTCGCCAAAATACAGCACGAGTCTTAACAGCAGACTGAGCATTGTCTCTAGAAAAGCTTAGAAGAAGGACTAGTTTATAAACCTGGCTCTTGCAAAAAAAATCTACTTCATATAATTATAAGTACACAAGTATAAGTGTTGAGGACTCACAGATCCAAAGTTTCTCTTGGAAAATAAAAAAACAAAAAACGAGAAACAAAATGTTAAAAGCCATTTATTTTAAAAACTAACTAAAATGAGCTAGTGAGGCACCTGTAAGGGTCATGACTTAGGACAATGAACACAGTTGCAGAAGTGCAAATTTTGACAAAGAAAATGAAGTTTCAGATCAAAAAGACAACATACAAATCAAGTACTGAAAGAGGGCTTAGGTGTTTAGGCCACGGGACTAATAGTAAGTAGAGCATATGGGTTTTCAAGGCAGGAGTTTCAATGTCATGCCCACTTTTGCTGGTCAGAACAATCAATGTCAGCAGTATTTAACTGTCTGCCCTCCTAAAAAGGCTCTGGTAGTCCTTGCCAGCTGATGGTAGATTGGATGGGAAAGCAACAACGTCTCTAGGAGTGTGTGAGGTGTATATAAAACAGGGTATGGACACAGGTGTTAAAATCTTGGGATACTTGAATTGAATTGCAAATTCTATGATTTGCTGTTATGGCTTGGAAACTCTTCCAAGCACAGTCCCAGCACTTGGCTAGTTCACCAGGCTCTCTAACACAGAGGATTGGATTTATAGGGCGAGGCAAGGGGAGGAATGCACTGCTGCTATGTCACACTGTGTGTGAAGCTGAGCACTAAACCTTAGCAGGCACGTGTGGCTTAAATTTTGTTCAGGTTCTTATAAGAGCTTGTCCTGGGGGTTATTCATCCTCTAACTCATATATTCTTTTAAAAATCATTAGAAATATAGACAGGACATTCATTGCTGGAAAAAAAGTCCCAGTGTTTTCAAGCAGCAAGTATTAAAAAAAAATAGTTAAAATATATGGTGACTGGGAGCACTGAAAAAGAACAATACAGTTCTGTGGACTTAAGCTACCTCATGGCTTGCAGAACCAGTGGCTTTTAGAGATGTTAAACTGTTTGCTAATGACAGTTTGCAACACTGTGGTAAACCAAGGCCTGTAATTTGCAGATTTTATTTTTAGAAATACTCATTGGAGCACTGCGGCTATGAAAAAAGAAATAAAAGAAAGGGAGGAGGAAAGAGTCCATGCAAAATTAAAAGCCTTTCAAGTTTCCTGAAAAGAGTGTTTCAGAACATGAGGTTCCCCTATTTCTTAGGGAAAGGATAGGAGCCTGAATTCAAGGGCATAGCATATGCAAAGCACAGTCAGTGTGAAATGCCTGACATTCATAAAAAGCTGCTGCTAGCAAAACAGATAGCCAAATTGAAACACACACCCCATTTCTATAAAAAACAGGGAAGGAAAACATCAGAAAAACTGATGTCAAGATGAAAAGCAGACTTTTTTCCTGCTGTCTTTACTCAACACTGTAGTTAGAATCATACTGCAAAACAAGACAGTCCAGTCACAATTAAATCTGAATGGGGTCATTAAAGGCAGAAGATACTCCTTTGCAGCTTAATTTAATTGTCATTCCTGGCAATTGGAAAGCCTTTCAACATTTTTGGAATACAGATGTGTTTCCAACATTTTCTCCTCTTTGCTAAAATGCTCGAGTAGTCATTTTTGAATTGGTTTCTTTCTAGAGCTGACAAGTCCTGTCACAGTTGTTTTTGTCAAGAGGCGCTGAAACCCCACTAAGTCGTTGTATTTTTGTTTTCTGAACCAGCCTTATTTGTGTTCACTGTTTCACCTCGAATTGTCAATTGTAAAATTACATGCTGTCTTAAAAATTATCCTGACATTAGCAAATGCTCCCTCCCTCAGTGCCTGTTGAAAGCCATGCTGTTTGCTAATGTGACAGTGCAACTGCATCCCTTTCTTTTGCCTTTCACAATTTCCTCAAGTCATTAATGTTTTCCTTGCAAATGTGCAGACATGAACTATACTAAACAGCCTCTAGAAAATAATAAATAACCAAACAACATTCAAAAAAGTAAACCCAATGTTCTCCTTTCAATTAGCACAAGCTAATTCAAAAGTCCCTGGTCTAAATTAACTGGGAAATCACTGATTGCAGACCTTAACAGCGAGCTACAAGCTCAATCTTCTGGACCACCTGTTTTCAGCAAAAGGAATGCAAAAATTCAGCCCACTTCCTCACATCTTCTTTGACCTCAAGAGCAATTCAACACTGGAAAACATGAATGGGTTCATCGCCTATCTAGGTAATATCCAATATGACATAATATTTGACTTCAAATAAAACACAGCTCAGTCACTGGCAGCACTCTCATCACTCTGGCTCAAAGTTTAAAAGCATGCACAAATCCTTACAGACTCAGACTGAAAGTCACTCACTCATGTACAGTTCCATCAGCAGCTTTTTGTGACATGAATATTTCTGCGGATTTCATGGCTTGACAACAACATTACTTTTAGAAAAGCACAGAGGAACAGCATCAGAAGTCCTTAAGACTGCCTGGAGACTTCAGGGGACTCTGGATCAGATAATAACCAGCAGTCAAAGAGTCAGAACATTTTGGCAGCTTTATTCTCTTTAAATTACCACCTACTTCTAAAAACAATTTCAGAAGGTCTAGCACAGGAGATCTCATAATGACTCTCATGGGTGGCTACAGTAAAAAAGAAAAGCTCTTTCAAGATTCAATCTTTTTATTTCTCACCGAAACTATTGTGAGACCACCTGCCTTTTATGTACTGTTTGTTAAGCCAGTGTCTTAACTGTCATGAAATAATTTCCATTTCTCTGGCTGAGAACATTTAACATCACCGAGTTTTCTTCTCATTGTGATACAAAGGTTTGTACTGAAAGCAGCTCTGCAATCTCTCCTCCCCTGGGTCAAATCTGCCAAGTTCTGCCCGTTCCTCTCAAATGGTTTCTGGCATTGTGCAACAAGGCAGGACTTATTTCAGAAAAACAAGAAAGCAAAACACACTTTGAAAAATTGTGTTGCACACTGTGGGGTGCGATTTGTTCTACTTGTATATGCATCCTCCTCCTGATTTCTAAGCAACGTGTGCATGAGTATAAACATAACAAGTGTTTCATGTTTTACTTCATGTCATCTTAAAAAATTGGTTTTCTTCCCTCTAGTTCTTTTAAAAGAAACTGTTCTTGGGACAATTTTAAAAATCCTTATATACTAATACTAATACTAATACTAATACTAACAAAAAGGCTCCAGAGCCATAATGATCTCTGTGCAGAACACTTAGTCTGAAATCCTCCTACTTGGAGTCTCCACTGCTGTGGAGATCAAAGCATAGTGGTAACAAAGCTCTTGGGTGCTAGATGGGTTACACAGCAGTACATCAAGTTCACAGTAGAATTTACATCAGTGTTTTTTGCTACAAGTCTTATTCATGGCACATCTTCCCTGTTTTTCATTGTTTCATTCTGCTTAGTCTAAATCATGTTGCATCACTCAAAAATAACTGAATGCCTAATTTTGGAGCTAAAATATCTTTTGAAGTGTGTAAAATTCACAGACTAATTTGCCAAGGCTTTGCTTTCACTTGCTAAGCAAAAGAGCAAAAATCATTGTGGTTTTCTTTCCTTGAGCTATTATAGTTTCCTTCCTTTCCTTCCTGCATCTCTGATCTATTTATAAAGGCCTTTATCTGCAAACTGTATTCATCTGTCATTAATTTTTTATTCCATGACAGTACTTTTGAAGGATAACCAGTTAACTTCATTTCTCTTTGATATCTTCTAGGCTTAGTAGACATTCTTTCTAAAATAATGAGTTTCCATGATTTTTAAGCTGTCTCTCTCAGTTCTACTTGCCCCTACACATACCGCCTTTACAATTCTTGTAACTAAGTTACAAAGTAAAAAAGTAAAAAAACAGAGACTGAATTTTCACTTAATGAAAAATTTAAAAGTGATGGTTTCTTAATTATTTAAATCAATGTGAATTCTACCATGATGTAGGCACATACTATTCTCCATTAAGTTTTGGGGTGTTTTTTTCCTGTTATCTACAAGCCAAATCTAACTGAGATCATGAAGAAGCCACGCAATGCTTCTGACTAAATAGTATATCTAACTTGAATACGTACCTCTGTCTGTGGCAAGTACACCACATTCACCTGGAAAGGAATCAGAGTGAAGAGTTTGGTGATCTGGACATCCCACCTACAAGCGCTATTTAGATGTGCCTTTACCAAATGAGTCACTTTTCTTTAAAAAGACAGATCCCTACTTTCTCTTCACGTTAATCTGAAACATCACAAAGCAGCAGCATTCACTGCTCTGTCACACAAGACAGAATCTTGATGTGAGCTTAGGCCCCTCCTGAAATAGGACAGTCTCAATGACAATCTTTTTTAACACTGAAAGCAGAACACCACATCCCAATCCACAAAATGGATAAGTTACTATGCTGAGACAGGCGGTTCAGGGTGAAAGTTGTGAGAATTCCTATCACCACTAAATTTCTTTTCAGGAGTATTTCGTCTTTGTGGAGTGCTGATAGAGGAACATTCCTGAGACAGGGAGAGGAGAGAGGAGAAATCTTCTCTACTTTCTGATTCTTCCTGCTAGAGGGCAGAGACCACGTAGGCAGCCAAACCCCAGGAAGATGCATAGCAGGGAGAGCTCGTGATTGGTGCAGTAGATACTGAAATAGCCAGGGCAGCTAGGAAGACTGGTATTATTTACAATCTGGGAGTATTTTAAAAGCATTTTTGTCATTATTCTAATTATTATGGGAACCTTCAGTTAAGAAGCACTTGTGTCAGGATGGATGTAGAATGAAGAGCTCTTTAGGTGGTACTATCAGGCAGTAGGAGTTTGTGTTCCCCTTGACAACATCATAAGAGAGGGGAAGACAAGATCAACAGGTCTTCCAACAACTGGACACTTCTTCTATTCCACGCAATGGAAATAGGGGAGAACACTATTGTATCAAGAATCTTGTATTCTTAGATTTTCTTTAATCTAAAATTGAATGTACCATGAAGATGAAATATAGTATGACCTGTCCAGACCATCCTTTTTATATCCTTGTATTTCTTTCCATCCTAAAAATGGAAAATTAAGAAGTGCTGAGTTTCTTAAGCCCTTCCATAGCTGAAAAGGGTTAAAGTGGGACAGAAGGAAATAACCAATTCTTCATTACTTGTTAAGTTCTCTCATTGCGTTGACTACCACTGTTTTAAAACTGTGCCCCATTTCAATAATAACACATCAAAATAACCATTAATATGGGTCCATCTTCATGAAAATCCTATGAGATGGGATCACTATACTAATCAATATTATAATGTATTATTATAAATTTCTGATGTTTGTAAGAGAGGAATGAGATCTCTGAAGAGAGCTCTGATGAAAACTTTCAGACAAGAATAATCTTTAGGCCTTTCCTTTCCAAACATAAGCCCACCAAGTTTTGAAGGGTAAGTGTGTCTGTTTTACTATGGCAATCAATATATTTTACACAGTTTTCTATTTCCTATGCTATGCAACAATGTACTGAGAAACAACTGAGAGAGATTCAATAGCAGAGGTTAATAACCCGAGAAAATACCACATCTAAGACAGCCTATTTGTGCATGCCACAACAATGATAGCTAAGTACGCTGAAGGGTGCAAAGACAAAGATTAGGCACTCTGTAAATGTGTTTTTATGTGCAAAATCTACAATTTAAAAGCTTCCCATTTATACAGACTCAAAAGAATCCTTTGAAAGCAAGAAAAAAAAGAGTTTCTTTGAAGTGCTTCTTAATGCACCTGGCAAATTAGAAGTAAGAATTTAAACAGATTTAGTACTGTCAGGAGAAGGACTAATTAATGTAACCAGATAGGTGGCAAGCTTCAAATATGACTGCAGCAGTGTACTGATGTTAGCAACAAGGTATGAATGCATATACTTGAAAAAAATTAGACCGTGAATAAGCCTCTGAACTGATAGAAAAAGCAGAGACCACGAAGTGCTTTATATTCTAGGAGACTGGTATACTCCATTAGCTGCAGAGGAGCTGCCCCACATGCAATGTGGACTGCATGCAGCTGTAGCGGGAGACTAGTAATGCAAGGCCTGACTATGACAATACATCCCCAGCAAAACTAAAGGTATGACAGTGATGTTACTATACAGATAAAGGATCAATCAGACAGCAACCTCATGGAAATATGTTCATGCTCAAGTATTTACTAAAGGTATCCCCGTGTGCTTAGGCTAATTTCAGTCCACGTCACATTTCCTCTTTGCTAACACTGGACAATTAATAATGTCAGCAGGCCTACACTGCTCAGCACTCTGGTCGCAACGACACGGGAGCATCCATTTAATGACTGATGTTCCAAACACACCTTTAGGCTCATTTTTTGAGGATTACTGAAAGGTTGAGGTCACAAAGTATAATTAAAGCTGTATTAAAAAAAATATGCTGACTTATGATAATGTAGTCTTTGAGCAGCATTAAAGCCAGAATACAGTTGTTTCTATTTAATAAACAAGGTGGAAATCTAGTAGGCCAGCCCCTGTGCTTTCTATGCCCCATGCAAAGAGCATTAGAGTCAGTGGAAAAGCTGCTGTTGAGACTGGGTTAAGTATCTGCCTCAGCAAGAGATGTTCCTGGAGCTGGGCGTCTTACTTGGGTTCAGAAACATCACTCATCTTTTTTGTCTTTTTATTTTGCACAATAGCAATGAAGGTAATCAGTGTGAACAGCAAAAGGAAATGCCTGGAGGGGACTTTGGAGCTTCTTGAATGTTTTCTTTCCTCTCTGCTAATGGCTTTTATTTGAGAGTTATTGAGGGCTGGACTATACACACCAAGAAATTTCCAGAAACCACTGAGGCTGAGTATATGTAATGCCACTCTTAGAGTTACACTGATATTTAATATCTTGTTGATCAAGTCTCAGTTGAAACTTCAGTGACAGACTCAGCAACACAACTACTGTGGTTCACCTGCCGCCTTTCTTCCTTCTCCAAGGCATGGGTCTTAATTCATACTCATTTAAAAGGGAAATCTCTCTCTACTCCATACCTTTTACATCATCAGTGCTGTATGAATCATGAGTTGCTACGAAAAGAAGCAGAAAACCTCCATTTTGTATCATACTTTTTATCACCTCAATGGTTTATGAGGATGTGATTTCACTTATTTTAACAGGAACCTTTTTTTTAGTTCTGCCAATGCGTTAAGAGGGTTTTAATGCTTGTTTAATGAAGCCTGGAAAAATTAAGATGTTACTCTGCTTCTGTCCATTTAGCTGCTTTGTTAGAATTTATAATATCTCTTATAGGATTTCATACATTAGTTTTTCAGCAGCAATATTTTTCAGTTTCACCAGAATTACAGCATATGCTAATTTTTTAAAGAAAGTCCTGCTCTTTGCATTATAAACAGCCTTCCTGAGGGCTTTTCCTTTTAATCTCATTACAATGATTTATCTGCTTTTATCTACTTTCTCTTTGAAAATAGGTATTTAAAAGTGATGTTTATAAATTTTATGTCGGTATTTGTGTACCAAAAATTTTCCAGTGGAACACATGAATGGTTCTTTTAAACATCAAATGTTGTTCAAAAATGTAATTTTAGAAAAGAAATTCAGTTTATATAGAAGTGAATGAAATATTTTAAATATGTTTTTAGGACTGCTTTTCCAACTTTTTTTTCCATCTTTCCCCTGCTTCTTTTTAGAGTAATATGGAATTTAGTTACATTAGGGGTTATATTTATATAAACATTATTTGAGTTATCATGTGATGCTGTCTTTTCAATTCTCTTGGCTAGAGTATTAGGGCCGTTATCAACCATTTCACTGAATATTACAATATTTTATACAAATAGGTATTTCTTAGCTTAAACATTCAATTCAACTCTGTACCCTGAAGGTAAAGGTTTGTCCTTGATAAAAATAAGCTTCCTCCAGGGACAGTTGAAGGTCACGGGGAGATCAAAGGACTGAAGACAGCAACAATTTGAGTTTTCAGTTTTAAAGAATATTTCTTTGACCCTTCTTCATATAACAAACTTACAGTGAATGTGGACACTGGGATAAATTTAATAAAATAAACCAAAATAATTTCTTTCACTGCACACAGTTGTTCCCTTGAGGTACAGGGAAAATAAACATGTGACAGATGTTAGTCATTACTGACGACATGGTAATGGCACAGCAAAGGGAGCAGCCTGGGAACCCATAAACACTGCAACTTCTACAGAGTAGGTGTGCAGCATATGCTTTCAATGCCACTCCTAGATCATTTTAAACAAGTTTTATTTTCAAAACTTTTTTTTTACATTTCAGTCACATCTCTTGTGCTAAGGGTGGAAAGCAGAGGAGGTAGGGGAAGTACTCATTTGAAGACAAAACTAGCAGGGTACCTTCTCTATGAGCTTCCAACAGTAGCCCCACCTGCCTCCCCTCCCACTGACTCCTCTCACTGACTTCAGAAATTTTTGGGTAAAAAGCACCCTGGTGATGAATACTGTAAATATTTCAGTTTAGAACTGTCTTACACAGATTCCAGAGCCTTGAAGACTGAGTGTGAGGGGGTGTTATATTTCTTGGTTTAGAATTACAGGTTTAGTTGGGAACTCCCTTATTTTCTATCCAGAGTTTACCCACATATATCATGCTGGCCTGGAGTCTCAGGAAATACATTTGAACAAGGAGAATAAATAATACAAGACTTTAAATACCATTGCTGCTGAGATCACAAAATACTCTTCTAAACAATTGCTTTGAAAACTAATTTTTTTCCTCCCAGGTTTACATTGTTTCTCTCTGTTACTGCTGTTAAAAGTCCCCACAAGAGTAACAGCATCCTTCAGGACTAGGTAAAAACAATTGCTGTTCAAAGAAAATCATGCTCTGAATCTGCAACATCAAAACTTTGCAGAGATATTAAAATTAATGTTCTAGAAGATGTTGCTTGATAATCTTTACTGGAACATTTGGAACAGGATCCTCTTTTTAAATGTTACTGAAAAATACATTAGAAAAGTGTAATCTGGTTTGCTTCCTTAGTCAGGAGATTTTCGTATTACATAACAGTTCGGAAGGAGCTTTTATTTACTTATAAATATAAAATGTCCACTCCAAAGCCCTTCATACATTGTTTTCAAAACTGTCTTATTTTGGCTATTTACTTGGACTTCTTGATAGGGAAACAACACCCACATAAAATATGATAATGAAAATCAGCATAATGCATAATTTTGTGCAACTTCAGCTGTTGTAAGTCAGTATGAAGCCTTGCGGCTCCTACAGTTGACAGTGCGTTACTAAAGGGTCAATATTTCCAAAATGTTTTTTAACAATAGGAACTATTAGAGCATCTGAATATTGGCTGAGATTTCTAAACATAATTGGTTTCTCTAAAAAGGTCAGTTTCTCTCTGAACAAGTTTTAAGAGCAAAACAAAAACCAACATTCTTGAAGGGTAAAACCGACAAATTCCGGATTCGCTACAGATGGTGTGGAGGTTTGAGTTTTTCTTTAAGCAGATCTATCTTCCACTTCATAATTTCAAAACCTGGGTAAACACTAGATAAATAAATACATAAACTATTTGGAAACCTTTTGTTAACATCTTGTTTGAAGAGTTCTAGCAACTTTTTATGGACCTGATGAAGGTCAAGAGGAAAAATATATTAAAAAAGTGTTCAGTGATAACAGTTACAGGACTCAAAGCCTCCAATCAGGGTACTTATTTTCTGTAGCTGTCTAAGTAGATTTCAAATAACAAAAGGCTATTAGAAACAGCACAAATAACAGATTTATTAAATAAATAGATTTACTAAATAACTGGTTTATGAAATAAACAGATTTCAAATAACAACAGGTGCTGATAGCTGCTCGGGGACCACTTGCGCATCAGCCAGTGAGTTCAGTAGGCGTGATGGAGCCCTGCTTTCCTGTCTGCCCCTGAGAATTGGTGAATTAATTTCTTGGTTTGCTTACCTTGCATGCATAGTTTTTTGCTTTAGCTCTTAAAGTGCCTTGATCTCAACCCACGAGTTTTCTCACTTTTACCCTTCCATTCTCTCTCCATCCCACTGAGGTGAGTGAGTGGCTGTGTGGGGCTTAGTTGCCTGCTGAGGTTTAACCACCATAGCCTAAGTGCAGGTAATTAAATTTGAAAGAGTGCTGTCTAAAGACACAGAAAAGAAGTAGCACCAACCCAAAACTCTGGATTCATTCAGATGTAGGATTGTCAGATGTGGTTTTTTTCCCTTGACATGGATATTGAATAAATCTGTCATGAAATTGTTTCTCACTTCTCTATGACCCAATGTAATACATGATTTCCTACCACACACCTTTTCATGCACTCTTTCACTTGGCTGCAGCCTCAAATCAAGGTCTCACTGAAGGTTACTTTCAGTACTATCTTCACTGCTGCCAAATACAGATGTTCCAAGGAGACACACAACTCCAAACAGACTTTTACTATTGTATAAAGAGTGATTGAAAAATAAAATTCACACAAACCTGAATTTACAAACTTGATAGCTGCACTTAGCATCCTTAATGTATTTTCAGACAACTAAATAAGTGGATTCCTTTGCAAAAGCTCTGCATTCCTGGGAGATCACATAATAGAAGAAAACATTCTATTTCATTCCTAGGACTTTTCAAAGTAGTTCAGCAGGCTTTTAGACACACTTCTAACTTTATAAGCATAGCCAGCATCCAAACAATTATGATTTTATCATTGTTGCTGTTCATTTCTTAGAGAAGACTCCACATATGAACACTGCTGAACTCTCTTTTGTTATCCTCCTGCAGAGTGAATAATTTCCCAATACTAGAATTTATTCTTATCTTATAGTGTTTTAAGCTACCCTTGTTTGAGTTCAATTCTTGAAAAACTGAAGTCCTGTCTAAAATACTTCCTGTGAAGTTTTTATTCTTATTTCTTCAAACAACTTTTTGAATTAATATAAAAAAGTCTTTCAGGTTTCACTAAAAAGGAAAAAAAATCCTTTGAATTCAGTTGACCTTTCTTAGAATAGGAATTACAATTTTGACTTTTTAAAGCCATATTACACTTAAAGAACATGTTTGTTTCACCCTGTGATGGAGATTACTGTTGAAATTCCATCTGAATACAAGAAAATACATTTTTACTGCAGTGATTGTCAATTATCAGAACTGAATTCCCAAAAAGCTTGTGGAGTATCCATTTGGGGATATATTAAAAAGCCCAACTGGACATGGGCCCAGACAATATGCTCTGGTTTACCATGCCCTATGCAAGGGGTGGGACTTAAATGATCTTAAGAGGGTCCTTACAGACTCAGCCATCCTACAAATCTTTGACTACATGTGAAAAAGGAACATCAAAGTTCTTCATTCATCAGGACATTATGTAAAAATCTTGGAATATTTGTCTCAAAAATTGGTGAAATTAAAATGGGCATCTAGATCAAAACAAACAAACATATACAGATCTACCTATTCTGCATGAAATCACACTTCTGTCTGTGTAGAAGACCCTCTCAAGAAACTGGTCAAGAAACTTGCAGTCCCTTTCTCTTTTGAGCCCAGACCACAAAGGAGCTATAAAATTTTCACAATTGTGTAAATGGTTTTCTTGTTTTATCATTCTCTACTGACATTGAGATCTCATAGTCTGGTGAACAGAAATCCAAATTTCCACTCTTCTTTAGTTAAAAGTAAAGCTGTAAGTTTAAGTATTTTCATTGTGGGGTTTTCCCACATACAGTTGAAAGGTCCCTTCCAATCCAAAATATTCTATGATATTCTATGAACCACTTTTATTTCCCCTCCATCTCTAGTGGTAGATTTCGAGCTGTAGCAGACAGTTGCTACCTTTCATCCAAAGCTGCATTTTAATAATGAAAGAAGCAATTTCTGACTAATAAGTAAATTAGGCTATAGATCACTTTGGGATGGTTCTGAATGACAGGTATTATAAAAAAAGAAATCATTCCCACCAAATCATTAGTGACAAAGCCATTATCAGCTGACGGCAGGCTGGAAGTCGAAGTGAAATGAATTGCCATCCACTTCAGTAATGCCTTTAATTCCTCACAATCTAAACCAAAGAGCCTATTCTGCTACATTACATGAAAAAAATCACACTAGCCACAGCTGTAACTTGGTGCCTCCTCATGACTCAGGGCAGGCCTGCAGACCCCTGCAATGCAGCACTGCCAGAGGGAATCACTGCAAGTGCAGAGCCACCTTCCCAAGGATTGAGGTCCTCCACAGAGCCCTGCCCAGTATTTTATCTATGAAAGTAGGTTAATACCCTAACAAACCAAATGCACAGTCTCCATTTTGTCTCAATTTATTTTTAAGTCACTGAATCTCATTCCCAGAGTTTCAGATGATTTTCACTAGCCTGCCTGAAGATTTTGTCTACATGGGTTAAAAGCCATCTTCATGAATAAGAGGGAACTCAACAGGTGCATGCATGTGTATGCATGTGCATTTTTGGGGGGGGGTGGTAAGTGCATCTACCTCACTACAAAAACAGTAATCCAGCAATTACTCCTTAAAAACTAATAAATTTAATATAGTTATGTCTTCTAGCAGCATTTAGAGACCCAAGATCAGTTTTGCTTATCACCATATTATCACACATTGTAGACCCTTCCCCAAATGATCTTTTCAAAGCATTAAAAAAATTCAAAAAAATATGATTAGAAAGAAGACATTAAAAATATACAATAGAAAATGCTGAAAAATAAGGACCAAAAAAAAAAAAGGCCAGAAAGGAAAAGACTAGCATGCAAAAAGAGAAACTATCTGACTGAATATCCCCACTAAATATTCTACTAATATTCTAAAAATTCTAACACTGTGATGAAATTGCAAATATAGTTTGAATTCACCACCTAAGTCTTCCTGGAATAAAAAACATTAGACCAAAAACAGTCTTTGGAATACACATTTCTCAGACTAAGAAAATCCTCTGTAATTTCGCTGGCATGCTTTCCATTGATGTATTTATGGCAGTCTATTACCCAAACAGGCTGTTTGAACTTCACTCTGTTACAATCTATGACATATTCAATTTTCTGCCTTTGCTGCTTTCCACATCAATGGATTTCATATTGTCTACAAGAGGATGAGGCATTTTTCTACTGCATGCTGTAGAAGCTACAGACAAAAAACATGTCCTCTCTTCAAACTAATTTTCAAATGCTTCTCTCATAATGCACACTATTTCCTTGACTTTTGTTTGCCTTTCCAGCCTCCCATAACAATTGAATAATCTCTCCTGGGTTTAATGGACTACTTTACAGTGAGCTCACCATTCAGAGACCAAGGAGTTTTAAAACAGTCCCAAACTATGCTCACAAGTTTCAGGGGGAAAGAAGTATCTAAAAAGAGCTTGAGTTTTTACCTCTGCTAGGATGACTAAGAAGTAAACTATATACACAATTTTTGCTTTTTATCTGAAACTATCATCCCTATGGGAAATGTGTCATTAAAAAAGAAATTTGGAGGGCATTTTGGAAAGGATGGCAGAAATCATCCTCTCCTCTCACTTTCATTATTCTGAGGTTGGCAAAAGTTCCAGCATTACCCTTTAATAAAACACACTTGCAGTACGCCAGAAATAAGGTGATAAAATACCTAATACATCTTCAAAACAAGAAGTAGCAAGAATTTTCAAACATTCATCTTTGAAGGTAACTTTTTAATCTAATAGTTCAAGGATTTGATAGATTTTTGGTAGCTCCGGAGACTTTATCTATAAAGGACACAACAAATGAATAATAAGACAGAAAGGACAAAGAGGAAACTACTGTAACATTTTTTCCTTGTAGAGTTAATACTTCAGCTTTTTCTGCTTACATCCTTTCCTGTTGCTAAAGCACTGGATAGCCAAGCAACATCACTATAACCTTTTAGCAGCACATCTGTGCTGACAGTATGGGTGCAGAAAGGAGAGTAGCAGTAAGTTGGAAGGTGTTTCACCCAAAATTAAAGGAAGTTTTGGCTTACAGGCTCTTTGCTTCACTTACTCCTATCAACATCACCCCTGCCTCAAAAGAAAATCATGCACAAAGGAGATTAAAAATACAACCATATCACACATCATGTAATTCACTGGTTATCACAGATCTCCCACTTTAGTTAACATCTCCTTAAGCTGGGTCCAGAATGCTTTCACCAAAGTGTTTTCAGAGGATTTTCTCACTCTGGTCAGCTTTACCTAAGAATGGAAAATTCTGCTCTGCAGCAGCAGAAAAGACAAAACGCTTCCTTGTTTCCTTCTATTTCTGTTTCCATGTCAATCCAGAGCAAGAGTCTCCAGTTACACACTCCAACCTGGAACTCTCGTATAGGAGGAGCAGGAGCTTAATACCAATCAGATTCTGCCACTGATTTGGAACACAGACACCAGTGGTTTTCAGGATAAACTTTGTTGTGCTTTATCATGGTAAGATATATATGGCACTGAAATATGTATGGGACAGGTGAGGAGCGTGAAATGCAGAATTTTAAAAGAGGATCTCTAGACACAAGTCAGTTCTTCTTGCATCAGAGCCAGTTTGCACAGTATTAAAGCACACCCACTGTATTAGGACACAGTCCAGAAGCAGTGTCAAGATTTCAGTACATATTCTCCAGCAATGAGCACATTATGAAAGTCTACTGCTAGAGAAAGTAATTCTAAAAATCGATTGCCTAAGATATAGGTGTAGATATTCCTACTGAACAGAGTGAATGCATTTGTAAAGAAAGATTTGTTATTTCACTGGGATACTTATACTTCTATAGCATATTAGCTTAAAGGTTCAATTCAGCACGTTTAATATGGACCTAATTTTAGCTCCACGTGGCTGTACTTTTGAAGTCATAGATTCACAGATTATGACTCTGGCAATTATTGTTTCAACATGTCTTCTCAAAGAACAAACACACACTGACACTGATTTGCATGTCTTTGCACTGGCCACTGTTCCATGGGATTATCCTGAACATTCACTTGCAAGGTGGAGTGTACACATGGAAAAAACTATCTGGGATAAATAAACAATCTTTCTGAAAGCAATTTTAGCAGTCTTAAGAGACATTTAATCCACATATCAATAGAAAAAAAAAATTGGCTCCAGGCCCCTACAACCTTTAATGCCTTTTCATCAAAAGCATGGTTTTTGCAACAATACTGCACCTCTAGAGATTTAGGCATCATACATGAATATCACCAAGAATAAATAGCACCGCTTATGTTTTAATACTTTATTTTTTCCTGCATAAACCTTATATGTGGAATGTTTTAGCAGTGTGCATCAAAAAGAAAATGAACAGACCAATCCCCACCTCAAAAAGAAAAACAACCTCTGCTAGTAACCTCTGGTCTTGCACTGCTGTAGATGTTGATCTACAGATCAAATCTGACAAAAATGTTATCCCTTCTTCGGATCATACTGATTTTTTGATAGTGAATAAGAAAATACACATACAATAAACTAATTGTACATCCTAGTACTAAGCAGTAAAAAAGCTATGTTACAAAAGATTACGCATAAATATTTCATTGGGACTGAGAAAAATTGAGTTTTACAAATATTACTGGAATTATATCCAGTATTTTTACAGTAAATTGCATCTATAAGTGATCCTTGAGGAGTAAGTATGAATTTACTTTTACCTATAATCAGTGACAGCAGTGCTGCTCTTGGTGAGAAACTGCCTCTGCAAGGTTGCCTCTACTTTTCTTGATGCAGGGAGACAAATTGGAGAATCTTCTCTTGTTCTACATAACTGCTGTATTTATTTTGAGTGACAAATTAGTTAGAAATCCCTACAGGGACTAAAAATTCTAGTAAAAGAAACAAGTAAAAAAAATCCATTTAAGCCTGGGCCAAGATTAGGGGGAGACATGAAAAAATAAATAAATAATGACAATGATAAAATGGGAGAATAAAACTTATTACAGAAAGGGTAGAGAGATTAAACTTCCCATTAGTAACATTCATGTAGAGAGCACAAGAGAAGCAAATTCTGACAGCACTCTCCTCTCCATCATATACAAACAACTAATGTTCCAATGGGACTCCACACTGGCTGAAAATGGACACGTCACAAACAGAAATGTGAAACACTGGGAACAGGGTTTGCCAAATGCAGCAGTACAGGGTACATGAAGATTCTAGGTTTGGTTGTTTGCTGCATTCACTGTACAATAATTTCCTTCACCCTTTATAATTTCAGTGTGAAAAACCTCTGCAAAGGCAGAAGTGTGCAAATGGTAAGAACCATGCCAGACAACTGAGCTGGGAATTGTCTTCAGCACAACAGAGTTACACAGGTTTACTTGCAAGTAGCACTCCAATAAGCAGCTGAGTCAAGACCTGCTGTCTCGTAACTTCTCCCTTCCTCCATTCTAGGCACTGGGAATAATGTCCAGATTACCACCAAAAAGGAAATTCAAACACTGGTATTCTTCTCCAGTGCCATTATCTTTGTATAGCTTTTCCTAAAGCACTGATACTTTCCATTATGTAAGGGCAGAATGGCTTTGATACTGCACATACTAAGGGTGTGCTAAGGGTGATCACAAGAGCAGTCCTGATATAATGCCTATCTATTTCTATCACTTAGATCTTCAAAAAGGGATCCAGCTTCACGCTAATATTTTCAGAGGCTATGTAATTACTAACTGTCCATGAAACACTGGGAACTGGAAATCTACTGACATTTTCATTCAGCTTGGAGCTTCTTTACTTTCTGAACTGATGGACCTTGAAAATTTGACCCCTAATCACTTTTATTATTTCTTAGAAACAACGCAGCTAAGGTTTAAAATCTTTTGCACTTCCCCACTAATTTGCATTTAGTCTGGAAGCACAGTCCATTCAAATCCACACACCAAATAAAATCTGTTAAAACCATTCAGTTTTTAATTTTCAGTCATTTAAAAATCCTTAACTATGATAAATCACTCTTCATCTCCTGTCTGACCATTCTGTAACAAAATTTGTCATCTTTTTACTTCCAACTTATTTGACCAGTTAATTGCTCTCCCAGTAGAAGGCACTTGCAACCCACTCTGCTGAAACAATCCATCCAAAACTAAAACCAAAACAGGACTTTTAAACTTTCTACTGAACCCCAGAGTTTAGAGCTGCTTCAGCTGCTGTTTCAATTATTCTGATCTCTTAAGTGTAATTGCTTTTATTCTATCAGTATGGACCCAACTGGCTGCTGCTCTTTTTAACCTATTTCTTCCTACGATCACATTTAACCTCCATCAGTAAGCATTGATTATTAGTTGGAAGCAAGGGCGAAGGCAGCACATTATGATGAGAATGGTAATGAGGAGAGCAATTATAATCAGTTGCAAGGAGGGTTTTGAAAGTATTTTTCATGCTTTGCCTAGGAATGCAACTGGCACACACAGCCATGACCCATTTCCAATGGGAAAGATGACAGTGGCTTCTGAATTTTAAGAAAGGAACTTTATATTTCTGATCAGATTCTAGCTCAAGCGGCTGAGAAGCAATACAGAAATCATCATCAGCATCTGCCTTGATGGGGGCAGTTGTCTAAGAGGTCAGAACTCTTGTGTCACCAAGAAAGCAGACAGGAAGATGACTGCTGCTGTCACAGCTCATGGACTGTCTACAGGCAAGAAGGAAACAAGCAGGAAAAAGCAAAAAGAAACAGCAGCCTGTTATTTGCACACTTCACTGTATCAATCTCACTGTGGAGGCCTTATTTCACCTTATTTCATAAACCTAGCTCAAGTTATTCTCCAAGCCACCCTCAGTTTCCTCCAGATACAAAACCCTTCTACACATTCTGACCCCATTCACCAAGCATGGTTGTTTTATCTAATAACAAGCCTCCTCCAGGCAGAATTTCCTTGTTACTAAAGTGGCACAGGAATAACCTGCCCTGTCTTATGTTGTCTTCTCACTGTCACTAAGATGTGGGAAAAATCTTCAGCAAAGAATTTCTTCCTGCATTGTAGAACATAGCAACCCCACATGCAGTTCAAGTGAGCCATCTGGAAACAATGGATAAGTGATAAAAAAGAGCAGGGCTGCTTCAGTTCAAGAACCATTTACATTGATAAAATACAGGAGCAGGCTTAAGATGACTTTCACTTTCTCATACCAGTTCATAGTTGTCTTAAACTGAAATGCATTCATACAAGGAGTGATCATGTTTTAGCTAAAACAATTTGAAATTAATACATCCAAATTTGAGTTGTGTTTGCAGTAGCTCCATGCAAAGCCTGTAAATGGAGCATTACTAGCATTGTCCTCTATTCATCTCATTACTCCAAACCAAGATGAAAAATAGTAAAAACTCTCTCCAGTTTTGAAGAACAGTCCACAAGCTGAGATGACATAGAGAACTTCCTCCTCAGCATCAGTGGTGCTGAAAGAGTTTGGTAAACTCAGTTTTTCTTTCTAACAGATTCAATGTCAACAGAGATGCCATGAGTATATTTATTTTTTTAAATAAAAAGTCATCGATTGTTAGGGTGTTCAGGGGGCAGGCGCATTGTGGGGGTTTTAAAACCTCACTTTGACATGTAAATCTGGACACAACCAAGTGCCCAGACCAACGGTTCATACACAGGATCAAACCTGCTTTGACTGAGGCACTAAATGAGGATTTTTCAAAAACTGAATATAGTGAACTTGAATTTCAGTCTGTTTCCTAGAAAATGAGGAGAAGGAAGAAATGAGGCTGGGTAAAAATCTGTACACAGAAGCATCAGGAAAAAACATTTGTTATATCTGTGTTTCCCAGGTTTACCTTCCTTGGTTTATAACATGGGGCTGTTAGAAGGCTGATTGTCTTTTGTAAACTATTAATGGAAGGTAAATCTCATGTATTACTTCCCTCTGTCTGTAGAAAACTGAGAGATTTGAAAGAGTTGCATAAAAATAAGTAGTTAGTTCAACTGAAGCAGCAAATTGAAAGAACCACTAAACAGACTATATGGTTGCAGGAGATAGATGAAATACAAGCAAAAGAATTTGAATGCTGGAAATGCCTAGGTGCAAGCTTAGAAACAAGTATCCTTGCTGAGAATTTTCCACAAGGCTTATTTTGGTTATTGAAAAAGAGCAGCACATAGGAAATTCAGATTAAGTAAAAGAGGAAACATTTTATTAATTTTTGAGGTTGCACATCCAGTGGTCCAAGCCAAATACTCTGCTTCTGATAAATGAAGATTCCATGCTGTCCTTGACACCTTACACAAACTTGGACTAGTGGAGCTGGGCACTAATGATGTAAGACTGCATGAGGGGTCCTTGTGGGCACAAAGTGCTTTTACTGAGCATACCATACCTTTTTTTCCCCTTAAAATAAAATATAAGAAGACATAAAATGTCTTCTCCTTTGCAAGGGGGAAAAAAAATTAAAAAAAAAAATTAAAAAAAAAAGGAAGAAAAAGAAGTGTCAGGTGGTAGATCATATTGCTGTCACTTTCCTGGAAGCATCTCAGATTTTTTGGCAACAGGCACACTACAATGATATGAATAGAACTTAACCATGCACAGGCAAGGGAGTTATGCAAGTGGCTGTTATGCATTTACCCAGAGAGAGAATTCTTTCAGATACGTTTGTTAGCAACAGTTAATGGGTTGAGTAGGTGTTGAAATCTCTCTGCCTAACTGTATTCACTTTCCCACTTAAGTCGAAGTGTTAGCCAAATGAAAATCCTTTCATATTAAGTGTTTTTGTTAAATAGCTTCCTTTCAGTAAGTCTCAAAACAAATACAAATCTGTTTTTTTAACTCTGTTAAAAATTATGACAGCAAAAAAACCCAAAAAAACAAACCAGCTAGATTTAGCATGTTGAAATATGAAAAAACATTTTCCTTTAATTTACGTTTTCAGACTTTTAAAAGCTTATACAAGTGTGCTTTTACGTTAAACACTGTTAAAGTCGAGGAGGATGGAGAAAATAGAGATAAGAAGGTTTTAATTGAAAAAGAAACAGAGTGGTTATCAGGGAGCCACATTCCCTCTTCTCTCAAACACCTATGCTTTTTTTACTAAGGTGGATTATGGTGCACATGAACATGGTAACAAGAAGTGGTAATGCAAAACTATTTCATTATATTTGCCTCTTAGTAGATTATGACCAAAAAAAAAGGAGATGAAAGGCTGAATCAGGCAAGGTTTCACTGAGGTCTAACCTTGATTCAGAATTATCTAATAGTTTTATTAAACATAAGAAAGATAAACACACACATACCTGGATAAAAAGCAATAATAGCCTTGTGACACCAACCTTGAAGAGACTTTAAGCAGATAAAGGACATAATAAAAATGGATAATGAATTTGAAAATTGGAGAATATGGTGAAAAATAATTAAATTTCTTAGAACATATGTAAATTTCCAGATGTAGGTCACCGTCTTCAGCTACACAAACAAGAAGGGTACGTGAAAAAATCCTTCTCTTCTATGAGACAGTGGTAAGGACTCACCTAGAAAATTATTTTGCGGTCTACTTTCAAGCATGATACCAAGATATCTGGCACAGTCTGTCAGAAAGTTCAAAGGGAACATAAAGACATAGAGTAGCATCAGAGAAACTGGAGATCTAAAATTTTACCAGGACAGACTGAATGAGCTGTGGAATGAAGGAAGAAATGCTAATTTGAAGAATAACAGTTCCAATAAAACCTTATAGTCTTCAAATATATAAAATGCTGGTGCCATCTGTTCTCCATATTTTAAATGCCTGAGGCAGTAAGGGTTATTTGGGGTCCTAAGAGTATGAAATATGAAGAACTCTGAAGTGAAGAGATTTGAGAATCTCCGTCTTCGTATGTTTAGCACTACAAGTATTCATTTTGTAGGCAGGACGATGAAATAGATCTCTGATTTTGTGCCTTAATGGACTTCTGATTTGCTGCTGCATGGGTGAGCAGTGAAGCAGAGGTTTACCAGTCTGTTGAGCTTGGGAAACAAGCAAAAGGAAAAAGGAAATCCATAGGGATACAATGGCTCTCACAAAAGAGGCTTCTATTCGATACTCCTGCATTTATTCAACAACAGTTTCTCAATTCCTCCTTGTTATAATGATTCCAGAAAGCATTAATAACTCTCATAACAGCCCTATGAGATGGTCAAGAAAGCACTCTGAAACTTCAACAATTTCAACAAACTGGTAAAACAGAGGAAAGTAGCTTTTCCTCCAACAGGGATACAGTTTCGAAGATGGGAATAACATGAAGCACCTTCACTTCAAAATTATTGACTATTATCTTCCATTAAATTACAGAATCATCATAGAATGGTTCACATTGAAAGGGCACCTTGAAGATCATCCAGTTCCAACTCCCCTGCAGTGCGCAGGGACACTTTCCACTAGAACAGGTTTTTACCAAGCTGGCCTTGAACACATCCAGGTATGGGGCACCAACTTCTCTGGGCAACGTGCTCCAGTACCTCACCATTCCCATAAAAAAACCTTTTTCCTAATATCTGATCTAAACCTACTCCCTTTCAATATGAATTCATTCCTCCTTATTCTGTCACTACAAACTCCTGTAAACATCTTTCTTTTAAGTTCCCTTCAGATACTGGAAGGTTGCAATTAGGTTATCCCTATGCCTTCTCTTTTCCAGGCTGAAAAATCCAAATCTCTCAGCATTTCCTCACAGTGGAGGTTCTCCATCCCTATCACCAACTTGGTGACCCTCCTCTGCACTTACTCCAACAGCTCGATGCCTTTCTTGTGCTCAGGACCCCAGAGCTGATGCAGCACTGCTGGTGGGGTCTCACCAGAGCAGAGCAGAGTAGAGCTGCCCTGCTGCCCACACTGATTTGGATGCAGCCTAGGACACATTTGGCTTTCTAAGCTCTGAGTGCCCATTGCTGCTTCATGTTCAGCCTCTCATCCACCAGCACCCTCAAATTCTTCTTGCCAGGGCTGCTGTCCATCTGTTTATTCCCCAGCCTGTGCTGTTAACAGGGATTGCCCTGACACAGGTGCAATTGTTCCTGGTTTTGTTAAATCACAGGAGATGCCCATCTGCCCACTTCTCCAGTGCCTTTATGCCTCTCTGGATAGCAGCCCATCCTTCAGGTCTGTCAGCAGCAAATTTTCTGAAGGTGCTCTCAATCCCTCTATGTCATTTATGAAGATACCAAATAACACTGGTCCCGGTACAGACCCTCGAGCGACACCACTCATTACTGATGACTACTGGGACTCTGAGCCATTGACCACTTTCCTCTGGATGTGACTATCCAAGCAATTTCTATTGCTATTCCACCTTACCGTCCGCTCATCATTCTCCAGTTTGGAGAGAAGGATGCTGTGGGAACCACGTCAAAGGTTTTACAGAAGTCCATATAAATCCAGTTTAGTTACTGAAATTTTCCATTTCTGTCTGTACTAAGGTCTGATTTTTCTTGCATTCTAAGGGATTCAAAGCATGCAGATTGTATTTAAATAATTTAGCTTTCATTACTTGTCAAACCCGTTCCACTATCCCTCTTGTCTGAAGTAGATACACTGCTCCAATACTGCACAGGAAGGCAGAAACCAAAAAGAGAGAAATAATCACTATCTCATAATGGTTGTTGGATGCTTTCTGGATTTGCTTTTTATTGTTGTTGTTTTATAGATTATATTCTCAAGCAGATTTTTTGAAAAGAATGACTAGTACTATTTTATTTTTAAAGGACTCCATAAAAAGCAGCTGATGTGTTGCATAGAACTGCATTTGTCTACTGCTTTGTTCACCATCATAAAAACAACCCTGCTTTTTTATATTTTGGTGCTGTAACAATTTATTTACCTTGGTAGTACATTTAAGGGATAAGTTATTAGAAAATTAAATAAAATAACGATAGCAGCAGTCTCTAAGAACCAATAAGGGTGAATGGCAGCAGTATTTCTATAACATGAAAAAGTGATACAACAAATGTCAAAGTAGAGCATTCAATAAAAGATTTGCAAAGAAGCTATCATTATACTCCACAGGTCTTCAATATGATTCCACCAGAATTACCAGAATCTTGAGCCCTCTTATTGAGTTGGGTTTCTTTTCCTAATTCCTTCCACACTAGGAGAACCTTTATACATCCAAGGTCAACAAGCAGGACCAATGGTCTTGTTCAGGTGTCACATGCCCTCAGTCTTGAATGCTTCGATAAAAACCTCTAAACTAATTTTTAGTTAAGTCCATATATACAATCTTATAAAATCACTACCTTCAAATCATGTTTCATTGTTTTGATTGTTAGTAAGATTTCTCTGAACAACATAGGCTTTATCTGCCCCTCAAAAATGCTATGCACACTCAGTGCTGGAAAAGCCTTCAGAATTTTTCCCCCCGCTCCGCTTTCCCATTCCGTTCTAAAAACAAGAAAAAATCTCAAGCTAACTGCCACTTATAAATATTTAATAAATACTGAAGGAGAAGATTCCAAGAATAATTACTTCAGATTATATTTTCCTACATAATGGATATCTTCACTGGTTGCAGCATTGAATGACAAACTATAGTAAAAGCAAGCCTAAAGCATTGAATATTTATGCTTGCCTGTGATTTGCACGAAGAACAAACTCATCTTAGAAGTAATGTAAACAAACATCTTAGCAGTGAGATAAAATACAAAGAGAATAATCTGAAGATCAGCTAGCAGCACAAATGAGTTTGGGTCACAGCTTTCCAGACTTGCCAAACTTTACTCTAAATCAATTATTGGTCTCGTAATACCTTTCTAAATTTCTGAAAGGGCTTTTCACCTGATTTCAGCTGGCACAAAGTCAGTATTCAGTAGACAAATGACATGAAATCCTTATGGGAAGTAGTTTTTATAAATTCATGACTGAAAGTAAAAAAGGTGAGGAGACTTGAAGCCTCATTCAAGTCCCAAAGGTGAAAAGGCTTGAGACCCAATTGGTTAGGACTGCCTTTGAGCAAACTATGGCAGGAGAGTTGGACCAGATGATCTGTCAAGGCCCCTTCCAACCCAAACCATTATGTGATTCTGCGAAAGAAAGAGAAACTTCAGAAAGAAAAAGAAAAAATCTTAGCCAAGATGTAGACTGGTGTTCTGGGAGATGCTGGAATCAAGCACATGACAAAAGAAGAACATTCAAAACAATTACAGAAAAACTAAGCAGAGTAAAAGGAAATTTTCCAGCATTTACTGTATTCTGATAATAAAACTATACATATGAACACATTTGTATGTAGTAGTGAAAGCTGAAAACATAAATCAATTTTATCTTCATGGAGAAAGTACAACTTGACTTTGTTTTGTGCCTACTGTGAGGTATCTCAGTAGAGGAATTCAGAGGTCAGAGTTTTCCTGTATCTTCTCAGTTAGTTAATCTTCCCACATCTCTCCTGCAAAAGCCATCAAATCCTGGAAGGGCCTTGTCACAAATCTTACCTGTAACTTCACCTCTACAACCTCCTCAGTTTGTTGCCAGACAAAGTGAAAAAGAATGTGGCTCCCTGCTCTTGAAATACAGTAAACTTAAGACCTTTTTTACCCATTAGTGCACTGCTGTTTTAAAATTAAAACCTGAAATGAGCTATTTTAGATTTGACCAAATGGAGATTTTTGTTGTTGTTCAGCTGAATATAAAATTCTGAGGTTTTGTTTTATTAAAAGAAAAATCATAGAATTTTCTGAATCTGCAGCAATCTTTCCATTACTCTCAATTCAGCTGATTTGGAAGCCAAACTTAATCAATAATTCACATTCCCAAAGGCCAAATTCAGCCTAGTTATCAAAGTCTCTTAAAAAGCTGACAAGCTACCTGTACTCATTAATTAGCACACAGCTCCCATTAAAATGGAGGGACTTGTCATTATGTTGTTAAATTCCTTGGCTACTTGCAATGATTAAAATCCACATCCCCAAAGCCTACTAGGATATTGCATTTGTACATCAAGTGCTATTGCATGAATGATGACCAATAAAAACAATTTACAGGAGTCTGAATTTAATTGACCATGTTGCCAGCTTCCCTTTCAAGGGATTGGAGGAATGAGTTACCAATTTAAATTAAAATCCCATGTATCGTTACAAGAACAACAGAAATTGATTGCAACTTCTCCTGATTACAATTCTGTGAGGATTAGAAGCTCTTGAAGTTTTACAATTAATGAATGATTAGTCTATACTTTTGTCAATCTAACAAAGTATCTCCTAGTAGGAAACTATGTAGATTTTTTTAAGAGGATCATAAACCTTGATCCACTGATTACTTTGATCCTCCCCCCAAAAACTAAAAAACTAGTTTTAAAATACTTCAATAAACAGAAAAGGCACAAAAACATTACTAATTCATCTCCATGGTCCCTTTTTAACTAATTGGTTTTATAAGATGTACTTTTATTTTCATAACACAATTAAAGCCCCTTGTAAATCTTTAATAGCCCCAATAATTTTCCTATTTTTTGCCATGTTTTTTGCCATTTTGCCATTTTCTTTGTGTGCCCCTTTTCTGACTGAACTAGATCATGCTGTCCTATGCACAGGACTGGGATAAAGGTCAATGAACAAACACCTTCTACGGAGAGCTGATTACCAGTAGCAGGATCTCCCAGTAAGGGCCCTTTGAGGCAGGAGCAAGCCTCTCTTTGCCTCTCCATGGTGAAAAACACCAGCATCACTCTGCAAGTCAACCTATTCAGCTGCAGGCAAGTTGGCAGAGCAGGAGATTCAGAAAGAACCCAACTTCCCTCCATCACAAATTTCTTTGTGCGCTCAAGAGCAGCTCAAGCATCTTTGTGATTATTGTAGCAATGGACAGAGATATTAATTTACTGTAGGTATTGTGAGCCCGTTGCACATTTCGTGGGGAGAAAGGGAGAAGGGTCCCTACAACATTTCTAATGGATCAGAAATAGGATCGCTCCACAGATATGGACAAGACCCACAGGTCAAGCATCATACAGGATTCCACAAGCTCTTTCTTCAGATAGTGAAGTCAGATACTGCTGGGTCATGTCAGCTGCCCAGACAGTTTTCAAGGGTAGTAACAAGCACTGCTCCTGACCTGAAGAGCAAAACCAAATCCCTCAGTGACAAATTACCTTTTCCACCATCAGAGCAGGGATCTGTGACTTCAAATGTACTGATATCTTGGAAGTTGTGTGTTCGTCTCTTAATCATTGTTTATTTCCTGCATTCTTGCATTTTTTTCTCCTGCTAAAATGACAAAACTCAGAATCACTTCTTGGAATTTCATAGTGTCCTAGGACCAGTAAACCTGAAATGATGAACTAATGAGAAATAAGCCTATTTTTGCCAAGGAATGACTGCATTGAGCATGTGTCCAAGAATGTAAGCCTAATATATGCAGAAAAAAGACAAACTATATAAGGACTCTAACAGAGGAGAGACACGTAGATAAAGATTATGAAAGAAACCTCATTCCACATTCCTGTCTGCCAGAGGACCAAAACCCTCAAAACACCCCTGAAAGCAGTGTAATGCTGTTGCAATTGGTACATACAGTACTGGCTCTCAGTGACAAAGGAGAGCATGTAAAAGTCTTATTTTGTATCATAAGGGCACAGACACTGACTATCTAATTTAATGGCCAAAGCTGTAGCTCTGGAACATTGTCTTCTTGCAAGTATCCATTTAGGGAGACAGAAAAAACAAATAAACAAAGCAATGTCACTTTAGCTTGAAGAATTCCAAACCATCCCATTTCAAGATGCTAAACCCATATTTATATCATAAACAATAGCTTTAGCTATTATTGATGCTGCTGGATAAATTGACTACTAATATTAAATGCAAATGCTCCAAAGTTACAGTTAAACCTCGCAAGAAGCTGAAGATTTGAAAAAAATATTTTTAACTAGCAAGTGTGAAAAGTCAGCACTGATAAAGATACAATTAAATGTGTCATGCAGGAACATTTCCAAAATGAAGTAGGACTTTCTTAATTTTCTCATTAAACAGCTTGAACAGTTTTTAAAGTTTCTGTAGTTTTCAATTCTACATCTGCATTCTGAGCTTCGAAATCATCTCTATTTAAGACCTGATTTCTGCTTGCCTATTATAGCTTTCTAGCTGGCAAAGCAATTGTTCTTGTTTCTGACATTTGCACAGATACTCCATTTAGTCACCTGATGGACCAAACAGGACTTAAAATTACAGCAGGGAAGAATGGCAGTTGGAAAAAATTGTTGGAAAGTTGATCTGCATTAAACATGTTTGAGTGACACTAATACATCTCATACTGGGAGAAAAAGAGAGCCCATTTGAAACACACTGTTTCTTTTTATTTTATGTGAATTTGTGGCAAGAAAATTAAGTCCAAAGATTTTTAAATTTTAGATAGACATGTCAAACAGAAAAAGGAGGATGTTCTGAAACTGGAATGAAAGGACAAAGTCCTTGTTAAGACTACGACTCATATACTCAATCATAAATGGGCTGGGGTATGAGTGGTAGGGTTTGTTTTTGGGGTTTTTTTACCAAATGAACTAGGTGGTCAGTATTTTTTCTCTGTGGAAAAGATATATTCTTTATTTATATAAGAAGTTAGACAAACCACACGTAGAACTCAATTTTTAAAAAATTGGTTTTTAAAAAGTAGTTTAAATTCTTTCTTTGAGCTTCTTTTCAGCTATTTATAATCTGAAAGTTAGAAAAATTTGAAGATTGTATCCCAAAAACTTAATACTTCATTAGTACAAATCATAGCAATTACCTTAGATTTTGTTTGTTTGTAGAATTTTGTCATCCGATACTGGAAACTCAAAGTGAAATTTAACAAAAAAGCTCTTTTAACTGAAAATTATATTTCAGAAATTATTTGGATTAGTTTAATTACTGTTTGCTAAAATCTCAATTTCTCTTATGTACAGAAAGAAGACCTTTCAGAGAGGAAGATCATGAGCCTAGGACTTACAGACCGAAAAAAATACAGGAGAGTTTCTAAACATATTTCTGATGATCACGTTAGAAACATCACTACTGTTAAAAGGTGGTAAAGTATTTAAATAAGTGCATATCTTCAAACTGTATAAGTTCAGGATGTTTTCCTCAGTGGCAGGGAATAGCTGGCAGTATCACTGTGCAAGGCTTTGCAGGTTTTCAATCTCCAGTTCAAGTTAGCTTCTCAATCCCCTTGGACTCCCCACTGAAAAAACCCAATACACTGATTACATTTCCACTACAAATACAAGATTGTACTGTCAAATTCCTACATCACAGTTTCTGAACTTTTATTGTTTGAATAATAGTCTGTAATGTGCTATCTTAAAACACAGTAAATCTTAAAATATAGCCTAGCAGAAATGGAAGAGAAAATACCAGTTAACACTAAAGATCAACAGTAGCATCTCCTTCACACAATACCATTTGGAGCTAATACTTGCCCTATACCAAATTTGCACTGAATATGGCAAACACCTAGCAATTAGCCTTTAGAAACAAAACAAAACAAAACAAAGCAAACCGAAAAACACTTCCTGCAAAAAACCCTACCAAATATCACGTGTAGACTTGTGCTGATGAGCACACTGGGGCATTACTGAATATACGATTTTTACCTGCCTTGCCCAGGTAGACTTCCAAACCTGCCAAGAGGTTTAGAATATAGACTAAAATGGAAAGAGGAAGGAAAGAAAATGAGAAGTGTTTTTATGGACTACACTGAATTTTCTCCAAAATGAATGGGAATTCCTGCAAAACTAATGTGAAAATTTGAAAGTGCTACTTTCATATTTCCCTCTTTAAATTTGAATGCAGACACAATGAAGCACAGTCTTTCACATACTTGGTGCACACACAATGAAAAATCTTTGCCAGAAGTGGGAAGGCAATCCCTCTTTTCAAAAAGCAGCACAAGACTGGCTTCAATTTAGTCAAAGGTGCAGAACGCTTTTCATTCCTTGTCCCAGTTTTTCTCACGTTCTTTTGGAACATGCCAAGATAAAGGTGACACATTTTCATCGGTCAAGGTCTTTATCCCTTTCCTGTTAATGGCTTCTTTTCTCTAATTTTTTAGTATTCTTTATTCTCCATTTCAGCCAAACTGTCACCCATTTTTTTTAACAGTTATTGCTATCACAGTCAAAATTCCCCAAATCGGCCACTCAGTTCTTTGTTGTCATGGGTCTTGGTAGAGGAAAACTTGCTTGCCCAGTACTTAATTAAAGCAGTATATAAATTTGGGAGCTTGGGAATGTTGCCAAGTTCTAAAGTCTGAGCATATATCCTACCTGTATCCACAATATGGCAGGATTTGGGAAAAAAAGTCTTTTGCCTAAATCCTGATATTTTTCAAAAGAAACCCATCCCCACAAGATGAGTAAGAGCCATAACTCGCATTGACCAGGTCTTTACAGCACAGAGTCACAGCTGAGAAAGCACCTCAGCTGAACAGATGGTGTCCCAGTTCAGACCCTCTCATCTCCTTTAGAGAGTGACGTTGTTAAGAATTAACTTCTCTGACAAGTTCTCTATCTTCTTTCTGACAGGGAAAATTGTATGCGATGAATTCTGTGTTGGCTGGTGGGTGAATAACAGAACATTTAAAAAACTCAACAGTTTCACATCCTTAACTGTACTGGATGAATAGAGCAGAACACACTCCCCCAAGTCATTACATAATTGTATGATCTCTTTTAACCAAAATCCCCAGCTACTACAATGAAAACATGCTGTTGGCAGGCAAATTTTCATCTCCCAAGTCTCTACTAAAACATAGCTGAAAGCCATATGAAATAGCTGCTAGACCATGAAAAACAAGGATTAACCGTCTATAAAATGTTATTTATAGCAGGCAAACCATTAACTATGGGTGAATTACTAATTTGCCAGTGGTTTCTCTGTGACAGGGTCACCTTGGAACTTTTGAAACTCTATCCATAAAGTTCCTGTTTTGTTTTTTTTTTCTTTTCAATAATACACTGTCCTCAGTTTATCTTTTTGCCATTTTAAAATTCATTAGTCTATTTTGACAAGATTATTTTGTCTGCTGATAATGACTAGGCTGATCCAACAGATTCTCTTATTTCTAAAACTTTACCAGTATGTATCACCAAAGTCCCACAAAGTCATGAGTCATGGATTGCTAGAAGCATTGTTCAAGTATGGGGGGGAAAAGCATTATAGTACTCATTACATTACAAAAAAATATTAACACATGTGACTAAATTCTTGGTCAAGTGCTTGGCTGGGAACTAGTCATACTTCTTATTCCTCATTATTGAAAGAGATTTAAAAAAAAAAAAAGCACTATTCTGAAATTTGTGGTTAAAGCAGGAATTTGTTCAGTAGATACCCACTACACAGTGACTAAGAATTTGTTTTTTAATAGTTAATCTGAAACTGCAGTATCACTCCATCAAGAATAGCAACTGATTTTCATTCAGCGAAGGCAAAAACATAACAAATATATATAAAGTTTGATGTTTTCCTTTTCTTGAAATGCTCAAGCAATCTTTGCCAGTGCCAGTATTTTCTACACAATGTTCCTATCAGAATTTATTTCCATTAGTAAAAAAAGACAAAATCGTGTTGGACAAAATTTTAAATTCTTCCCAGAATTGTCCCTAACAGCATAGTTTCATGTAGCTGTAGAACACTGACTGAGATTTTAAGTTTAGGTTTTGAAATTGATCCATCAGTTCATGCACCACCAAGAAATATAATCTTATGGTAGTTCTATTTGTGTGCATTATTATTCCTTATCCTTTCTCTCTTTTGCCCCTGGGAAAGTATTGACTCACCATTATGTCAGTAAATTGCTCTTAGGTCCTGTGGGGGCTTTATAGTAAGTGAGGGCATTCAGTCCTTCCAGACTCTGAAGAGATTATGACCAGACTCAAATTCTTATTATCATATGTGTGTTGTAGCCCAAATCAAGACTTGTTCTTTCCCATTACATTTGCAACACCTACAATAGAAGGATCATCCTCTAGGAATTAAAACATAAAATATGAGTCTAATCCTAATCTAATAAATGGAATTACAAGAAATTTTATAGGAAAAAGAAAAGTACAGTGTCTAGGAAGCTATTACTCTGGAAACAGCTCAATTTTTCATATCACATACTTACATTTCTGACATTCTTTCAGGTTCTAATACACAGAATTTCATTTTGGAGGTGTAAACTTTTTAAATGATGACTTCAATTTCAAACAAGATGAGACATTTAAATAGTTCATCAATCTTTAATTACAATCTTGTGTGCTTGTATTTTTTAACGGAAATACACCAGATCTATTTTTCTAAGTTTTTTTAGAGCACCACTGGTTTTAATCAATGAAGTTTTCAGACATTTCGATGTCACAGGCACAAACCAGACATTTCAGAACTAAATTATGGCTATTGGTCATTTCTGCAAGAGAACACTATGGCCATTAGATTCCAATAATTACAAGTACTCAACCCTCAAAATCAAATATGAGTAATTAATCTGCTGGCAGACTACTAGCCTATGGCATAGACTTCTATTTTTAACAGACATGATTTACAAGCATCTACCTCTAAAAGCAACAGGAAAGGAAACACAATTACAATAAAAATGAATACACCTTTCTCCAGTCTTCTCTGGAACTGATTCTCTCAGAACCACTTTGACTTTCCTGGGAAACCATTGAGGATGTTTGTTAGTAATCCAACAAATAAAGTGAATATAAATACTGAAAATAGCAAACAGGTGTTACTATTCAGAATAGGGAGCTCACCAAAACGAGATTTGTCAATCACTTTCCTACTGTAAATTTCTCTTAAGGTTTTGTGATTACTACGGGGGTCTGTGGGGAGAGTTATGTGGGATGATAAGTGACTGGCAACTGACTAAATGTATGGACATTTTTAAGGGGATCTATACTTTGTCATTTAGCTCCAAATGAATGCTTAATAGATAGACATAAGCATGAAAGAATGCCTTAATAGTCTGTGATCTGGCTCCTAATGAGATTATTTCAAAATGAGGAAATTCCAAACAGAGAAAACAGAATGTGAAAATTAAAGATGAAAGACAAAAGCAAAAAATGGAACTGACAAAACGAGAGTGAGATAATCCTGTTTACCCTTGCAATCAATAGAAAACTCCAGAGGCTGTATTTTTGGACAGCCTTTTTCACAGTTGGCTCATCAGCCAGGAAGTAGAGAAAGTACAGGGAGTCAATACATATTATAATAGTCCCAGTTTTAACAAGATTCATATTCTCTGGAAAGGAAAATAAAATCAAAGAACTGATCAGAAAAACATACTCTTACTAACACAGAAAATAACAGCTCAATCAAACTTAAATTTAATTTAACTAATATGTCCAGGAACTTGTGTTACCCATTACAGTGCTTAGAGAATGGCACATAACACTGCCTTTTACAGACTGTGTAAGTGCATTGTATCATAAACACACAGGATTAAATCTAGTCACATTTAAAGTCCATTGGTGCCAAAGGAAAATAGCCTAACTTTAATCCTATTTTCTTCTCTCAGAGATTTTTCACAGTGGGAAGCTTTCTGGACAAGGCACAAACAAGGCAGTGTGAAGCATGATCTTGGATTACCTTCTCTCTGCTCTTAATTACTTAGTACTAATTTTTCAGCAGAATATTTAGAAGTTGTTATTAATGGTTTCTTTTCTTTACTTTGTGTTAGCAGCACATCTTTGATTTCATATAGCATCAAGGTAGAGTGATCTGGATTGTCTAATACACATGCAGAAGAGAAATTGTCTAATACACACCTAAGGAGGAATGTTCCTGGCACGTACAGAACAACAATGCTCCTGAAAGAAACAGATGTCTGAGTGTCTCCTGATATCCCCCAAACTATAGCAATAATTTTTTGCAAGGCCCACATTTGAGAAGATTTCATCTCAGCCAAATTTTCTACTGTTAACTGTTCCTAGAAGAAGGAAATTAAGAAAGTTAAGGGAGTATTTCTAGACTTATGAACAAAAATGTGACAACACAGGAAATGATGGGCATCATAGCAAAGATGTCACCTCACTTAGACTTTGATACACGTTATTTTCCTGGGAGGACCTGGAGTTTTCAGTGTCTCCTAAAATAACTCTGAATTTGCATCAAACTTCAAGAAGAGCAGTCTTCTCCAGCATGTTATTTTTCATGTCATTAAGAACAGAGCCTGCTAACAGGCACATTGAATTTATTTTATCGTGATTGCAATAAAAACACATAGTGAGTATTGTCGGTCCAAAGATTCCCCCTTCATGGTGGTATCACATGCACAGGAGAGGAGAAGCTGAATGTTACCTTTCTTGTTTGGTAGTCCCAGGTGATGACTGTCCTAATAAGTAGGTAGATTAAACAAACCACAGAATTTATATTCTTCATTTAATCTTCGTTCTCAACACAGCACATAGCAGAGTGTGCTGCAAGTTTCATCTCCTTGCTGATTGCTAAGGCCGTGGAAAAAAACCCACATAACTGTTCATTCCATTTAATCACCTCCCTGATGGTAAAAAAGTTGTATTATCTAAATAAATAAATCTAAATGCATTATTTACAGTCATGGCATAACATCATGAACACACCAATCCATGCCTTCAAGAGATGGCAGTATATTCTGGGCAATGCAAAAGGTTTGGTTATGTGTCAAAAATTATTAAGGTGAAAAAACACATAGCTGGAACACTTGTTTGCAACATCCCTAAAAAAAGTGAGTATTTCTCTCTGCTGTAGAAGAAAAAAGAAAAACATCACAGATGCACAAATACCCCGATTACAGAGAGCAAAGGGAAGTAATGTAGAAGCAGTTTATGTCACTCAAATCTCAGGAGTTCAAAGTTATGTAGTAAAATGTTCCTGTATTTGGCAGCACTGTAACAGAAACAAAGCAGTCATAGCTGAAACTAATATTTTCAAGAGTCCTCTAGGAGAGATCAATGAAAAAGAAAAAAAGCAAAAAACATACTTCTGTTTGTGGAGGAAACTATCCATCATTTGCACTGCAAAATTCTTAGGTAGAGCCAGACACAGCTGTGTTTACCCTTTCAGATGCATTCTTGTATTCATCTGAATATAAAAGTAGTAGGTAATTTTGCAAATTAATTAATTAAATGTGTTCTGTAGGAGTCTGCTCTCTCATGATACATTTTTATATCCTTTGTAGGAAGAAAACAATGCAGACAGTAATCTAAAACCTTACTTATTATTCAGAATATTATCTTCTCCATATTCCTGGGTAACAAGTGCAAAAAACATCAGAAGCATCTCAGTGAAAAAAATTTCTAATCCTAAGTCTAAATATTACCATCGTTTTGAGAGGTATTTCCAAATGTCAGAGAGCAAACTACATTTGATGTCAAGCCAAAGCACTTCAGCATGGATGCATCTCTCCAGGCTTCTATTAATAGAATGATCTATTTTGAGGAAGAAACACTACTCATGTTTCACATGGTCTCCCTTGGAGTTTCAGGAATTTGGCTTGAATTTCTTAGCATGTTTTCAATCCAGCTCTTCTAGATTTGCAGATTTCCAATTACCTATATGGCCACTGAGTGTGCTCTCATTTTCAATTAGATAAATTCACTATTAGATAAATTCATTATTTAATGATGCTTTCATTCTTGGTCTCTTATAGTACATCTAAATATTAAAGGTTAAAAAAATTCCAGACTACTATCATACAAGTAAACATTAATTCAAACATCAAAGTATTATTGCTCCCCTCAAACCATAGCATCATTTCTTCTGGCTCACATGAACAAGTCTGCATGAGTTAAAATAGCCAAGACTAAAAGATGGCAACACTTTTAGTACCATGTTCATCTGAAGCACTTTTTCACAAGGTAAGGTGTACAAATACACACATATTTTATGCCCTAAAACTTTAAGGCCATATTTTCAAAATGAAATAAGCTCTTTTCAAAGATATTACTGAGAATACTGTGTCTGCTTGTAGTTGCAATTATAAAAATAATTCTCTGATTTCCACAGCATTCTGCAGCAAGAGTAGTACCCAAGAATTAATTTCTCTAGGTTGCCCAAGAATTTTAGGACCTATATGCCTCTTAGTCAATTAAAAGAGATAGATTTGCATAAATGTTTCCTTGTAAATATTTAAAACAAGTGGGTACAAGGGATACCTTGAGAGAAAGGAATCTTTTCTCTCAATTGGCTCTACAAAGAATCTGGATTATTAGCATAGATCAAACATTTAGAGGGTTTATAAATGGCTTGGATCTGATTACAGACATGCCACCCAAGGGCTTCCTCTTCTATGATAACAGAAATGCCCACGGGTCTGCAAGGTAATTAAACTGTGGAG
Source organism: Petroica traversi (assembly GCA_025920805.1). NCBI lineage: Eukaryota > Metazoa > Chordata > Aves > Passeriformes > Petroicidae > Petroica > Petroica traversi. The sequence goes on along the minus strand of JAHLSL010000014.1, from coordinate 4,699,395 downwards.
ATACGTTAAGGTAAATTAACACCACTAGCAGCTCTCCAGAGGCACTCAATTAGCATTTGACGAGCTACATTCAGGACCTACAAGCAGAATTCTGGGCAGTTAGTGCCCTTTGGATGTTGGACACTTTACTCCCATGTGGATTATAAAGTCTGAATTTCTGATAAACTGATTAAACAGGATTTGCAAACTTACATATTCATCCCAGATTTGTAGTACTGGAATACCTGTTCTCCCATGGCCTCTTTAATCTTTTAGTTTCATTAGGTTAAAAGGCCAGTCAGTAGAGCAATGTCAGATCTGTGTACTTTCATCATGATTCTAATTCCAGGGACGTGCTGGTTGCAAGGTACAAGTCATGGCACCAGCACAGGCTGTTCTGGGATTTTTCACCTGGGTCTTTCATGTCACAATAGTGCAGGTTGAGATATTTTGTTACTGATGTGCTTTACTTCACTTGATTCAAGAAATTATTTAGGCAGCTTATTAACAGTCTTTTCAAAAAGATATTTTAAAATCTACTCTGAGTTTCTTGTTTTCAGCACATGTATCCATTCTAGGAACTCTTTGTTATTTATTTGACCCATTGTACTTTTAAATATTTATGTGCACACCTGCACTGAAAGCTACTCAATCTTGCACTGAAGGATTTATTCTACCAGGACACTCAACTTAAGGAGGACAGTCAAGAAGTTGATTTAAAGGAGTTTAATACTGATGGTACCTGTGCTGAACTCAAAATCTTGGATAATCTCTGGGAAAAGCTGGTTTTTGTCTTTATTTTGAGCATCAACTCAACTGATAAACCACAAATACTGTGAACATGTAGAAAACAGATTAACTTTTTTCCACGGCTTTTCTTCTGAAAAAGCTAGAATTACACACATATACCTACTTTTCCTAGCTTCTTTTTTATTTCCAGTGAGAAAGCTCTATTTCTTTGGCAGGATTAACACAACCAACAATTTCCCCAGTGGGAAGGAGCAGGGGAAGGAAAGAAACCAGTCCCCACCCCTCCCCCAAAATTTTAGCTTAGTTAGTCTGAAAAGTACCTTGCAATCTATAAAACTAAAAATATTAAGCTATTAGAAAGAAATACTTGTTTTTGTTCATCTGTAGTTCAGAACTTGGGGTATTAAACACAGCAGTGTACAGAATGTCTCTTTCTATTGCTAAATAAAGCTGTCATGTCATCTCCTACAATGCAGTAAGAATTAGTTAACTATACCATGTGTGTAATGAATGCTAAATGCTTTGCCACCCTTCCCTCTGGAAACTAGCTGTCCATTATGAGGTTTCCCTGCTAGACCAGGTAGCGTCCATACAAAGCTTTCTGTGGTGTGGGTCATTTTTCATCCAGACTTCCCACTTACCAGAGCAGCCTATTACTCCATTCTTATATTTCCAATGAAATGAAAGAGAAAGGAAAGGTGGCTTGTGGGAGCATTGCTCATTTGGGTTTTACCTCACAATAATACTGAGATGATATCAGGGCTGTAACCACACCTGGCCAAATACAAATATTTCTATATCTATTAGTTTAACATAGTCATCACTGTCACCTGACAAAGCCACTGACCTAATGTCCCAGGCACCAAAAATTCACTACATGACTAAGATGCCCATTAGACAAAACAGCAGAAGAACAGTGCCTGCCACACTGTTTCTTAAAATTAATGTATCCATATATGATGGAAGTCCAGTCATGGGTTTAAGGTCTACCCAATTTTTATTTGATCTATTATGCCTTCTACTACAAAACAGGCTTCCTACTGTGGGATGAAAATCCAGTGCCATTGGTACATGGATCATTTACTTGCAACAAAATCAGCCAACACAGTGTGAGATTTTCTGAGTGATTTTTATTCCCTATTATGACACCTCCTAGCCAAAACATATTATGAAGTTGCTATCGAGAAGAATCCCATCAGTATCTGAGAGGATTCTGACAACAGCGAGGGCAAGATCTCTATTGATGGAGGTCCTATCATTATTTATGGCTTCTCTGGCTACCCACTGCACACAGCTGGAAAAGCACTGCTTCAGGAACCTTCACACAACAGGCACCAACCCTGCAGTGCCAGAGTGATGCCAGACTCTAACTTCAAGAACTGGCAAGGTGGGCTCCAGATTATTTAAGAGCTGACAAGAACTCACTGAAATGTAAATCTGGCAAAGAACCAAGAGAGAAAAGCAGAAGAGGGAACGAAGTGGAGAAAAAATATTCTGAATATTGTGTTGGGAGAAGAATGATGAGGAATGGAAGCTTTTGGGGAAGGATAGCAGGATAGGATGTTTTTTCCTTTCCTATTTTTACCAGAGAGTCAGTTGTACAACTTAATCTGTGTTTAAAACAAATGCAATTTTCATCATGAAACCAGAAGCAATTATTGCCGGCTAGGAACTAGTTAAGACTTAACACCCTTCTTCTGCCATCTCAGGCTCTCATTTTTTTGTGAGCTGTTAACTGTAGCTGTGATATTACTGGACTTTTCTGCTCTCTGATACCTAAGTTACTATGAGGAACTTAAAAGGTTAACAAATCGTCCTAGCTTGCATTCCTCAAAATGTCCTCTGATCTCTCTCTTAGAGACCCTCAAAAACCTAAAAAGTGCTCTGCAAAGAAAAAGCACTCTCCCTACTGCTGAATGTATATGAATAAAATTATTTGACCAGGATTGTTAAAAAAGATTGATACACTGAGCACAGACTTCACATGCCAGAGAACAGTATCTGTCACATACTTGTAAAATTTTCTTAAAGTTAATTTTGAGCCTCTGGAGCATTTATATAGCCTGCTTATGACCTGGCACACCTGCAGAATACTAATGATAAGTGCTTAAATTGAAAGAACTAAAGTTGTTTCCCTTCAACAGCCCTTTGTTGCATTTATGTTCCTGTTCTTCAGCTTAAGACTCACACATTTTCCTATTGAGCTAGATCCTGAATCATTGATTCAGTTTTTTCTTTGATGAGACTCTCATCTTGCTCAGCAGGACTTGCTAAGTAATGGCCCTGACCTCAGTGCAGTCTCTATGGAATATCAAGCCCTCTTGTGCAGGATGAAGAACATATTGTAATCTCTTTGGGAAACCATTTACACCATACTGTGTTCACAAAACCAGCAATATTTTAAAGGAGTGTTAAGAAGTTGAGAGTGGTAAGAGAAAAAAACACTTGATCATTCTTGGTACCCTTCTTAAATTTCAGTAAGTACAAAGTTTTGCTAAAATCTCACAGTGGGTTTGGTACCCAGGTCTGAAAAATAAAATCAATAAAGAACATTTGGACTTAACCTCATGTCTCTTTTGGCATTCTTTTTCCACCCAGGTAACCATTCAAGTTGCTATGGCTACGCTGACACTGGTTCCCTGAACCAGGTTCCTGTACAGGTACACATACAGGTTCTTTTCTTCTGACTGTATTTAGGCAGATCTCAAGTGCAAACCAATTCTCAGCCCCTCAGTCTTTGCTTCTTCAGCAATGGGCTGAGTCAGCTGTAGAGAAGCCACAAAATGATATGGCACTATGTCTTCAAAGGATACAAAATAATGCATTCTAAACAGTCACATGCCTGGCAGATTTCTGCTCTATTAGGAGAGCACACATTCACATTTTCACACATATACAGCCTTTAAGTGTGAATCTGAAAACAGAAGTGAATTAGTCTTTCATCTCCTTCAGTTAGACTCAGGTAAGTAAAAGCACACTCACTTTCACAGGCTTCTCTGGTACATTTTCAGGACACAAACATCTTCTGTTTTCTTGTGATGGGAATGGGGCTGTTCAAACATAAGATCTTTCTACCATCAGGACAACATCTAGTTCCCCACCCTCCTCAGTACTCTATGTCCTTCCATATTGGTCAATAGTTTAGTTTTCCCCTCCATCCTTACTTTAGGCTTACAACTGACTATTCAGGGACATGCAATTGCTAAAAGGAGACAGACTCTCAAAACTAAAAGTCTCCCTTCCTTGAAAAATACAGCAGAGAAAAATACATCCCTGAAGGGTGCACCTGATTTTGTCATAAATTATTTATGTTTGATCAAATGATGCCTAACCCCACAAATACTTATTTCTCTACTGTTTAGCATCTTTATTAATTCAGAGGTAGCTGTCAGAACTTAAGTAAGATAAAATATAACTGAAGTTTTCCATAAAATTTACTCATTTGTTTTATGGCCCTAGCTAAATGGGAACTCTAGGCAAAGTGACAACCACACATATAATTTCCCAGAAACTTCTTGAGCACTGGGGCTTCAGAGATACTCCAAGACATCTGTTGTTCATTTTTGTTTTCTCTCCAGAGAGGCCTCTTTTATTTCTATAAATTAGGCCATTTCTTATTTAGTTAATTTCCTTTCTCCTCAGTCAGTCTGAGAAGTTGGAATTTTTCTTCAACGTAACATGCTCCACTCTCCTGTCCTAATCCCATGAGCAGCAATTCCATCATAGTAATTTCACAACTTTTTATCTAGAACACTGTCTGCTTTCTTCAGTTTCTGGGGCATTACGTTATCAGCTTCAAAATTAAGTAGAGAAGAAAAACATCGTTACTCCTTCCCTCTTCTTCCTTCCCATGTCTGCTCTGTTTTAATGTTAACAGAAGCTTCCTCTATTAAAGGACTTCTAGTAGGAACACAGTTTCAGTTTCAAGAAAGTGATCAATATGCGTCTACCTCTAGTTGTTCAATAATGCAAGCAGATGAGTCCTGACAGATACCATCAAGTACATCACACTTGTGGTATCCAGGGACCACTGTGGAAAATATTGCAGAATTTTTCTCCACAAACGTTAACAGATGATCAACATGAAGATTTCCATTAAAGGATTCAATTCTACAACCACCTATCTGACCACTTTCTATTTAGAATAATTCTCACACATTATCATGATAATAATAAAAAAAAAGTGATCTTCAAACATACACTTTCCTATTCACTGAACATTTAGAGTGAAAAAGCTGAATTAATTTGTTCCCTGGAAAGGGATAATTTGATCAATACCATTTGAGAAGCACTGACAGTAACAGAATTGTGATCAATTAGAATTCACTGTACATCACCTGAAGACAATTTCTAAACAAAAGAAGAAAGTTCCTGACTGAAATTCCACCCATAGAGCAGTGTCCTGCTGCTCAGGATCAAAGCAGGACCTGAAACAATAAATCACCCCCTCCACAGTTCTGTCTCACTCTTTCCCGCTCAGCAGAATCCCTAGGAAAAAATGAATATGGGGCAAACTGCTAGTCCAATTTTTGTTCCAAGTTTTATTCAACATTGAATGCTACAGCAAAGATGTAATAAATCATCTGAAAGAAAAGAAGTTTCCAGAGCTACCATGCTGAAATATATTAAGTTAGATGTGATTCTGACAAATGTTTGACAGCGCATGTCATCTTATTCCAGCACTAGGTTCTTCAGTCTATTTCCTTACGTCTGGTTTCTTGGAAGCCAATTGTGGTAAGAAAACAAGGTTTTTTTCACATAATTCTGAAACAACATAATATACATCTGCAATTTTAGAAAAGAAAACACCCGAAAAACAAAGTACTGGGGATTTCTGCAGCTGAGCATCTACTTAGAAATAATTTCTAGTTTTAGGTTAGCTCTGCTGTTGGAGATAAACCTAAATGTCATGATGATTCTCTATATAGTTGGAGTCCTTCAGGTCTTACTCCTGTTTGCAAGCATAGTAATAAGGATTTACATTTAATCATTTAGTCCACACCACTGTGTCCTCAGGATGAAGGCAATACATCTTGCTACACAGTATGCAGCTCTTTCTAGGTCATTCTATGACATAGAATCCATCAGCCTTCACAAGCAAAGAGAAAACACAATATAGATTACTGTACTACAAACTATATAAATTATCATAATAAAATCTATCACTAAGAAATGGATATGCTGAAAAATTAATCTAAATCAAACTCCAACAAATGCATCCAGACAACAAACACAAGTATTGCCACACCAGTCCTTCAGCTACTTACCCAATATTTGTTTATTTTTGTACTTTAAACACTCATCAATTACTTATGGCCAAATGTTATGGTTTATATATAATCTAGTTTTCTTTCATGCTGTAGAGTTAACATAGGGAGGTGAGAAAAAAAAATAAAAAGAAGTATTAGTAAAAGAAGTAACAATAAGTTACTTATGGATCTGGATTACTCTAAGAGTTCCTCTGTGAAAGAATTTATACCTTGTTAACTATAAATACTGTTGCTCTTGTTCCTCTCCTAGTCTCAGATTATAAAGACCTCCACCATAATCTGATTTTGTCTGAATAGCCTTACCATAACTGTAGCCATCCTAAACCCACTGTATCCAACACCTTCTTACTTATTAGAAAACGCATGGTCCCTACTAGACAAAAATGTAGAGAACTAAACCAGATAAGTGTTTTAACCTGAACATATGACATACAAGATGTGGAAATATTTTTTATGTTGAAAATCTTGGTAGAGATAAAACTTCTAAAAATTCTTCCAGATAATAACAGGTCATCCTTCATCCAAATAAGAATGATAAGTCAATCTTACTGAAAAAATACTTATGGCAGGCCCAAACTTCTATCTGGGAGAGAAAACATACTATGTTTAATAGAATGAGAGTAAATAAAGATTTAAGAAGATAACAAAGCATTTTATTAGGCTAACTGCAGAGCTTATTAGAGACCTCTGTTCTTGCATATCCCAGTTTGCTGTTTTCCAAGACACTGTGACAAAATAACAAGACAGACTCATGGCTCAGCTCCAGCAGCAAGATCAATCAAACTCTGTTAGAAAGAATCTGGGAGTATGACCCCAGCACATACATTAGAATTGCTTTAAATATATTTTCTTCAGGGTTTGGAAAGGCAAGGCAGAAAGGAAATGTACTCTCAACTATTGCTTTTCTAAGTTAATAGCTGGATATAGTTTTCAACAGTCAGGGTAAATTTTGCATTAGCATTTTTTTCAGGTTGTAAATTCAGGAACACATTTTAAAATAAGTATTAACTGTTCAGGTTATTTCTAAGTGAAAGAGGACTTTCAAATAGCTTTTTGTCATTAAGAAAAAAACCACAAAGTGATATTTTGTAAGCCCACAAGCTGTAGGCAGCTGATTCTTAATATATCCTAGTTCCCTGGGAATTCAGGGGCTCAGGAGGAAAAGTAGAGAACCTGAAATAGTTTAGGTCTTTTGCCTGAAGAGAGTTCCTGAGCAGGGAGGTCACTAACTACTTTTCACTGAGTGTTTAAGAAGAAATTAGCATTCTGTTCTGTTAGTGATATCATTATACATGATGGGATTTCCCATCTCGACACACAGTGTTATTACTATTTATATGGTCACACTGTAACACTTAACTGAATAATACATATTCATATTCTGACAGAATATTCTTGATAATACAACCGTTTATGCATAGCCTGCAATTTCTGGCATTACAGAGAGCATATACTGGCAAGAAAGTGTTCTCTTCCAGTTTCATTTATATTAGCAAAGATCATAAAACATCCTGCTCATTAAAATGTGAATCACTTCCACTGGGAGTGCACTTTTCTGAAAGTATTTTCCTACAGCTGGTGGCAAGATAGATCTGCTGGCTAACCAGAGCACTAATAGGACATTATGAAACCCACAATGCAGCATGAAGACAGTTGCATAATCACAGCAACAATTACCAGCTCTGCTAAAAAATGGTGAGGGCTTAAGCACAACTGAGTAGCATGTAACAAACAAAAGAAGCCATTATTGTTAGTCTGAGATCCTGAACTAAACTTTTATGCATTATATTATTACTTTAATTGCAAGAAGGTGAACAATAGGTCAGTGGCAAAGGCAGCAGTCATAAATCACAAGTATAACAAATGCCATCAGTAACTGCAGCACAAGACTCTGGTGTGGATTACCAGTTCTTAGCTCTCAGTGTTGCTCCAGCCTTTCACAAATCCCTGCAGCATACGATGGATGGTTCATCTGAGGGGTCTGTGGTACCTCTGCCTCTGAGCCACAAGTGCACTGACTGACCTTACTTGCCCTGAGCGGCCTCACATGGGACCCGCTATCTACAGCCCAAGTGATTTCAGCCCATGGCCACAGGTACCTGCTCCAGCAACCTTGCAGGAGTGCTGTTCCCTGGCTTTACTGAAGTGATGCCTCTGCCTGGCCATGACTCTCATAGATCCTAGCCCTAACCTACAGGCTGGAATCCTGACCTGGCCTGGTGCAGCCCTATCACCACTGGAATTTCAGGCAATTACGTAGTTTCAAGTTTGTCTGTTACCTCAGGCCAGTCCAGCTACCTTGGCCATGCGGATGACCCAGGGAGCTAAGGCTGATATTTAGAGGGGTGATTTGAAAGATTTTTGCAGGTCCTCTCCAGGTGAGACCTTCATCCAGATTTCCCTCAGGCAGCTCCTGCTGTGCCTAGCCTCATCAATTTGGATATCTTGATTAACATCCTAGATGGAGAATTTTGCCTTTTCCTCCAAAGGCTCCTCTAAGTAGTTTGTGCTGCCAGATGGAATACATTGTATTTGTAAATAATTATTAGAAAGGAGGGTTGTATGTAGTTAAGATAATCACTAGCAATGAATTATACCTGTGCTGGGTGGTCACCAAGGGCCAAAGCCAGAGCTGAGTGGAGCAGTGGCTCAGGAGTTTCACAACATCCAGATGCAAGTGCTACTGCAAGGACCTGCAGTGGAGCCTCCCGTTATCATCTGGCTGGTAATCAACTGCTCAGTAGATTTGACTACCCATGAGAGCATTACTCTCTATTAAGAGCCCAGCAAATAAGTTTGTCTTTCTAAAAAACACAGTCCATTACTCTTTCTGCAACAACTGCATGAAGAAAAAACTAAGTATTTTGATTTATACTCAAACATTGGAGCAACATGGATTTGCACAAATGTAGCAACACTTCTGTATGTTCACTAGTTTTCTACACTGTCCTATCTGGTACTTCCGTTATTTCAATTAGTTTAGATAAAAAGCACGCAAGTAGACAGAAATTAGAATTTCTGTCCTGTTATCCAGGTACAGGACACCAGAAGCATGTAGTATGACCCCACTGTTCCTATTAGCAGCAAAATTTCAAGTTGCTCTATCTCACACACCAAAAAACCTTTACTGAGGTGTAAATTCTCCACAGTTTAAACCTAAAACAGCACTGGAAAATTCAAAGTTCTGCCTGTAATCTCTCAATTAAACCCCACTGCTCACACTTTAAAAACCTATGCATTATATCTTACTATTAAGTCTCATTTATTTGTGTAAAAGGACAACCAATGACCTCAGACATGAGGAAAAAAACCTGGCATTTTTACCCCACATTGAAACTTTTAATATTAAAAATCCTTAAAAACCAGCATTAAATAGAAAACTTTATTCATTACCTATTATTGTGATTTATATAGAGGTAGAGTTCCTAAAAAAGTACTAAAGAAAATCACATTATCTATAACCTTATTGAAGGCATATGAACATTCTTAAGAATATGTCAAGCCTCTAATGTAGGCTTTCTTGGAAGAAGATTAAAGATTCTGTTCAAAGTACTTCTATCAGCAGATGACTGCAGACCTACTTTAATAAACCAGATAGGCTGAGGAATTAAAAACTAATGCTGTATTTTTCAACTGGATACAACCTGAAGTTAAAAGACTCTTTTTACATCATACTGAACATTATTACATTGTAATTCTACAAATAAATTATGGAGCTTTACAAGCAAGGAATGTGGAACAGAAAATTGATTGAACACGTTATAGGAAGTAATTTGGTGATTCTGTGGTTGGTTTTGTCATCTGGAATGATGGAATTGGGTAATCAAATTTAGCACTATGTTGTGGCTTGTGACAACAATGTATAATCCTTTAACAAGCTCCCTCTTGAAACATATTTGCCTCTCCTTGGAGGAGACCATTTTTTTTTCACTGTTCTGAGAGTTAGAAATATTATTTCCAACTAGCAGTGAACCACTGTGTATCTATAACTGTGCAGAAAGTTTGTATTAACCTTGTCCTTTGAACTTCTTCATTCCTGCTGTTTAGTCTGATAAGAGGATACACAACGTGCAATCAAAAATCTTTTTACTGAACATGTCAAACTTGTTTAAATGATTCAGCTGTATTGTTCTGGTGAAGTTGCACCTTCAGAACATAAATCTCCAAATCCCTGTCTCTTCAAACGAGCTGGCATAACCATATATCAGTTTATTTCCTCTCCTGGTTATGTCAAAATTATACTAAAACTTTCTCCTGCTGAAGGGTTTTTGACAAAAGTAGGTTAGATAATACATAAGCATCATACACAGAGATTTGAATCCACCTCAGTTGCAGCCAAAACGGCTTGTATAACAACAGCTTTTGGATTGGTTGGGGTTTTTTTCCCTAGAAATTAAAATCTCCACCCTCCTTATAATTTTTATTAGCTCTTCTTTACACCTCTTCCATCTTCAAGTCACCTTTCAAAAGGAATTTCAGCTGAATTCTAATCCCATCTTGTGCACTATCATTAGACCTCCCTGCTGGTGGTAAATTTGCAGTTTTATGAACCAGGTCAACAGTGGCTAGTGTTTGAACTTCACAGTTGTTATCTTGGGGGTTTTCCCACTTCCCTTAGCTATTTTCCTATAGCACAGCCTTGAGCAAGTATTCATACCGAGATCACACCACACTGTGACCAGTGAACAACAGCCCCAGTTGTACAAATTCTCTTTGTACTTGGCAGAAAAAGTCCTACAAGTTTTAATGTTCTTTGAAAATTGTTTTACCTTTTGAGTTACTTTATTCTCAGACTTGGATAAATGGGCTGAGTTTTCCGTAAGTAATCTACTTTCTGTTCCTAACAAGCTCTTTGCTGACTCTTCATTCCATTTTCCCTAGATCTGTAGCCCTCTCCTTCATTATCCCTTGCACCTCCATCCCACTCCTTCTTCTGCTTGGGATGAAAGTCAGTTTTAGAACTTTGAAGTAAGTACATGCCTCTTAAACTTCAAATTTCTTAAGATGTGCAATCAACATGACCTCATTAAATAATTCCCTTAAATTTCTCAAAGATTGCTTTTTAAATAAATCAACTGAAGTGAAGGTTAAGTTGAACCGTTGTGCAACCTCTTAATTTAACAGGCTTGCATTTCTTCTTCAATTATTTTTTCAGTACTTACAAAAGCAAACATTACCGTTTTTTGGCACAGTAATTATTTAGTAAAAAAGTCAGACTGCTATCACATCCAGTAATAATTGAACTTTATGCTGACCTTCACACATTAGCTGAGAAAATTACAAGCCCAAAGTGACCAGACTTTTTCAGTAAAAAAGCAAAATTCTTTTAAGCTATCAACTTAATTATGCAGGAGAGAGACATCAAGAGTAAAAAATCATATCAGCTATGACATGCTATGCTTAAAAGAAGGTGTTGCAAAAGATTGTTTGATGATTATAAAATGAAACTAAGAGTCTAAAAAATAAAGTAATATAACTAAAAGCAATGATTATGTTGAAGTACACGGATAGTAAAATTACTTATACAGGAAGGAATCTTACCTAATTTATCTCAGCTGGCAACTGAGTTTCAAGAAAGCAATCATATATGATTATACCATCTTCTCTTTACATAAAGTAAAATAATATTAAAAATAATCCATTACTCAAGCTGTTTCTTCAAGCAATTGTCTATTTTATTTTGTACCAAATTCTGTAGTTTTCAATAAGGTATTCATTCTAGTTATGAGAAACCTTAACTTCATACACTGATACCATTAGCAGAAAAGTTTATCACAGCATCTTTCTGAAAGCCTCTATTCATAATAAAACCTAGTCCTTGGAATATATAGGGTATCCTATAAATACTATATATGGATTTCTTTTTAAAAAGAAAAGAAAAAAAATCAAAATCTTAAAATCCAACTCTACACAAAAATCCAAGGGAGTTCAAACCAAGTCTGTTCAACTCGTGTCATGAATTTGTTATGGAACTATCCCATCCAACAATGATGTTACAACATGATCTCTTTTCCCTTAATAAAACAGAACAACCAGCACTTGAGTTCTGGACAATTATCATCTCCTACTGCTAAAAAATGTCTTGTTTTCACAAGCACTGGAACCATCAGATGCTGTTTGGAAGGCACTGATAATGCCAGTCAAATATGACTCGGTGGGGAGACTTCTTCATAAAAGTACTGGAGTAACTATTGGAATGAGCATTTTGAATCATGCAGCCCATTGACAGCATTAGGGCTGGAAGGTTTCACATGTCACTCAAGTCTCCATTTCAAAAAACTGTTTTCTCAGTAAACTGTCCCAGGTCTGTGACAGTTCTAACTGTTATTGCAGAAGGGAAAATCATGACATATTTTCCTTTGCCTTTATTGCTTGCTCAGTTTCTGTTTTGACAACTCCTCCTCTTCCATCTCTTCCTCTATTCTCAGTTTTGGCTTCAACTTTGTCATCACGGCCATGTATTTCCACATACTACCCTCCCAGTCCAAAAATCTGTATCTGATGATCTCTTCTACTGTAGACAGCTACAAATATTTAAGAGGTAGTCAAAACTTCACTCCATTTTTATATTACCCTATAAACAACCAGCAGCATTTCAATTGCAGTTTAGGCCTTCATGCTCTCTTTTTAGAGGGTGGGGATGGGGCTGTGGAAAGCTTATTAAAAAACATAAAGCTTTCATCAGATATAAGAACAAGTATGTCCCACAGTTTTGGCATCAAAATATATAAGGCAACCTTCTTCAAATGAAGCATCCAAAATAAATTCCTTCATCTGCTGCCTTCCCTCATTTTGGCATCTCAGTTTAAGCCAATTTTTTTCCCTGCCTACAAAGGTAATTTAGCACTACAGTATTCCAAGGAATCTTATACAAATTCCTGTCACCATGCTGAGTATGAAAATGGTCTTTTTATTTCAGATCAGAATAGAAAGGAGCACATTAAGTTTGTATTTTTCAGGATTAGATACTGAAAATTCATACTGCTAATACTGCTCATACTAATTTAGGTATAATAAAGGTTTGGCAGACAATGGATCAATCTGTTTAACTGCCCAAGCACATTATATCCTAATCTGTTAGAGCAAAGAGTATTAAAATACCCATAAATATTCTACTTTTCTACAGAAAGTAATTTCTGTAACACTAGCTCTGGATTTTCTAAACAGAAATATGGGGAAAAGCATTTAAAGTGCTTGGGACAGCCCTGTTGCCTGCATGGTACCAGGCACTAGTGCTTTAGGATTCCATAACTTCTTAGGGTTATGCTAGTTTGGACATCTCTGAAAAATTTACAGGTATAGTAGGTTGACCCTGCTTGATCCAGGCACCCACCAAACAACTTTGTCACAACAGCACTGCTGCCTGTTCTCATCTATAAGGAAAGGCAAGAAAAAGTACAGAGAAGAGCAATGAATTGATCAAAATTCAGTGATGAGCCTGAAATACAATCAAAATGATCCAAGTCCCTTTCCAATATTCTCTTCCCAGCTCCACATCACAAAATATCTGATGTGATAAATTACAAACTTAACTGAGTATCAGGTCAAGATTACATTGAAAAACTTTCATAAATTAAACATATCAATCAAAGTAAAAATGCCACAGCTTTACCCAATTTAGCTAATTGTCTTAGCTATTTCATGAAGTTTCATGTTTATAAAGCAGCTCTCCATTTTTGAAATTCTGGTGAATATGAGTCAATATTAAAGGATGCCTAATTAAGTTGCTAAAACACAATGGCTCTACTTGTATGTTACCCTGAAAACTTCAGAATCTGTCTAGAAGATAAGTCCCAGAAATCTATTTAAAAAAAAAAAAGTATTTCAGCTTTTAGTATCTTGCAGCCTTTTATCTACCCAACCTGTTTCTATCCTGGCAATTTAATGAAATTGCTCTTGTATAGTTCATAGCAATATTCATTAGAATTGCAGATTTTTCTAAAGCCATGCAAGAAGCAAGTTCAATTTTTCCACATAAAGATGGATAAAGAAAATGTAAAATAATTTGCTTTAAGAAAAGTAAAGTAATATTAGGAGAGAACAGACTCAAGCAATGCAATCTACAAAAATGAAATACAGTTGAGAAAAATCTACATAAATTAGCTGAACATACCTTTAAAATAGTTTTTTTTAGTACCAGCAGATTTTAAAACCTTTTTCACCTTGTTTCAAGAATTTTAGATACAGTATGAAAGACTTTGTCAGCCTTTTATGCTACTCTTTTACACTCAAAACCCCATAATTATATTCTACCCCTAACCTAATATACTGTCTTTTAAAAATATCTTCTGTCATTGCATGGTAGCAAGAGTCATATGTCCATGAATTATCAAGGGTAAATTAGAATGATCATGTGTAGGACAAAGAAACAGGAGAAAATTTTGACAAATTAAACGATTTTTACTTGAAAAACACTCTACACAACACCCCTTATTTTAAAAAATCCTTTTATTCTGGCCTGGTGTTGGCTTGAATGTCACAACTGCTGTTATAAAATATTTTAGGTTTTCTAGCTTGATCTTGGAATCTTTATAAAGCTATTAATATTTGGCAGTTAAACTCCAAGGACTTCCTCAATTAGCTCCCTCTTGCCACAACCTTTCTGAGCTGAGGTACCATTAAGAAAATAGCTATATTCAGCTGAAGACTCAGCTAATAAAGGAGCGGAAAGAACAAGGAGCATGAAAAGCTTCTAAGAAGCAAAATGCATTTTCAAGCTTATATTGGGTTCTACTTCTGACTATATTCAACAAAAGAATGGCCTCTACAGTTTAACAGAATATAGTGGCAAAACTTCAGACAAAAGTCAACTAACTTTGACAAATGTATATAGATAAATAAAAATGCTAGGAATTGGTAAGGAAGAGTATAAGACAACAATTTATTAAATGTACTTTTTAGTACTTATCTATAAAACTAAACCAAAAGTACCTGTGGACAAACTGCTTCAAGAAACTAGAGGAAGTATTAAGACATATCAGACACTGCTGTTTTCCTCTTGACTTTAAATCCTGATAATTACAATCTCTTGAGTTATTTCTTACTTGCTTGACTATACAATTCATAATGATGAAAAAAGGAAAAGCTAAATGGATGCAAGAACCACTTCCAAATCAGAATGCTTTCATTTTGTACAAATAAAACATTATGCAAAAAAGAAAGTCAAATAAGAATCAATTCCAATAAATTGCTAGACAAATAACAAGAATTCAGAACAGGCTGAGTAATGATCTTGCCCTTACCTCTCTTGCCTTCCTCTAGTTGTTTACTGAATTCATTTCCTAGGACAACTCAGTTTCCTCAGAAGAGATCTACTATCATGAAACAGCCTACTACCATGAAACTTTTTTTTTCAGAGCTCTAATGTACATATCCCTAAAACATGAGGAATATATCTTATAATCTTTTGGAGGATTGCTGTGAACCTTAATTAACATACGTATAAACCTGCACTTTTCCTTTTTTAGTGAAGAGTGGAAAAAAATTGAGAAGTAGATAGCCACACTGCCTTGCCTGTGAATCACTTGTAGGTTGCTAAAGTACGTACTTGACAATGCTTTTAGTGAGTTTGTCAACGAGTTTGTGGACTGCTGGTCCTCAATATGCTTTTAGGACACTTTTCTGATACTATTTTGATGATCACAAAGCCCTGCTTAACATAAGAAATGAAGCATTGAATTGCTTAATTAGACCAAATGCTTGCATGCAGCATTTGCACTTTGCTCAACTGTAATAATGCTTTGTGAAAGCTGGAATAGCTCTGTAATTAATATGGCCAATCTATTAATAAAATCTAAACCCCAGGAAACAAAAAACAACTTACTTTTTCAGGAAGTGAAAAATGAGTGCTAAAGGAAGGAGCAGATTTCTATGTCCAAACATCTGCAGTGTTATCAAATCCCCCACAGCTGTTTCTAGTTTTAATCCCATGGAGACAAATTCATGATATCTGCATTGCTATATGTTTCTCTTGATAATCTGACAGACCCCGAGAGATAGCCTCCCGTAGCTGGACTCATACATACATGAAATAAGATCTGCAGATATTAGGATTTTCTTGGCTTCAAATGGTTGCCTCACACACAAAGAGACATAGACTTAAAAATAGAGCAGTCTCTACATGTGGATTAGAGAGTCAACATTTCTTACTCCAGACAAATGAAGGTAAATCATAGCTAAGAAAGGCTGGGAAAAAACTTTCTTGCTGTTTCATCCGATTGATGAATTAAATCAATTGGGGTTGAGAGAATATTGCAATCACAGGTAGCTGCACCAGTATTTTTCTAATGGAAAAGTATTCTTTCATCATTAGTTTAGTTCAGCCAATAATGGTATTCCACAGTCAACATTTCATTTTCTTTTCATCAGCTTATCAAGATCAGTTACTGCATGAGAAAGCCATTGAAGAGAAAATTTTGAATAATCTCTAGAGAGATTTTAACTGTTTTTCATGTAGCTCTTTCCCATTCTTCTTCTCAAACACCAAATTAACTTTTAAAGGATGTAAATTAAAACGCGTATCTTTCCATGATAGTAATTAGCCACTACTCTGGATACAAAGAAAGGAAAAGGTACGCATCCATTTTTTTGTCCTTCTGTACAGAGTTCCAAAAAGATAAACCAGTCATGAGGCCTCATATTTGTTTTTCATGTCTTGGTCAGTTTCACCCTGTAGTAAATAATCCCATATAGGTCGGCTAAAACCTGGCCACAGAATTCATAACACATTTGTCTGACCTCCAGCACCTGAGCATAGCCAATGTTGATATTACAAATGTGTCCTTGATCTATTATGCACTTCCTAAAGAATGTCAGTATTGCTTAGATTAAAAGAATAGTTGTACCCTATACCAGCATTGTGAATAAATGAAGAGGGGGAAAATGGAATTCTAAGAGTTACCATGAGATTAAAACAATATGTGAATTGTTTTCCCATATTATGCTTATAGCCAATATGATGGGGTAGAGACTCAATAAACAGACTATAAAGTGTATGGACAATTAGCTGGGCTCACATGGGTGTCATCAGTGGTACAAAGTACAGCTAGAAGCCAGTTACTATTGCCATTCCTCAGGGATCAATCACTCAGTCCAGTATTCTTTCACATCTTCATTAATGACCTCAGTGCTTGATGTGGCATTCTCAGAAAGAGTGCATCACACTGCTGGGAATAATCAACATGCTGCTATGCAGAAACACCTTGAAGAGCTGGAGAAGCGAACTGACAAAAAACTCATTAAATTCAACACAGACAAATGTAAAGCTCTGCAGCTGGAAGGAAATAAATCCGCATAATGGCTTTGAGGACTAATGGACAGGTTAACCCCAAATCAGCAGTATGCTGTGTGGGGACAATGGACAACTACCCTCTGAGCTGCATTAACTAAAGCATTTCCAGTGGTTGAAGGACATGATTGTTCCCCTCTGTTTAGCCCTTGAGAGCTTGCCTCTAGAGCATTGTGCCAGTTTGGGGATTCTCACTGACATACTGGAGCAGGTCTATCAGGGGATCATCAAGATCATCAGGAGATTGGAAAACATTAAATATGAAAAAAAAAAATTCAGAAAACTTGATTTATTCAGCCTAAAGTGAAGCCTAACGGGAGCCCCTCAGCTACCTTAATGGAAGGGTATATAAAGAATATGGAGCCATACTCTTCTCAGAGGCAGGACAAGAGGCAATGGATACAAGACAGAACACAGGAGTTTCCAGTTAGATATTTCCTTAAACCATGGCAGTGGCCAAACAAACTGGAACAGGCTGCCCAGAGAGGATCAGCAATCTCCATTCTTGCAGATGCTCAGAACAGAGGCACTGAGCAATCTGATCTAACTGAAGCTGCTTTGGGCCGAGGGCTGGACTAGATAACTGGATTTTCAGATGATCAGATGACTAGATTTCCAAAACTCCCTTGCAACCTGAATTATTCCATGATTTTTAGTATGAATCAGAATTTTTTTTCCCTACTTTTTTCTATCAGTAGCTTTTTTTTTTTTTGGAGGTAAATTAAAAAGCAAAACAATACCAACAACTTTTTTTAATTAAAAAATATTTGGACTTAACTACCACTTTTTCACATCCAAGATAATCCTTTGTTTAGCTGATTCACACATTCCTAGTCAATTAAGGATTGAAAACACAAATTTCATACATGCTAATGATTTACATAAAAACACATTCATGCTTTGATTGAATCAGTTGTCCAAAAAAAAAAAACGGGCAGACTAGAAAATGATAACAAACAAGATTATGATTCCGATTCTGCAACTGAAACAACCTATATGCTAGACTGGAATACCACGTAAGTGTCCATCTCTGCTGACTCAAGTCAGTCTTCTTGTGAATACAAAAAAAACTGTTTCAATCTAAAGGAAATACTAGATAGACACTCTGCTCTATGCATGACTTTTAAAGATTGCCCATATTTGGTCTACCACTTGGAAAGCCCACTATTGAAAACTGAGAAACACTGCCTGTGGAAAGGGCTGCTCCTGCTCTTGCAATCACTCTTTAAAGGCTTCCATTTAAGAAAAAAGAAATTGAGCAGATAAATATGGCAAACTTGAATTTCATCAGTTTTTTCAGCTAGCTCACTGATGAGTCAAAATCATCTCCCCTGTGTTCTCCTTCACATGTGATTTTGGTAATTGCATGTATAATGAATGAGAGGCTTTTGCTGCTAATATTTTTTCCATGACCACATAAGGATGTCTAAACTCATGAGAATCTTCTATCATACACTTCAAGCAATGTTTTACCACCCAAATTACTTGGAATCTGGATTTTAATTTTAACTGCTTTGGCATTTTCTTAGTTAATCCTAAGCTACCTTGAATTCTACTCTATTTGGACATCAAAACAAATAAACAATCAAAAAAACCAAAAAAAAAAAATCAAACAAAAACAAAAAATAAATTTAACAAATAAATCAGTCGTTTTTAAGAGCATACAAACTTTGGATTGATTAACTTCTGTGAACTTTGGAAAATTTTAAGATTCATCCATCAATGATTATAATGTACTTCACACAGAGGAAAACACCATTACTTAGAATACATTGACATTTGCAGTGTTAAAATGTTACAACTATAAGGGTTGACATTTATAACAAGTAACCCTCAAATTTTGAATTTCAGTACAGTTTGTGTATCAGCGTACTAGTAGGCCTTTAATATTAATCATATTTATTAGGAAGAGATTATACAAAGGGTAAAATTTACTAAAGTTCTGTTGTACACACTGCTATAAATGTTCCATTTGCTGAAGATCTGGTAAGCATGACAGAACGACAGCAGAAAAAAGGCACAAAACCACGAACAGAATGAGTTATGGAAGGGTAGTCAAACGTGCAACAGTTCTACTGGCAGGGAGAAATAAATGTTATAAAGATGGGGAATGGTGTAAATTAGGACAGGATAAGAAACAGGTAAAGGAAAGGCGGACATAGGACTTCACAATGGAAATGTGAGTAAGAAATTATGAAAAAACTGAAGTAAAAGTGAATTATTTTATGGAGATGGGGAAAGAAAGCAAAGGAACACAGAGCAGACCCCTCCTCAGTAATACGCTTCAGTAATGAATTTCAGTATGTTTGTCATTCACATCTTCCACATGGTATTCTGATTTTATGCTGCTCTTATGTTAAATAATTTTCATTTAGCTATGTAATGTCAGCAGCTTGAAACAAGAACTCTTAAAGACAAGGGAGACAGAGAGAGTGCCAATGGCAGACTGTATGAATTAAACCCCAGAAAGTAACTAATTCTCCCTTCAGATTTCTGTTTCTCTTTTTTCAGTGTGTAAAGATCATCTCTGTTCATTTACTATATCCAGCACATTGCATCTGGAAGTCTAGATTTCAACGCTCTCATGTAAGACAGGAGACATAAAGAAAAGCAATTCTAGTTCTACCCTATGATGAGAATAAGGTGCTAATCTCTACATTCATCTGAAAGATCAAAATTGGTCAGTCAATCCACAGAAGTAGAAAACAATTGTTTAGGTGCAAGACTAAAGAAGAATATATGAAAAGGACTAGCTTACATGGTTTTCTACAGCACATGGAATCAGCTCAGAGTTTTAGAGTTAGAAGATTCGAGGATAACTTCTTTTATTGCCCTGCATAAAGAAATAATGTCTTCAAGCATGGCTTTAAGGTTATACCTTAACCTGAACATTCGTCTGGTCTATAATCTATCCTTCCCATAAAACTTTTAGTTACTAATTTTTGAAAGATTTCTCCTCCACATTAAATAATCTAGCTTTGTTAGCTGTCATGATATTCTTAATACTCCCTCTCAGGCACAAAACTATTATCTCCAGACAAAGAAATCTCTGGCAGGGATTGCACTCCCAGTGCAGGAAAGCACTGTGAAAGGCACAGGCATTTTCAAGTCAGTGTTCACCACTGGCAAAGACCCAGCCAATCAATATACAGCTGTTACTAGCAAACATAGGACTCCATGCTCTGTAAAGCAAGTCAAAACAGCTACTGGGAACTACAAAGTAGCTACCCATTTATAATCTTTGTAAGAGCATGATTTAGAAAGGTCCTTCTAGTCACAAAGCCAGCTGAGAATTTAAGAGCCCAAATATCCTTTAGTTTGTAGGCACTTCTAGAAATCTCACAATAATGGCCACACTTCCTTTTCTTTATAGCATGCCTTTAATTCCCTCCATCATGAAGCATTACCTGCGTTATGCCTTGGACAACAACCAACACTTTTTCCATTCATGACTTCTCTCAAGTCAGCAGGGACACCTCCATACCTGATTGACACAAAAAGATTGTACTGTGTCCTGCATAGCTGACATAGAATAGCTTCAATGTTCCCATTAGTTTTTCCTTGCTAAAGAAAAGGTCTAGAGGGAATGATGGGCAGCACCGAATTTTTCATAATAACACAAAAGATGGGAGATGCAGGTACAAAGTGGTTCTGTCTTTTCCTTCCAACATTCACAGGAAAACCAACAAACCCTCTTATCAGGGCTCTTGGAATCTTTTCTTTTAACAGAACTATAGAATAATAGGGAAAGAAAAGACGATGTTGCCACACACCTGATCCATTAAAAATTGAAATTGAGCCACGGACTTGCATAGTTGAATTATATCAGAAAAACTCATTCAAGATTCAAAGCTATCTGAGAACTCTAGAAAATATTTTGATTTTCCATATTAAGGGCAAACCCCTCTCTCTTTTCTTTTCATTATTATTATTTTTAAATTAATAGTCTTACTATTATATTTTCAATTTTTTAACTGCTCTTATCTTAACCCACAAGTTTCTGATTGTCCTTCCCATCTCACCTAACAGGGTCAGAGGGAGTGAGAGAGAGAGCAGTTGCATGGTACTAACTTTGTGCCAGAGCTTAAAAGAACAGAAGGAAAGAGAGGTGAGACAAAGTCACGTTGCGTAAGCACAGCGAGACAAGGCAAGGCAAGGCAAGGCAAGTGAACAACAAGCCAAGGGGACAGCAACTTTACCACACAATTGTCACCTAAAGAAAATAAAAACCCCAAAATAACATCATCATCCTTACTTCAGAGGCATTCTAAAAGTATACACAATTTCTGAGAGGAGAAAATGGGTTGAGGGAAATACAGATTGTAAAAAAATAAGACTGATCTGCAGAGAATCTGTTGGAAGAATAAGCAGAAAAGAAGTATTTCATACTGTACTTTCTCCTTTCAAGTTCTACCTTTAATCTATGGACTGGATAGATGTCTCAATTTTGATTATCTGAAAGAAAATACAGAACCAAACAACGGTATCTTTAATAGAGATGTTTCTACACAGCATTATTGCCAAGTATCATAATCAATAATTCATCAATAAAAGTTAATTTCTGCAAAATGTATCCTATAGAAAATAGAAGACTAACAAGTTTTGATCATTCACGTGAATGACATTAAAAATTGCAGACTAATTTTAAATCAATGAGTGAGCAGGGATTTAATTTACATGCCAAAAAGCTGTAGAGCCTTGCTTCCAACAACTGCATTCCCCTAACATGATGCAGAATTTACCATATGTCATATGCCTTCACGCAAATCACACTGAACCTCCACCTAAGCCTTTATCTTCTTTATTCAAGGGGTGCTTCTTGCTTAACTATATCAGAATAGTTAGAGAAAAATAAAGATTTTCGTTAATCTTTGCATTCCTCCCAGTAAAATATATTTCCATATATTATATGGAAATAGATTATGGGGTATTATTTGGAGCATATCGCAGTGTCTCCCTTCAAAACATGAGCTAGGTTACTTTCCTCATCCAGTTTTCTGATAACTCTAATGTGAATTATTCATTCTACATTTAGAAAATATAAGTTTCTTTTGTATCTGAGTATCTGCAACAATCACTGAAGAGGGGTGCAAAATATTCATGGAAATTACTGCAGAGTTTTTTTGGGAAAAAATCAACTTACTTATCAAGCACTAAATACCTCGTTTGGATAGGATTCAGTAGTGAACTCCTGAGCTCAATCCTGGCTCTTTTCCAGGCCAGGCAAAAATAGAGATCTGCATACTCCTACATTCCACTGGAAAGGCCTCTAATTATTTAATCCCTCACTGTATCTCTCTTTCAAGTTCAATAAATTCTCCTGGCTCATGAGTAGACACTGCTCTTCAAATGTTTCTGCCTAGAAACTCACAGGTTTCAAATGAGGCACATGACTTTGAAGCTTATCTTAAAAAAATAAATAAATAAATAAAAAAGAAAAGCAAATTTCCCATTCTCCTTAAATAGATCCCACTGCCCAGAAGCTCTTCTGCTTAAGAGGCTGCCACACCTTTTGCAGGCTCATTTCATGTTGCCCATAGTCTGAGTGTGTTTGTAACTTTCTTTTGTCCACTTTATTTGTTTGTTTCAAATTAGTCCTGAAAAAGATGAAGTCAAAAAACATGCTGACAATCCATCCTTGAAAAACTTAGCAGGTAATATATACATGGATTCTGTGTTAAACCCCCCTAAATTTCCATCAGAAAGTGAGATCCCTAGCCACTTCCAATACCTCAACTATAGAGATATACAAAAGCTGTGTAGTAAAACTAAGATTAATACAAGTATTTCACCAAAGACAGAACTACACCTGCACTCGACAAAACACCAGTGCAAGATGCCTCTTAAGGCTCAAAGCTACTTTCACTGGCAATCCCATAAATTTAGGACAAGATGTTTAAGAAATCAAAATACTTTCTTTAAACAACAACAGGATGACCTAAATCATCCCTCATTGCAGAGGAACTTACACCTCTTTGCTGCAGGCAGAAGAAGATTATTAAATAGCACCAGGTGATCGTGGTCTTCAGTTGTATACAAAAGCAATAACACTTGGAAGCCTCTATTTTCCAGCTCTCCTAAGAGAGCCCATAACATTTGTAGCTGACGCAAGTTTAGAGTAGGTAAACAAGCACTTAAGGATAAGGTAAAGAGAGAAATATAAGGGAAGTTCAGATAGCATGCAAGTCCTTTCCACTTAGCTTTAATATGTGCTTAAAAATATGTGTTGAATGTGCTACCAGCCACTTATCTGTCTTTTCTCATCCTGGGGTCCATCAGGCACAGCATCACCAGCCAGGTGAGCATGGTGATTGTCACATTCTACTGTGACAGGAGCTTGAGTTCTGTGTGCAGTTTGGAGCATCACAACATAAGAAAAATATTAAACTGTTAGAGATTATCCAAAGGAGGAACACAAGAATGCTGAAGGGCCTTGAGAGGAAGCCATACGAGGAGTGGCTGAGGTCACTTGTCCAGTTCAGCCTGGAGATTTCACTGCAGTCCACAGCTTCCTGCTGAGGGGAAGCACAGGAGCAGACACTGGTCTCTTCTCTGTGGTGATCAGTGACAGGACCAGAGGGAATGGCAAGAAGCTGTGTCATGGAAGGCATAGGTTGGATATTAGGAAAAGATTCTTCACCCAGAGTGTGGCTGGGCACTGGAACAGGCTCCCCAGGGCAGTGGTCAACAGTACCAATCCTGATAGTATTCAAAAAATATTTGGAAAAAACTCTCAGGCACATGGAGTGATTCTTGGAGCTGTCCTGTGCAGGGCCAGGAGTTGGACTTTCAATATCCTTGTGGATACTTCCAAGGAAGGATATTCTATGATCTTCCCAGAAAAGTTTCATCATTATCTCTGCCTCTGAGACCAAGTCAAAAGTTCACAGAAACTTTTCGTTTGGTGCTTGAAACAAAGTTTTCTTCTGTTTTTTAAATTAGGTTGTGGTTGGGTCGTTTCCCCAAATAATTTCTATTAGATTATATGTAATGTCCTATGATTTGGTTTCAACACTCATCAATTCAGTATCTACTGCACTACTGTGTATCAGGACACAGTGACCAATCAGCTCACTAAAGTAAGGAACATCCAGCTAATAGACTTTTTGAGAACTTTGCTATAAACATCTTGTCCCACATCATACTACATTTTCTTTGACAGAAGCAGGATCCAGTTCCACTGGAGCAGCATTCTGCTGCTCCAAACTCAAGGCACTCCTATTATGTCCCTACAAACAACTGCTTGTACTACAATAGCAAGAAGGAGAAAACTCATGCAACAAACAAGGAGCCTCAGATCAGAGAAAATGTGTGTATGCTGAAGGAGGAATTATTTTTGCAAAACCATGGTAGACTGTCAAGAAATGCAGTACTGTTTTATCATGCCTGACTACAAGTGAGAAAAAAAAAATCAACCATAATTTTGGCTGTTCAACTCCCTCCTCCTTGCTGCTGCATTACAGCAAGATCACTAGGAGCACAGAACATTGCTCTTTTCTACCAGCTGCAGCAGCTCAAATGTAAGCTCTCCAGAAAACCTGATCCACACTCACTCTAAAACATGTACAGCACAGGTAGAATGAGAGACTTAAGCTGCTAAAATACTTTTTTCTCTGTAGAGCATGTGCAAACAGACTTGCAGGCAGATTTTCTCAGTGGCAATAGAAGGCATTTCTGACATACAGGAAATGCACTTTTCTTCCCCACTCCAAAGCCGTAGAATTTACTGTCCTTTCTAACATAGTTTGGTGAAAGATGGAATTTTGCTTGCTCTTGAAAGTGAAAATACACATGCTCCTATATTTGCTTTAGAGCCAAACCACTGTCTTAACTGCCTTTTGCAAAGTTTTGTAATATATATATGACCTTTATAATACTCATTTGAAATCCAGTATTTATAAAGAAAAATATTACATAGTTATTTAATTAGATTATAATATCAACGCTATAATATCAACTTATACCCTTATTTCACCATTTTAGTTTTATAATCCAAGATAGTGCCACAGGAACAAATTATCAGGTAAAGCTAAATTTGTCTTCAGTTTTCTACGTAAAACCAATCCTGTCTTCCATCTCATTCTGAAAAATCCTCAGTTCAAACAAATGGAGATTTACCCCATAGACAAACTTCAAATTCTGAATGAAAATGGAAGCTGAGCCTTGTAAGACTCCATTAGAAACAAAATATTCAAACAGCACTTTCAAATCCGTTCCTGACTTTAGCTTCCATAGATCAGATCGTTTATTTAGAAGCTGACAGATTTTTGGCATTTCCCTTAATTTAATTTAATTATGATTTTGACTGCTAGCTTGTTTGCCATTTTATTCACAGCATTTTACAAAGATCCTTGTAACTCCTATAAAGAGTTTCAAATTTGAGCGATTGTAATATGTTATCACTGCCTATATTTGTACAGGCTGAAATATATTAGCAACAGCACACAAAACTATTTCACGTGTAAGATATAGTGATGTATCTAGAAAGAAGCCAAATTCCTAAACTCTACTATGTCAACAGAAATCACATATATAAATCTGGGCTAAATCAAAGAACTTACACAAGCTGACCTTTCAATGTATCAGCTATCATCATCTAGAGCAATCACACAATACCAGTTTAGCCAGACTTCTTGAAAAACCAGAAGAACCTCCCAAGTAATCCTTTGAATCTGCCCCTTTTCAGTCAGCTAACCTAGTTGTGCCACAATCTATCAAAAGCTTTGTGTGCTGGTCCAGCTAAGCAGCTCTCAAAATTCAGGTTCAATTTTCTCTTCTTAAGATATTCTCCCAGGCTGCCTATATTTGTTTTCACTTTCCTTTTCTTTATGCCATTTTTACAGTACTATCCAGATGGCAAAGAAATGCTCAGACCTATTTACATAAATACGGTTTCAAACACCAGAGAGTTGGAGAACACTTTGCAGGGAAAACAGTGAAGATAAACAGATTTCAGGTGAGTGCAATCAAACAATCATGCAGTCTTTCTTTTCCTTCTATTTTTTAATATACACTGCGAAAGAATGATATACTAAATTATAATATTATGCAAAATAATAACTCCTAGTATCTAACCTTTTAATCTGGAAACAATAAAAAGTACTTTAGGTAAAAGGAAATATGAAGGCAGCAGGCTGGCACATATCACCACATTTCCATTTATATTGATGAATTCCATTTATGTCAGGTGAGAAACTGGGTCCCCTGTGGAATTCAGGCCCCAATATCAGGCACCAGGCAGATCCTCTGCTACTATATGCATCTCCTGTTTATTTAGTCCCATCCAACACAGAAGAAATTCCCCAGTTTACAGGTGTTTCACTTTGCACTCTCTAAACAGTGCAAATTCAAAGAAAAGACAGAAGGCAGAGAGGATCCAATATGTTCTAGTGCCAAAATCAACTTCGGGTAATTTTGGGTCTTATAATAGACTCTCAGTGTGGAATATTTTAGGAGAACATGGCTCAAAATTACGCCTGGCATAGTTCTATTCACTTTCTGAGAGATTAGTTTAGCTCTTTTATTGTTTATGCTGTTTCACACATCGCATATAGGTATCAGAATAAGTCAGAAACAGAGACAAAATCATTGACTGCATTTACCTCAATCACTATGTATGCCCTAATTGAATCACAAGCAAAAATGATTGCATGAACTGAATTTATCCAAAATAGTGAGTCTGATTTCAAATCAGCATTGAGCCTACATTATTCTGACCAAACAATATAGCTTGATAGCTCATCTCAGTGTCTAATGAAGTAACGTTTGCATAATGCATGAATCCAATTTAGGAAAACTGAAACTGCTTTGCCTTAAAGATAGCCAGATGTTTAGTGAGCATGTGCTCAAGGGACAATTTCACCCAGAGTAATTTCACCCAAGACTGAGACAGATAAGTAATAGAGGAGGAAATTTTTTATTTACATTGCAGTGGGGAAGACTAGCAAGCAGTTTAGTGATCCCAATTCTTTAGTTACTAGGAGAAGTAAAATTAAGCAGTTGGCACTCTTAGACAAGCAAAAAAATGTATTTTTCTGATTCCAATACAATAATCTCTATAAATTGAAAGACTAGGATTGTACCTTTCTATAATTCACTGCCTTCTATAATTTTGACTGCCTTGTAATTTGACCTCAATCTACAGGCCTTCTAGGTAATAAAAAACACATGCTGTGCACACTGAAGCAAATATATCTCTGGGAAATATCTACCTGGAAAGCCATTTGAAAGCATAGAGCTGTCAGAGTCTGATATATGGAGTGTGTGTAAGCAGATGACAGTTATTTCTTTGTCTCACTTAGACGAAACACTTTACCAAACATGAACTATCAGCCAAAGCTCACTATCCCTGGAGTTCAGTAGCTGCTGTTTCCAAGCATGATTTTGAGAGGCAAGATCTGAAAACAGAGGTAACTTATTGGATAGACAATACAGGCGGAAAAAACCATAAAGTCTTGTGCACACATGTCCTTTTTCTTATCTGAGAGAGCCATTGCAAACTTCTAGCCTGTTTAGATAAACATATCCTGAGTAAAAACAAGATTCATTAATCAACAGACAAGAGAGAGAAAGATTAGTACATACAATTGATGCGGGAAAAGATGCAATAGACAGGAAAGGTGATGAGCAGTTACCACTTGTGGGGATTACCAGGAGCACAAGCACAGAGCCACAATACAAATGTCACTTTTGAGCTTGTGCTTTTCCGTATTCAACAGGATTCTCAAATTTAGTTTTCAGGATTCTTCTTTTGAAGTATTTAGTAATCACTCTTGAGGAGAAGGACCAGTAGGTCTGAAATAGCATGGCTGTCTTATGAAATGTTCTCAAAATAGTATCCAACCATTTTTGTCCTTCCTCCTCTCTTGCAGTTCCCTGTGCTGTATCACATTTGTTCTGTTTCTTGCATACAGTCTTCACAGGAATTTTTGGCTTCATAGAAGAATAGTAATACAGAAGCAGATTACATGACAGTGTAATCATCACTGTGTCTACGTCAATGAGATGAAGAGTCTGCAAGACCAAGTGTTTTCTCCATTTTTCTTTCTAACAGCTGGCCTAAACTCCTTCCTTCAAACACCGTTATTTGAAATCTCAAATAAAAACAGGTACAATAATCCTATTATTATGACATACTTTTCTGTTTAGACAAGAATTCCTGAGGGAGAATACTTACCAAAATCATACCCAATTTCTTCTGGTATGCCAAGAATCATACAGATTTCACCTAAATTTCTAATCTCACTTCATTCAAATATTCACTATCTATGCAAGGAAAATACCAGTGGAGCTGATGTAACTATTTAACAGCTATTGGCATTTATGTTGAGCTAGACACTGTAAGAAAGAGCTTGACACCTTCATACTTTTATGAACCTGTTCCAAATTTCATAATCGGACCTGACAAATAGAGGGCCACGTTCACTAAGGTAGGAAGGTTAGGTATTTAATACCTCCCATGACTAAGTTCCTTAAATACTTTTTAAAATTGAAAAATATGCCAAGGCAATTGCAGGAAAGCAAGAATCAGTTATCCCCGCTCCCAACTCTCCCAAGGAATGCAAATTCCTAGAGTCCTAGCACAGGAAACAGTCAAAAAGGAAGACAGCAGTTTCTTTGGTTTAAGAAAATAGGATAAAATCCATCTATAAAGTAGCTTTCCTATAATATAGAAAGATTTACCAGGCTATGTTTCTTTAATTGTGGATGTTCTAACAATAATTTTAACTATCAAGCAAATTGACATAAAGACTGAAAGCATGCAAGAAACCCAGGTTTAATTAAAAGCTTTGAATAGTATATTAGACAAGTCTCCAGATCAAGACTTTTTTTATTCTCCTAGACCCCTTAATAGTTCCCATATCTTTACCATTTATAACTTAAAAACCCTTCAAACAACAGTTAGTAAAATTATTATATTACCATTAAAATGCCTGTTGTTAGTTTTAAAGCAGCAACTACACTTTAATGTCTGAGGTATTTAAATAGAACATATCCAAAGCTCTGTGGTCAAAATTGTTTCTGTGTAGTGAGCAAAAAATTAATAATAGTTATAATAACAGCTTCCTCTCACAAAATTTCTTCAGCTTTCTAGGGTTGCAAATGTAATTTGCAGAAGTTTTAAAAGAGCGACAAAGTTTCATGAGGACACAGAAATTTTAAGTGTGGAAAAAAACTGGCCCAATGCAACAGAATATGTAACAGAACCACCTGTATCTTAAAATTCTAATGAAAAGCAGAGACAAAAGAAGACTGTGGTGGAAAGAACTTTGAGGAAGAAAGCTATGAAAGCATATAAAGAACCTAGAATATCACTATTTTTGACCACATAAAAGCCCCTTTTTCAGACCAAGAAAGCAGTAAATTAGGACCACTTTTATTTAAAAGGAGGAAAGTGTACAGTGATAGCAAAAGCATGGAAGTGCTGGGATACAGATCCAACCCTGCAGGCTGTAGACCTTTTTAATTGCAGAAACCAAGCATTCAGTTCTGTATTCATTCAGCAGAAATACCCTGTCTGTACCAGAGAAAGCATATCTGAGAGTTCCTAAGAGTCAAGAGACACCATGCTCACTAAAAGAGCTTGAAAGAAAATGTAACTCAATTCTCTAAACCTTATTTTTCAGCAGTCTGACAAAAAAGGAAAATATGTCCAATTAGACTAATGACAAGCTTTCTTGTGGAAAAAAGAAGTAAGGTAGGGAGGATCTCCTGAGTTTTGATCATTGCAATAATGGTGTGGAAAATGCTGATCATTGTTCTGATATTCAAATGATGTTGATGAACAGTATTCATTCTTAACCAAAACTCATAGAAAACTGAAGATGATTCTGTGGCTCAATGACAGTTTTTAGGGAGCCACCCTATATTCAGTCATTTCTTCCTAACTACCAAGCACATTTATAATGCTGCTGGAATTTTGCTCTATGGATGCTGTGATGGCTAAACCGACATTCCCAGAAAGTTATACCATGAAATCTTAAAACTTGCCATTAGTACATCTCTGTTATTTACAGAACAAATCAGCAACATTCATTTCCTTCTTGAATAAATCCATAACTGAAAGTACTAAGGGAAACCAAACTCTCAAAACCATGGTTTAAATTGCACCACTATCATTCAGGAATCCAATAAACAGGTCAACACAAAAGTAATTACTCTTCTATGGAGCAATCATGGAAAGCTCAGACTCTAAAACAAAGTTGATATACACTTGACCACTCCAAAATGAAATTGATTTAGGCCAAGAGATTGTCAATTTACCCTAAAGTAATTCAATACCCTTTACAGCAATTTGGCCATAGCTTTTCTAAACTAACTTTCACAAATGTTGGCAATAAGGAATGTGAAGCTATGTATTGCCAGACAGACAAGACGGGCAACTACTTTCTAAAGGAACTTTAGCACTGAGTACACTAATTCCAAAGCCTAAGGCCTTCAGGCCCAAGAAACAGGTTATTGAAGTGGGAGAAATCAAGCTTTAAAAACTGGAACTAGGCTGGAAAGGAGTTTCTTACAACTTTTTGTGTGCAGGCTAATACATTACCTAAGAGAGGAGATGCCTGTTAAATATTGCCATGCTGTTTATCTATGGAAAAAAAAAATTTCAGCCTAGCTGTTCTTCAAATCGTTTTTAATATCCACTACTGAGCAGATGAGATATTTAATTTTCCTATCTTAGTGAAATTTAATTGCTCATTTGTCATACACCTTTAGAGACAACACTAAGGCTTTGTCCATCCATATTTGACAATCTGAATTCTGATAAGACAGAGCAGCAGACAGAAGATCAGTCCATTACTGAAGACTTGTGAAAGAATTTATCATTCCTTCAAGAAGTAAACTGGATTTCCTGCCAATGCAGTAAATTATGGCAGTATGTACTTTACTGCTATACATCACAGCACACAAGCTTCATTGCAGAAAAAATCAACATTATTCTAGTCCATCCCACTGCACCTCAAACAAGGGCAGTGGGATGGACTAAGGCCTTTCTTTATCCAAGTCTCTATCTCCCAAGCCCTATTTTACTTACACGAAGTGGAGCTCTAGAGAAGGCCAAATGTAGAAGTTGCTGAGGTGATATGTGAAAAAATCAATCCATGTTCATTTCCTCCCACCCCAGCTTCCTCTTTTTCTCTTTTCAGTTTCATTACTGAGATTATACAAGCCTCTCACAAGGTCAGTGGTGGAACAGAAGCCACAGATAGATTCAAGTTTCATTTTATTACTACTACCTCCCAGAAACATTTTCATAGTGACTGCCAGAGCTTAGGCAACAAGAATGAGCCTGTACCATTCGTGATTTTGATTTATCAGAAAAAAATCCATTAATCTTAAAAGTTTTCTATAATTCATACAATTTTATCATGAGAGACCCACACTTAATGACAGTATTACAAATGCGCTCTAGGAACAAGAACAGTAACCTCATCATAATGTAGAAAACATGTTTAAGTGACTGATTAATATCTTAGTCCTCGTAAACAAACAGACCCACTCAGACTAAAATTTAGTCCAGTATATGAGTGTTCTCTTATGTCACAGAGAGAAAAAGGAGCTTGTAAAATTTGCAGGGAAAAATACAAATACCCCCAGGCATTCCATTATTTTAATGATTATCTGAACTCATCAGCTGGAAAACTCACTACTCAAAAATAACTGAAACACAATTGCTTTATAAATAGATTAGGTAAGATAGTGAGACAGAGTTAGAAAAACACATGTAAAGTTAATCACGAACAGGGCATCAGCCTTGTGCTCAAACAGTAACTTGCAGAATCTTTGAGAAGATGCCTGTAAAGGAAACACTTGGGAGTATTTCACAGTCGCTGAAAATGGGATGAGATCTGGCTATAAAGTAGCTTTCCCATATTATGGAAAGATTTACCAGGTATGTTTCTATAATTGTGGATGTTCTAACAATAATTTTAACTATCAAGCAAATAGACATAAAGACTGAAAGCATGCAAGAAATCCAGGTTTAATTAAAAGCTTTGAACAGTATTTTAGACAAGTCCCCAGATCGAGACTTTTCTTTTAAAAACTAAGAGTGTCTAGTGGAGAAGCAAAACGAGCATGTGGGGACTTTGAAACTGAAGTTCAAAGAAGTCTACCAATACATTAAGGGGCAAAACAGAGTAAAAATTGCTTTTATTTTAGAACACTTAACTGAACAAATGGGAAATATAGCACCCATAAAGATGTATGACATAGCCTAGAGACTGGATACAATAGAATGAAGTGATGAAATACATAAAAGAAATACTCAGAATTGCCATTTAAGAATACTTGAGAATAAAGAGATGACCATATATCCAGCAGATAACCAATTACTACTTTTACGGACAGGTAACTACAATTTATAAGGTTGCTTCTCATACTCTCTTCAACATTCTTTCTGCACAGCTGTGTTAAAATGAGATTCCAGTTACAAAAACCACACAGGTGTAAAATTATTCTTTCACTAGCTATTTGTGCTGCAGTCTCAGATTCTTGCAGCTACTCAGTTAACCCTATATGTGTGAATGCACAAAAACACAGGCTTTGATGCCATTGAGGTTTATTAGTCTATGTAATCTCAGCGTGTTTACCTTTCTGTCTCACAAAACTACTCCTAGAGGACTTTTTTTCTCCCACTATTGAGGTATACTGCCCAATTTGTATATTGGTCTCTTTCCCTTTTCTGTTCTTTTATAGACAAGCCAGTATTGCTTATCTGTAGAAAACCAGGCTACAGTAAGCCACGTTAAAACTATGTTTTATAAGGCAATTTATAAACCTTTAAAGCTATTGACAAGAACTGGAGGATTGGTGAAAAATGGATCATATGCTTCCTGGACACCATTTTAAATGGGAAGCACTAAAGAAAAAAAAATTAAAAAGACAGATACATAAAATCTGGATGATATGAAATTTATACATCTAGTTTAAAATATAAAGCATGGGGTAAAAGTAATCAAAAACATTGCAAATTAATTTTAAAATTTTAAAAATTAATTTTTAAAACCTCATTTAGAAAATCCCTAAGATTCCCTAATATAGTGGAAGAGTGTTCATTATTATTACAGATATAACAAAGTTTTTCAATAAGAAAATGTTGAATTAAAATCTTGCATGCTACAAACTAAGGTCTCTAATGACATTGTACCTTGAAATGGCAAATTGCAGATTTCTTTAATGTACTTTATTAACTCATGAAAACTAAGACAAAGAGATAAAATGTGCACATCGGGACATGTAATTTGGCTCATAGCATCCATTTGTAATTTACTTTTAAATAAACCAGTTTTTTTATCCCTTAAATGAGTCTAAGCTCATATCCTATTATGTTTTTGATAAAAGAAAGGCAGCAAGATATTTACACATAAGATGGCTTTTATTTTTTTTGAAAAACACCCCAAAGTTTCTGAATGGGCATTCATGTATCCTGGAATTTTGAATTTCAAAATACTCATATATAATATAAATAATTTCTTCCACTTCATAACATCATGCCAAAACTCAAAATGCTGATATTACTTCTTTAAAACTACTCTCACATGGAACTACTTCCTAGTATCACTCATTTCATGATTCAGCCTGTTTAGTCTATTATTACACAATACCTATTTCTTCATATCAGGTTTTTATAAACCATGACCCAAAGAAATCTTCCATGTCACAGGCAAAGGAAGAATCATCCCTGTCTATTCAGAAAACAAGTTTCTATTGACTTCATAAAGACATGGTAATGGGGAGTCTCTAAGTGAAGAGCAACCACATTACTGTTTGATTTTTTCTAGCAATCTTGATGTTTAAAATAGACATATTGTAAGTACATAGAAAATGAGTCATTGATAAGACTTATAGGGGAAGGGGCAGAAATTGTCTGCAAAAAGTCTGGAATGCAGGGTTAGCCACATATTCCTGTAGATTTTGCCATCTTTGCCACAGAACTCTACCTCTCCCTTGACTGGAAGCCTTTTGAACGTGTCCCTAACATTTCTTTCCCTTGTGGCAGTCACAGCCTCAGTCTAAAAAGATTCATTCTTCCTCGTATTCATGTACAATTCATCTGAGATAAACTCTGCTACAAGTAGGTGTCTAATAGCAACTGTCTTTTTCCTGACTGTTAAAGAAACAGTTAGATATTAATATTCATACGCAAGTCGAAGTATAATTACAACAGTTAATGACATCTGAAAAATTTTGCTCTACAAAATTGGCTTGAACATTAGGCTGAACACCCATTGAAAAAATATCTTAAAGAAAATTATTTCCTAGGTTTCACCCACCAGATGAAAATCACTGATGAAAAACTGATCAGAAAATATACATGCGGAGTTGCTCTCTAGAGAAGGTCTGCATTATTTTCCTTCAGAAGTGCTGCAGACTATGAAAAAAGTAATTGAGCTGAGGTCTAAGTTTGGAAGTACACAGCAGGAAAGTCCGCCTTGTACATGTTGATGATCTCACTCTTGAAACAGAAGAGATGGAAATCAATGCAATCATCGTTCTTTTTGCTCAATCAACCACCACCTTACCGAGCCTGGATAGAACAGCTTAACTTTCAATAATAATTTAGGGGGGAAAAGTTAAAAGGTCCTGTCCTGATGAGAAAAAGAGAATAGCTGGATTCTACCAAGAATCCCTTTTTTTTTTTTTTTCTCCTGAAATGGAATTTTCATGCACATTCTTCTGCCTTTGAAATTTCAGTTATATGACAGGTGTCAGACTGAAGATGGTCCCTTCCTTCCTGTTCTGCTGACAAAGGTAACTCCAGCTACTGTTTCTGTTCAGCTCTTTGTGTACCCATGAAAAACTCCATACTTAAATAAATTATTATTTGTAAGTCCAAAAAACGTTTGGTTTTTTTTTCTTCCCGTAGACCAAATTAGGGCTATTGGTTATTGTAGCTTGAAATAACACAAATTTGGGGAAAAGAAGTTTCTCAATCAATTCTGCTACAGGAGAGACAAGCCCTCATACAGAGCAGTACTTTGCAATATTGTGAGAAGGACTCGCCATCTTCACTGTAAATTTGAGACTGCAAGATCATTACTGCTCTCTTATGTACATTTAGACAAACTCCAAAGTAACAGAGCAGAAATGGAACTTTTGGACAAAAGTTTGCTATATTTGAATGCCTAATGGCAATCTCCTATCTTGGTAATTAGGTTTGAGAACAGAAATAAAGTTCAAAATTAGTAAGCTAGTTCAGATTCAGTTTCAGGGGTATACACTGTCCACAAGCACATCTGAAATAAGGTCTAATTCTATTCAAAAGTTTACATATAGTTTTAAGCAGTCTTAAAACTGCAGATAGCTAAATTTTATATTTCATCATTCTATTTATCATTCTGCCCTTACACATTAAACATATTTTTCTTCAGCTGTAACCAAGAAATATCTCAATGCCACACACTTATTAACTATCCTAACAAGACCATTTACTGTAAAAGAGATAAAATATGCATTTTTCAAACTGATATTTTGGTGCATTTATCTATCTCACTCCCATAGGGTATCTTGAACTCAGTTACGCATGAGTAAGATTGCTACAATAATCTTCCAAAATCTACTGATTTCTCCCAATATTAATTTTTTTCCTTCTTTCTACCCAAAGTAGTTTTGATCAAATGATTTCTTATTATTCCACATTCATTTCCAGCACCCCAAAATTCTACTTACAAACTAATTCAGGGAGGCAAAGAGCAAAAACACATTGTCCCCATTGCTTTTGAACAGAGTACCCATTCCTAGAGTAAATGAAAGACAAAGGATCTTCCAATAATTTTTTCTCTGGAGAAGTTGTTCTGGTAGGCCACCAGGGAAGGGCGAGATAATTAGCTATTTATTAGCTCAAGAATGGAGCAGGTACTCCCATTGCTTGACATTCAGTGCTTCACATGAAACATCAGTCAACACATTTCACAGTTGTTGAATATGACACAAATTGTTCCCAGCACATAATTTGTTCTGTGGTTACTTGCCAGATTTTCCACTGCCAGGGTGCATAGGAGTCTCTGTCCACCTTGTATTTAATATGCTGCAATGATTTGCCTTCTTTCATTTTTATAGGAAAACCAAAGAATAAGACTGAACAACCAGACCACCTTTCAAACTCAGGAGCTTTTCTTCCAAAAATAAAAAAGATACATGCAATGCATTCATTAGATTCTTATAGGAACACTGTACATGCCAGCCTTCGAATGGCACTGTGGAAAAGAGACATTGCTTTAAAGAGGTTATTTTAAAATTTTTAAGTACAGTGAGATATTAACTGGTCCCCCATTTCCAAGCTGAATTAAGAAAAAAATCAACCTAATTTAAGAAGAGGAATAATATGATGAATCCAAACTTGAAAGTTGCACAAGCAGCCTCAGCTATCCATAACCCCTTAGCTACATAAACATTCAGCTTGCTTCCTAAATCTGAATATGTTGCTGCAGAACTGAGGAAAGACATAGAGTTAAGACTGTATCAACTGATCAAACATAGGTCTATTATTGTCACACTGACTCTTTCAGTTTCTCCTGCCTTTACACATGCAGTATAGCTATGTATAACTGCTTCAAAATTGTACTTTAACGTCCAAGATTGTTGGTAACTCAATGAAAGAAAAGCAACCACCGAAGAGATGATGAATTCCAAATAAATATGCTGTTGTTATATGACTTTCATTAACTTTACATTTGAAGCTCCGTGTATTTGATTGCCTCTCGAAACAACAGCTCAAGAGTTTTCTTGAAAATGGCTTCCCTTCATACTTTGTTTTTCCTAAGATGTCTATTTTACCATTGAAGATCTACCAGCATTTTTCAATAGACAACACAGAGCATAATATTGCTTGTAGGTTTTTTCTTGATAAGACACAATGAAACAGACTTTATAGCTAAAAACAGGACTAAATCAGAATCAAAACAACTTATCACAGTGGTGTTTATTGTCCTTATCAAAAGCTATTATTGATACTAAAATTAGCAATCCAGATAAAAATCTTTGTTAGCAAGTCACTTACCATATTTATTGATGATACAGGACCAATGCTGTTGACATAAATGTCAACATCAATAACTGTTGGTTTTACTGTGGAGAAAAAAAAATTAATTTTATTTTACAGGCAACATAAATAATAACTTTAAATACTTTCTTCCTCAACAACCATAAGGCCTTTTTTTCAGGTACAACTACTGAGAAATATGAATAATGTATTTTTAGGAAGACATGATTCTATGCTTTCTACCCAATAAAAAAATTGCCATAAATTAAAACCTGTACCATTTCACCATCACAATTCCCATTTGTCTAGGCAGCAATTTATTAAAGAAACTTTCAGTCCTAGGTGCAATAGCTCAAAGTCAAAACCAAAGATGTCTGACATGAAAGTAGAAATAATGTAGCATATTACTTTTTCCCTTTGCCTCAATATGGACATCTTTTAGCCTGTTTTT
This sequence comes from Petroica traversi, assembly GCA_025920805.1. Lineage (NCBI taxonomy): Eukaryota > Metazoa > Chordata > Aves > Passeriformes > Petroicidae > Petroica > Petroica traversi. The sequence goes on along the minus strand of JAHLSL010000014.1, from coordinate 4,661,674 downwards.
TCCACATCAAAACAATCTTTCCAGGTTTTTGCATCTCATCAGCCCTGAAATCATCCTAACTTAGAGTAAAATCTCTATGAAATCTGATTAGTTAAACCTAAGCAACTCTTCTTCCGATTTAGACTCGTTCCCTTCAGTCCACATTGCTTTTGCACTCTTTTATCCAAAGGCTTTTGAATTTGATTTGGTTTAGTCAATGCACATTTCTCATGAGATCTTCCATGTTTCCAGAATTCCAGGACTTAATAAGCCAAGACAAGCTCTGTACTCCTTTCTTTTGCTGAGGCCACTAGGATTTCTCTTTCAGCATCTTTTGTGTCAGTGCCTGCTGGACATTATTGAGATCTTATTGGTGACATAACCTAACACTAAAATAATGCCACTCTTACACTGAAAGACACATTGATTTTTTTACTTATACTGCCATTCTTCCAACCCCACAGGGTATACATTAATCTTTAAACTGAGATCTAAATTAGTGGTTTCCTTTCTCCAGAGTTAGCTGACTGAAAACTAAGTATAAAGAAGAAATGCTGTTTTAACCTGCATAGAGAGAAAGGATGCAAACTTGTCCCTAGTAAGACAACAGCTTCTGTTGGACACCTTTCTTTCCCATAGAAACACCTTCTCCTCTATGTGGTTTTCAAAAAATCTCCAGAGAGTATTCAAACCACTGAAGTTTAGGAACTATATTGGACTCGCTTTTTTCACTAACCCTCAAGACTCCTAGAATGAGGAAATGCAGGCATATCAGCCATTCAAAACTCTGAAAGCTTTCCTCTGGGAAGGTATGGAGCAGAGAAGTGAGGAACAGTCAAATACAAGGTTCTGCTGGAAGCTTATCTCTGGTGAGTATCAGTCAACTGGTCTAAAGCCATCTGCCACAAAGCTGAAGATAGACAGGAATCTTCACATGTAAAGACAAATATTTTTTGCCTGCATCCCCAAATTTCAGACTATCAAATATTTTCTAAGTAGTTTTAAAGTATTTGAAAATTTAGATGGTTATGAAAAATAGAATTGGCATGCTGGTTTGTCCTGTAGGACTTTGGTATGTACATATCATTAGGAAGGCTATATCCCCTCTTGCAAAAAAACACACATCAAACGTGGTACAAATAGTGGTTAAAGATGAAAACCATTCTCTCTAATTCATTAAGTAACAGATACTTCTTGGCTGCATACGGTCAAAACATCCTGGATTATTTAAGGTCACAGTTTCCAACTGTCTGAAGTACTTGCTGATAAACTCAGATATCCCCTTCAGCAAAAGAAAATGTGAATTCAGCTGAACAAGCTCAGCTGATTAAAGCAATTCTAATTGTACCCAGCTAATAACTAAATAGGAGTCTAGCAGCTTCTGGTAATGAGTTGCCTCAAAATGCAGTAATAAATGTCATTACACAGGAATTGGTAATAGCGAGGAACTACAGCTAGCTCCTCCACCAGAACAGTATTCATGGAATAAAGAGCTCTAAGCTTCATAGGGTTGATGCACATGTCTAGCTGGAAGTTTAAGGCTAAGGAGTTCTGGTGAACATTAATGGCACTAGGCTTAAGTATGCAAATTGGCATGCCACCGAATCTTGGCAGGATCAGGGACAAAATTCAGGACCAGAACACAGGGCTTGAAATCCCTTTTTGTTTAATCATTGCAGTTAAGTATATAAATAGAACATGAGGTGATAATTTCTCCTGAATGTGCTGGACCAAATTCTCTTACGGTGCAAAAAAAACCATTTAACCCTGCTTGTTAATGTGAAAGAGAATTTGATCTTGCTCACAGTAAAGGTCTAACCTTGAAACAGAACACTAAACAAGTCACTTCTTCTACCAGACGTTTCCAGTGAAATTCAAATTGAAAATAGATAATAAAAAAATACAGGTAAGCTATAATAATTGCAAAAATTAAAAAAATATACTGAAAATTTCTTTGAATTATTTTATTTTCCTAGGCAGAGGTATAAATACAATTGTAATTTGATTGTATGGTAAATATGTGTTCAGACTTTAAAAGAAAAGACAGAAGAGCATAGTTATTGTTGAATGTGGTATTTCATGGATATAAACACAAAAAACCAAAGGATTATCAGGTATAAATTTTAGATTTATTATCATAAGTTTTTAATTCAAAACACCAATACTCAAAATGAGGCAAGATTTTATTTCCTCCTAAATGCACTATGAAAAATGAAAAAAACTACATCTTAAAGTTATGTCTTAGTAGAAAGAACTCGCCCTACAATGCTTTTCAAAATAAACTGAGTTTCATGGAAAGATGCAAATAACTACATTATCAGGAAGGTTGTACCAGATGACCCACTGTGTTCTCTTCCAACCATACTGTGCTTCTGCAATTTCAATGCCTGCTCAGTTTTTCTGTACACTGCATGCATTTGTAAAAACTCGGTTCATGCAGGAATTCAAGCCTCACATGGAGTTGTTGAGCTGCAGATAGGGTTTTTTTCTTGCACCGGAGAAGTCCTCACAGTGTCGCTGACAGAACAACAAAAGTGTTAATACCGTACTAAAAGCTGACAATAAGATTAAAAATGGATACTCAGCTTCAGTACTGTTTTGATATTGGCATAAACCCAAGACAGTTCTAAAGGGCTGTCAGAAACTTAGAAAAATTACTGGCAGAATCATGTGTATACAACATGCAAGACAGCAATTAAAGGTTTGCAACAAATGTTCTTGCTTTCTCAAAGTTCTTTGAAATAATATTTAATGTATGGCAGTAACCTTCCCTAAAAGACAATGTAAGCACATGCAAGTAATTGCAGTGTTACACTGCTATACAGTGTTACCTAAGGTAACCTTGCTGCTTATCACAATAATTTAATCTTCAAATGTGCTGGTTTTAATTGAGGAGTGGGATTTATAGAGCAAATTAAAATGTTTTTAAACAAAACGAAGGTCATCTGATCTAAATGCCCTGGCTTTCAGACAGGCAGTGTTTATATTCCAGTCAGCTTTGTAACTATCACACTGCAAAGACACTACCAACAAGTATTGCCTACAAACAGTTCAAAATACACCTGTGACAACTATAGGATTAATTTAGTCCTGCTCTGTGGATTTACACTGGTGAAAAAAGTAGTACCTGAGCTTGAATCCCATTAAAATTCATGAAGGCATGACTGTTTACCATATTAATAATGTGTATAAAAAACTCAACAGATAAATCAGGAGAATTTAAAAAGACTCTTGAATAAGTCAAAAGAGGGAATGTTATACAATTTCATGTCATGTAGGGGAAAAAAATTTTCCAAAATTTCCTGTCGTTTTATTATGCTTATTTACTACTCTGAATTATCTTGTCCTTTTAAAATATCTCTTAATTTTTGATAGATTTCTGCTACTCAGAACTGATGCTTATTTCATGAATGAAAACACTTTCCTTCCTTCAGAAAGCTTCCTCCACATTTGAAGTCTGTCCAAATAGTACTAATGTTCCGGCACAAATCATAAATATTTAGAAATATTTTTAAAATTTTAATATTGAAATTTTTTTACAAGCTAAATTAAACAGATTATGTTTTACAGAGCTTTCATAAATTTTAAAATAAAATTATTTTTTGTTGAGATTTAACCTTTCTTGCATTGGTCAACCAACTCCCAGGTTTATTCTGGCTCTACCCAACTAAGCAGTGGTAAAAAATGTTAGAGATCAATGCATACACATTTATAGAAGCAAAGCAACTAGAACTAGATTTTTAGAAGGCACACAACTACATAAAAACCACAATATGATTTCTGCTCCGGAACTACACAGCCGCTTGAAGTCTGCCCAAATTTCACACGACTCCTGAAAGTAAATGACTAACAAGATTGGCTCTGCAGTAACGAGATATTTTTTTATATTGCTCTATAATGATATTTCACATTCTCTCATTACCACATAAATTGCTATTTTTAAACTGGGACAAAGCTGTTATAAATCATTACACAGTTATTGGTAACTGTAATAGTAGTAATTACAGTGTTAATTTTTACTTTGCATTAGTGATGATGACTATTCATATTTTCCTACATGACCATATAGGCAACATCTATTTATCTAGCTATTCCTAGAAAACAAACTACTGTGCTAACAAGTTACTTACTAACTACAGTCAGCTAAAACATCTCCATTTTACAACAACTTGCAACATTTGAAGTAAAACCTGGTAACAGGAAGTGCTAAGTCAACATCCCTGCAGGTATTAAAAAGATGAGTGCATGTGGCACTTAAGGAAAAGGTATGGTGTTGGATTTGGCAGTGTTAGGTTAAGGGTTGGACGCAAAGATCTTAAGAATCTTTTCCAACATAAATTATCAGATGATTCTCTTCTGTAATGCTATGAAGATATCAGTGAGGGAAATTAAAAATTCTTCCTGCATGGAAGAGAATGGGTTTGAAAAGAGAGAGATTTCAAAGCTCTCCATTTGCTACAGACACAAAAACTCTGACAGAAATTACATCCCTATGTTTTAGTTTCAAACTACCAAATGGGAACTGCAAATGAAAACCAAAAGAAGAAAGTTTGCATTAAAGCAATACCAGGATGAGAACACAGTCCTCTGAAAACTGTATTTTTTTCACAAGGTAGGTTTGGTTGTCATTTTGTCCAGGAATGTGAATGACAGTGCGCACAAAAACGGACTGCCTCAATTAACTACAAATCACTTTAATCCTTCATTTCCCACCATCACTATCAATCAACCTTCAGTACTTTCTTCCTTCATTTACCATTCATTAATGCACAAGCTGTAATTTTTCAAGTAATATGTTGTGGAATGAAAACTGTAGATCTTAATGGTTTGGCTTGTTTTTCAATCACTCCCGACAGTCTCAATTTTTGTTTTATTTATATTTGTCAGAGGGGAGAGTTCCTGTGCGATATCATAAGACTGAACAATAATAGAATTTGTTCCTGCAAAGTCTAGCAAGCTAGCAACCAAGGTCTGGATGAACAATAACAGTCATAAGAAAATAATACAGATGAAAAAATGAGCAACAGTATTTAAAATTATACATGTAGAACATAATATGTGGTTGTTTAAAAATGACAGAACAATTAGTTTGTGCCATGACCTCAACTAACACTGAACATCTCTGCAGTTTACAAATACTTGCTAAGAAACCTCTTTAATGTCAGCATAATCTGGGTAATCAGAGAAGGAAGGGCAGAGAAGAAAAAAAATTTTTTATGTAATTAGTATCTCAGGCTTTCCCTGACTCTTACCTAAATTTCAACTCATGGCATCCAGAAAGTTTGTATATACTTTTGTTAGCGTAGAAACACATAATCACAGAATGATTATATGCAGGTGCTTTTATTTGAAGAGCTCTGGGAATCGGGGTACCATACCCAAATCGATTCCGACATGGATCTGCAATGGATACAGCTTTATACTGTCCCTTACATAACCGTCAGCAGTTAATTGTCAATTCAATATTGTTCTATTGAACTTGAGCATGACTTTACCATTTCTATTACATATATTGTTTCCACCCAGGCATAAGCCGCAGCCCCCCCCTTCATCCAACTATCCCCAAACGTTTCTCATAATTGTTATAATTGAATTATCGTTCTTACAAACGTTTCTCATGATTGTTATAATTGGATTATCGTTCTTACTTGTTTTTATTAAACAATCATCTTGTTAAGGGCAATGATTGCAAAAACCCCCACATGAGAACAGGTGCAGTTCTCGTGACCACACTTCTACCTAACAAAGATAACACCTAAGGTTTACCTACTGTTCCCACAACCTATTACAACCCGAAATCATTTTTAACCCTTATATTATCACTTTCTGCTATACTCCCAAGATCCTCTCAGACTAAAAAAATATGATTGTGAAGTTATAGAAGAGAGAACAAGAACTACCAGCTTCTACATTTATTTTTGTGTGTGACAGGTAAGACTAAGAGTTTGGCAAAACTGTCAACCAAACTTTCCTACCTGCAATGCTATTCAAGAAAAATATTCCATCTGTGTAGGTATCAAGCCATTTCAGCAAATGATCACCATCAGGAAATAAAACTCTAAATGATTTATCTGTGTCAATTAATTTTTTACACTCACAAAGAGAAGGTTATATTTTAAGGGAGCTTGCTGTTTAGTAATTTGGGTAAAAAGGCCTCTTTCTCTAATACACAAGCAGTACCTTTTTTCAACCCAACAGACTACACATAAGACATAAGCATTGAAAAGATACAAGTGCCTTCCTAGAAATGAGAGAAAGAAGCATTTTATATATGCAAAGAACTTTATTACTGGGGATAAATTATGGGGTAAATTTAGAAAAGCATTGTTTGAATACTAAAATATTCCCACATATTGAAGTACAGTAAGCTTCGAATTAAAGTGTTGCTTTCCAGCATTTGATTTAAATCAGGTGATTTAAACAAACAAACAAAAAAGGAAAATAACCAAAACTCTTAAGTAATTGGAAAAATGAAACTGGGCTGCTTGGTGATTTTGGAGATTTTTAAGCAGAAACATTGAGTTGGAGGACTTCAGGCTCATTGCATTGGACTAAAATTTCTCTATTTATACTTTCAGTAGTGCACATTAAAATTTTACCTGAGAAAAGGATAAATAGAAAGTAGGATGTTTCCCCTGAGGTTAAAAAGCTGTGAACCAAAGCCAGTCAGAAAGCCAAGTCAGAAATTCCTCTGTACTCAGTCCACGGTTAAATGATTAGAAAAGCAGAATTCAGACATGAAGAAAGCTTCCTGTCAAGATCTTGTCCTAATCAGAGTTGCCCCCATGCTAGATTTTGAAAGAGTCTATGTTTAATGCACTGGACCAGCACCAAACCAAGACTATGTGCAAACAACCTATTTTTTATGTAATCTTTCAAAACTCAAACATGTATCGTAAAAATCTGAAACGGGTATTTTTGAGTCTTCATAGAGTAGTTTACCCCTAATTTGCTCACCTTGCTATTAATATTCTAGAAATTTTCATGCCAACACAGCAAAAGAAAGCATCAGTTCCCGAAAATGGTAGAGAATAAGAACTCCTGTAGAATCAGAAGAAATCCCTTCTATCATCCCACCTAGCACAGAGATCATTCTCATTTGCATTGAACAACAATCCTTTCCTCAGGAATATTCCTCTTCTTGGGTTAGATGGCTAAATCAGAACAGAAGTCTCTGAAAGGAGGACATTCCACTTCTACCCCACCAAAAAATAAGAAAAAGGGAAGTATCAGTAAGAACAATGAAAGCATTTCTGATTTTTTAGTGATGACTTTTTTCACTCTCTCAATATATTCAGTCCTGTTTCCTAAGTAGATCTTATCCACAGTACTCTGTGTCCTCAGCAACAGGTTATTCAAGTTTATTCTTCCATATAAATCTAAATTAGACTGATCTCTACAATCTTCTGCAGTATCCAGTACTACAGAAGTTGGATCCAGGACTGTGGCTTCTCCTTCCCATGCGCTGAGGGAAGGAGAGATGGGGTGCTTCCCATGTCTCTCTCACTATTTCATGTCCTCAGATGCTTGACACTGTCTTGTAGGCCAGCACAAAAAAAAAAGACTTGCAGCAGAAAGCAGTAATTTGACCTTGCATGACACTTCACAGCTTTCCCTGCACTATGATCTGGAAAATATTTTGATCTGTCAGGCAATATGCAACCCTCTGTCACCACATATGGGGAAACCTAGCTGGAGCTAATTTAAAGAACATCAGGTGTGGCAATCAGCAGCTAGCAAAAATAACTTGACAGCCTCTGTGGTAATCACCTGTGGTGCACTTCAGGGTACATTTCTGTATGGCATGGTAGCAAAGCAGGTCAGACAGGAAAAAGGTTGTGATACTGCTTCAGAACTCAAGATTTTCACAAGACTGTGCCTGGAAAAGGACATATCCTTTAAAAAGCAGCACATTTGTTCCAAATCAACCAACAGATTTGCTCCTTGCACACACTGAGAAACTGGTTAAATTAGTTACAGAGAAAACTTTTAACTGCTTTAAAAGAGCACTGCAGCACTCACAAGCAGCACAGTAAAGCTCATCAGACAGAGCTTAGTCTTCTGTGTTTGCTGATTCTAATGAGCCCATCAATTTGTACCAGCTACACTTGTACTGGTGCTCAGGGTAGTGAGAGCTGCACAGCAGTTTCTTATACTGCTCCCATCTTCAGAAATATGGCTAATGGTTATAAAGATACTGGAGGAGTAAAGAAAACCAGCATGACTCTCAAGACAGCTAGAACTGGTGGATATTATATATTCCAAAGTGAATTTATTTGGGCTTATAAATACATAATAAATACAGACAACCACCAGAGGCTGCAGGGATCAAATAATTTTAAAGGATCCAAGAGGAGACCATGGGTTACTGCAAAGTAATTTATAAAAAATAAAAAGGAAGGAAGGAAAAAGCAGACATTAGTGTTTGCTGAAAATGCCTCAGAACACATACTGGTGAAGCTCTCTTGAACATGTGCAATTCAGAGGCTTCCTTAATGTAATGATACATCTGAGAAACAGCAGATGCAAACATGCAAGACAAATTGCCTTACTACTCTGCTGTTCTAATTTTCCCTCCCACTACTAATGGCACACTTCAGAAACCTCTCACATACTAACGTTTTCATGGGTAACTTTCACAATGAAAGAAAAAAACAGCAAGTAAGTTGCCACACATAACCTCACTCAGTGCATACGACTGGCAAATCTTCCACTTTATTTCATTGTTACAAATTTTCTAAGACTACTTAATTCCATATGAATTTAAGCTTGAAAGCATATAGGGTTCTGAAGGCGGCTTTTCTTTTCTAGAACTTTATTGTGGTCTAAGCTGTCCACTAAGGAAGGTGAGACAAAGATTGTATTAAAGTAAACTGACTTTGAAGGAAATACATTTTGTCATTTGGCATTTAGTTTAACTGTGTTTTGCCTCATTGCTGAGTTTTCTTTTTTTGTTTGATCTTGTTTGTTTGTGTGGTTTTTTATTGTAATTTAAATTTTAGACCTGTCAATTAAAAAAAAAATTAAAAAAAATAAAAGCAATGACAAAAATCTGGTTTATCACTGGAACCTAAATTAAATCAAGATTTTTTAGCTGCAATTATTATCATTCTATTCTGTACGCAGTTGGTTTTCCTAATTTTCTATTTTCATTTTATTAATAAGGAGAAAGTAAAATTTTCAGGGCTAGTACTCGGTCCTACCAAATTTCAGGATGTAAATCAATGTGACATGGGGGTAAAAAAGCACACATGTGGGGTAGCAAGTCTTACTGCATGTAGAAAATCATGCATGTCCATTGAACAGGTCTACACTTCAAAGCACTTTGAAACAAAACACAGAATACCTGCCTATGGAAGAGATGTTGAGACCTTCATAGTTCTGACTTGGCTTAGTTTTTTTCCAGGACTGGTGCCTTTCATACCACGCAAGAGACCTGAGTATCTCAGATCTATAATTGTAGCTGGTAAAAAAATAGGTGAAAAGATGCTTTACATCATAAAACATTTTTCTTTTTGATCTAATCAGTACACTGTTATTGGCTGTTCAGTATGACGTGCTTTCTTTTCTTTGTTTTTTTTTTTTTATTCAAAAAGGTGTGCATTTTTTGTGGTTTAATGGGAACTTTCCAGATGCCACTAATAAAATAAAAACCCTCAAAAGCCGTGATATTCATAGAGACAAGAACTCTGCCAACTATGTGGCCACAGGGGACGCAGTCAGGCATTCCCCTGCTGGTAGAACACTGCTTTGTTTCCAAAGATCAAAGGCCCCTTTTAGAGAGACAGGTGCCGTTGAGGTATCACTTTGCTAATAGCCTTCACAGGTTAGCTGTTTTGCCTAACATTTAGGTTGTTCAATCCACACTTCAAAAATCCTGACTTGGAACCTTGTAGGTGATGCCTGAAGTGCCGAGTGTAGATGGTGCATATGATCTGAGCAGCAGTCATTTACATGGAAGCTGAGGCCAAGCATGGGCCAGGATGAGGGGAAACAGTCCTAACCTTGCATCCAAGCAGTGACATACACCTTCTTTACAGTGGTTTAGATGTGCTCAAGGAGGAAAGAGGGTAGTTAAGTGTTCACAGTTCACTCACAGATGGCTGTACTGCTGGCCTGGAGGACATGTGATTGCTGAAGAAGTAAGTGCCCATAGTAAGGCTAAAAGGGCACTCCAAATATGCCTGTACCAAGTAGGACTCACAAATACCTGGGCTAGCCAAAATAGCAGTCACCCTGAGAAGGATGAAAAACCACAGAGAAGTCACTGCCTCTGTCACAATGTACTTTGATACGTTTTATTTGCCACAGTCTTCTTCTCTCCAGGGTTTTTGCAGCAGAAGTGTCTTCCCAAGTGATTTAAAACTGGCAATCCTAACCTTTGAGAGTGCAAAGTATTTCCTAGGCCTTTCTGACTGCATTCAGAATAAAGAACATTTCCTCAGGTCCATTGCTAAAGCTACACACTGTTAGAAATAGTGGACTTGCAATAAAGGATTGAAAAACTGAGTGAACACTAGTGTGACATGAAATGGTGAGCATCCCTGTCCTGTGAGTCAGACAATTTGCTTCCCAGCAGTACCATGCAAATACAAATGTCTCAGTGAGTAAGTGACTGTTATGTCCTGGATTTAACCCTCAGAAGCTAAACTTCTGCTTGATTCCTAGAATTACTTCTCACTTCTTCTACTGGTTCACTCCACGCTTCCCCTAAGTTCCAAAACATGCATTTCCTTATTGTGTGCTCTAGGTTACTGGTTCACTACCTTTTATTCCTGGTGCTCTAGATGGTTTGTATTATGTTTTAAAGGGTTTGTATTAATACTGAAACCTCCAGGGCAGGGAAACAGTTCTGCTGCCAGAACATGTCAACCACCCTGTTTTGGAGAATAATCATTCCCAGAAGGAAAGGAAGATGTGCTGGTGTGTGAGGCACTAGCCAGCAATTCAGGGAAGTTGTATGCAATGCCTGATTCTCTAGCACTCCCCTTGTGTTCTCCTTGCCAAATGCGACAGCTCCTCAACTTCAAAAGGGCAATGTTATTTATCTGCATCAAAGGTAGGAGAGGTGCAAAGAGGAGTCAGGGGAGGAAGCAGAGATGAACTAACTTCTGTAGCATTTGAACAAAACCCAACTCAAGTTCTAAAATAGCCAGATTTCTATCAAAGAGAAAAATGGCCTAGGACCAAGATGCTTGATAGAAATAGATGTAGTTGAGAACTGTAAAATCTGTTTGATATATGAGGAGCTGTGTAATTCGACTCCTTTCCCTAAAACAGGATTTACGAAATGTTGTGGAGAGACAAAAGGAATTATTTTGGTAACAATGACTTCCCAGTGCTGTAAGATATGTCTGACCTCTACTGATTTTATGGCAACTGACATGGGGACTTTGAGTGATTACTTTGCCCCACATAAGCATAATGTAATTCACTCTGCCTTAAGTCAGTGATCTGAGGACACAGTGTACAAAATAAATCAAAAAATTTGTCTGAGACTGTCTTCCCGATGCTGATATGGGTGGGAAAGAGCATTAAAGCACTTCTCCATCAGATATGGATGATAGCTAAATCCAGTACGACAAACTGAGTACAAAGAGACAAATGTCACTTTGTGATAAAAAGAGACACATCTTCCAAATACAGTCTTTGTAAATAGTAGGGAAAATCAAAGTAATAGGTATGAAAAATAACCAAAAAGACACTTTCTTTCATATCACAGGGTAGTCTTCTTTTCTTCAACTGTTGCATTATAATGTAGCTATGAGACACTAATAATTGTAATGATAAATACACATAGATGGCTCTTGCTTCCCTCTAAACGGATCCAAAGGGATCACCTAGAAAGTGTATCAATACATGAATGCCATTATGAAACAATAGTTTCCCTAAAAATCAGTGGTAGGAACTATCCCTCTAATCTCTGCAAATATTTAGGAAAAGTAAATTATATTAGGTGACTGTTTTGAGTACTCCCCATTCTCAGTTCCTTCTGAAGCACATGCAAGGTACAGTAAATATAAATGACAAATTCTCTCTGATTTCTGTCATACAAACTTGCCATGAACAAACTAAACAGCAGTTGTGCCACAGCCATTATGGTCTAGGAATGCAAACCAGGAAAAAACGGCATAACTACAATAGGTGGAGCACTAAAAAAAAACAAAACAAAAACAAAACCAAACCACTTTGATTTTATAAGATATCTTTTGGAGATTTCTGCTGGTTTGTGAAAGATCATATCTGGAGTTGCCCTATACACAGGCAAATCCCAGTGCCTTCTCCTCAGCATTAAGCAACATAACTTTCAGTATCACATTTTGAAGACAATAGGTGCACATTCTTCTCCTGCTGTGTCCTGCTTGTTGTTTTTAATATGCTGAGGTTTTGTTCACTTCTCAGAATGAGAGATTTTCAGCATGGACTGGATGACAAAAGCAGTGTGTTCCTTCCTCTGCAAATGACCTGACTAATGCTTAAGAACTAGCCCTTCTATATCCCTACACAAACTCTGTACAAATAATCCAGATTTTGGGACCCCGAGCTACTGCCAGATTTGCTCATGAGAATTAGCACTTTTAAAATAGTGACTTGGAAATTAACTTTAGCCAAAAAATCGTAATTACATACTCGTGCACACTTCCAGAATATAGTAACACATCTTCTCTGCACCCAGAAAAGCTTATTCTCACTTGTGTAGAAAGAAGTACTTACATCCAATATCTGGCCGCAGCTTTTTGTCATACTCTCTCAACAGCTTGTTTAGTATGAGAGTCACATCTGTGTCTTGTGTTTTTGGAGCTAAAACCCAATTTTGGTTAGTTGTTCCATCTTCATATTCATCCTCTTCAACCTTTCTAGAACTGCAAATGAAACAAATAGATGTTATTTTAACTAAAATATGAATTGACATTCTGGGTAAAGCTCCACACTCATCTAAAGAAGTTTTAGGTGTCTCCCCCGGCTTTGAATCTACCCAGCTTTAGGCTGGTGGTACAACAGGATGTTCCCAGTAACACTTGTTGAGTATCTGTGGATGGGTCATGATTGAGGATTGTTTAGAAATTGTCTTCTGAAAGTCTTTTCAAAAAGTTATACTCTAGGAGATAATAAAGGCTATCAGAGTAGTATTTTATATGCTGCATTTTAATGAACCTATTCTGACTAGTTTACAATATACTTTTACAAAGAGTGAACATTTGCAGTATTATTTTATTAATACATCAAGACAACTGATTCATCTCTTGCACAAAGGCTAATAAGAGTATTAAAAATTCAGATCTGTTAATGCTTTCTGATCATTTTATCCTATTAATAAATTATTATATTCTCAGTGCCTGAATTTCAGAGTTTAATGTATTACAAGGCTTAGAATTAAGAGCTCACTTCTTGAATTTGAGATGAATTATCACAAGCACACAAATACACTGCATAAATTAACCTGGATTTCCCTACAGTTTTAATAACTTTTTTAAAAATAGTACTACTCCAAGAGTTGCAACTTCTTTACTTTATAGGTGGATTATCTTTCTTTTAAGGGTATATTCATGACATTGTGTTGAAATTACAGCTGGCCAGAAATCACGGCTTTTCACAAAAGACTAATTTCATTTGTGCAGCTTTTTGTGCACGGACTTTAAAATGTAGATTTGAAGATGTATCTTTTGGTATCTTAGAAACCAAATCAGTTTGATACCTCTCACTGGAAAAAATTTATGACAGACTGAGATGAAGTTATGAGGAGAAAAGATAACCTCAGTGGCTCAACCTATGGCATGGATCATGTGGTTGTTTCAACCTGCAATTGCCAAGGGCAGATTAAATAATTCTGCAACATTTTTATATAAATGTCAGTAATTATGTGAGGCACCAAGAAGTGAAGAATGAGAGTCACCAGCCTTGTTTGTTCACAGGATGTACTACACACAGCAGTACAACTTTCTTTCTCTCCCTCTCCTTTTCTCCACAATGACATCAGTGTCTTTTAAAACACCTCAGATGTCCAGAAGACTTGATAGACTCTATGTGAACATAAAAAAACCTGATACAAATATAAAAATTTAATCGCAGAGAATCATCAACCCTCACACTGCTCTACAGCCCATACACCCCAAAGGATTGACCATGAATCACTTAACACGACCTCATAATTTGCAATTGCTCTAGGCACAATTTCTATATAAAATAATTTTTAAACCTAGACCCTGAGGATTTTATTCAGAGACCTCAAATAACTGAGTTGCAAAAGTAGAGAAAACTTAAGATTTTGAATAGACAACCACTACTTCTCTATTATTGGGCTGTATTTTCTAAAAACTTGATTTTTTTTTTCTTCACCCAATGAGCATTAAATAAACCCAAGAAGATTTTGGGAGAATTTTTTTTCCCATCAGATTTATGACAAGCCCTGTGTTTTAATACTGCTGTTACAGAATCATTCTCAAAGGAGGCACCATCTCCAAACATACATGGCTGATAATTCCGAGCTGAAACTCTGCAGTGGTGCTGAATTGCTGATAGCAAAGAAGGACAAATCATACATCTTTTTTTGCTGCAGCCACCACAACTTTACCAGAGGCGTCCAGACTGCACCTGGAAATGGGAATTGAGTTCAGATAGTATCATGATTCCGATTTCAGAGAGATGCTGCTTTAAAATAAGTCACTAATAAGAGTCCAACTAAACCCTGGCAGACCTTTTAGATCCCGTCAGTTTAGCAGCTTCTTTCCTAGAAAGTACCTCCAAACCATTTAAATCTGTACCAACTTCCAGATTAAGACTGGAGGTGGGAAAGCTTTCACAGTGATCAGACTAATACACTACACACAGATCTTTCAATCTTTATTCTTTCTTCCTCAAGAAGTTGTTATTTCACTTCCATTGCTTGCCTCTACATAGTTAAGCTCCTTCAATGCATTTGAGGTTGCATTTTTCATCTGTAACCCTACTGATGACTGTCAATTCCTATCACATTCCCGTGATCCAGAGAAATAACTATAGGGTGATGCAAGCCAGTCTCAACCTGGGGAGGAAGAAAGGCTACATGCCTTCCCCCAACTCTTCATGGACCACTAGTTTTGATTCTGTGAGGAGCCAGAGAAGACACTGTGCATAAACTGCAAGGGAGGAAGTCTAGAAAACTCTGAGAGGTTGGCAGGAAAGGGTTTATTTCCTGCAATAGGTGTATCCCACACTTGCTGTGCAGGCTGGCATGAAGCATTCTCCAGTTCCTGTGGGGATTCAGGGGACAGACACCACACAGGTGTGGGGCAGGCTGCCAGGGAGGAGAGGGAAGGCCTCTGAGCATGCCTGGAGTCTGGTTTGTGGTGGTTCCTGCAGGAGGGAACTGAGCTGACCCCTTTGCCTGCGTTATTCTGTGAGGGGGTGTACGACAGCCCCCGACAACCAAAAGGACCGAAATCCAAAAGGTCAGGGCTGACGCTGCCGGCTGTGCCCCTCTGGCCTCTAACACTGGGTACCGGGGCCCCGCAAGGGAGCCCCTTCCCGGCCCTGAGGAGGGGACCAGGGGCTCCCGCATCCCGCTGCTCACCCTGGTACCCTCACGCC
>JAHLSL010000014.1:4582152-4641128 GCA_025920805.1 Petroica traversi | reverse complement strand
GGGAACCGGAGCGGCTCTCCCACCCCGCGCTGCCTCCAGCCGGCGGCAGAGCGCTCCGTAACCCCTGCGCCGTGTCCGTGCGCCGCGACCGGAACCATCCGTGACCGTGTGGGGCCATCGAGTCACTCAGACCTCGAGAAAGAGCCTCACAGTGTCCCCTCTTTCCTTGCAGAGTGTCAGAAGGCTCAATGGTTCATTGATTATTGATTCCCTCTCAGGCTGTAAGAAAAAAGAAAGGGTGATGATTAAGGTTTTCTTTCTGTTTTCCTTGGTGAGCTATGTATTAATGCTAAAAGGATAGTTTAGCACCACTCTTCGTTACACCTCATATCTTGGTCATTTCTGCTCCTCCTCTTCATACTTACACGCTTTTATTTTACTTTTAAGAACACTCTCTGCCTTGCTTTTCTAATTGTGTATTGAGGTAAGGGTCATGATTATCCAGCATTTTAACAAAATAACATTTTATCATGCAATGTAACGATAGTAAAACGTTTATATCTCCAGCACAACAAGATGCATCCACATTTTAACTTAACTTTCATTGCATTTTCATGTAAGGCGACTTCCTCTTCAACCTGATGGATACTCTGTGGTATGTCTTGTGCCATGGGGAAGTAAGACTCTCTGAAATGTGCAGGGGGCTAGTTGGCATAAAAAAGGGAGGAATTGCAGAGGAAGGGAATTCATGGATCAAATTCCTCACTTTCTAAAACTGGGAGCCTGTCTCTAGCACTGAACAGTTTGATAACCCGAACTTTTCTGAGATTCCGTGTTGAAGGGGAGCCCTACTGGTGTTTTTTCTGGCAGCCCAGTGCTACCCATATACCACAGAAGGGAACTGGGACTCTGAAGCAAAGAAGGAAGGACCTGAAACCTGCCTCCTACAGCTCCTGGAGCTGAAGGCTTATTAGATATTTCTAAGAAGCTTGAGCCAGTTTATTCTGACTGAAAGTCTCTGTTGCTCCTGCTGGAGCCTTGAGGTAGGAAGTCTAACCTCAGAGGTTCTGTGTGCTCTCAGTTCTGTCCTTCATCACGGGGCTCTCCACTCTCTGGCTCATTGGTAGGATAGGGAGAATGCCTCCTAATGCTGCCATGCTGCAGCTTTTCAGCAGGTTTGTGTAGGCTTCTGGCAGAAAGCATGGGCATCCAGGGCAGGCAGGGCTGCTCCTCTGGGGCCAGACCACTCCTGAGCAGTTGTGCTGAGGACATCAAAAACACCAGCCCCCACTGAATGAAGAACTGAGCCCAGATCCACAGAGGCCAAAACTACCTTGGGTGTCTGGTTCCAACATTTATTATCATATATTTGATAAGTTATATGGGGGAGGGGAGTGTGTTGCCCTCTGTGCAGTAATTTTCCTACCTACAAATCCAGCTTATCATTGTTGGTCCAGTCCATTGCAATATATCAGGATTTCTTAAAAACTCTTCAAATTCATCTAACTGAAATCAGTTGGTATCTTCAATCAATATTCTTCCTTTTTACTTTGCGTTCAGCCAGGGCTAATTTAAGCAGCAACTTTTAAGATGTTATAACTGTGAGAAGTGATAATTGCCTTTTACAATGGCACTGAAAAGGAAATAATGCATTACAGAATGGGACACTTACATTTGAGTCTAAATTAGGAGTAATCCTAGGAGGATCCTTCAGAAGTCCTTTGGGCTTCATAAAATCTAACTTCCAATCTTTCTGTCTTCTCAAAATTGAACAAATGTCCCCAGCAACACAGTGGAAGATTCAAAATTGGTAAGGTGAGGATGTCATCTGAGAGTCACCATTCAATGACCATAATTATTTGAAGTGACATAAAAACATATAAAAGATCAGAAAGAATTCAAGCAATTTTATCATTTCAGTGTCGATTCCAATCTGAGAAGCAAGGGTGTTAGGGGAAATACACCCTTATTACAAAGAACTTTATCTCCAGATTTAAAAACAAATAGCAGTGCAAGTGCTACATTTATCTTCTCTGCATAAAATAAAGAGCAAAGAAGTTTCATTCATTTTTCTTCAAAGTTTAACTTAGATGTCGAACAAGAATTTTTGAAAGATGAGATTATTTAATAACATCATTACTTCCTCAATTGTGTACAAATATGTTCAGTTATTCCACAGAGGGCACATTCCATTTAGGAAAAAAAAAAAAGCAAGAACAGAACACAAGATAACAGAAAAGGATTCAGCTTTAGAAAATACATTGTTGATTAAATTCATCCTTGAAGTAAGCTGGCACAGCTCAAATATCAGAAATTAAAAATCTCTTCCATTGTGTTTGTCTTGTTCTTTTATTCTTAATGGGTGCAAGTTAGGAAATTTGGCAGCAGCCTGCACACACTTCCTCTATGGTGCTGAATTACTGCAATTCCCTTCTCAACTCTTTTTCATGAAAGCATAGCATACATGAAAAACTCAATGAGAAGCAGTTCCCATTTATTACTCCCTTTAGCCACAACTAAGCTGTGAAGTAGCTCTGTCCTGCAGGGTTCCAGTTCACCCATGCTGGGGACAGTGACACAGCTCACTCCATTCCTGAAAGCCCAAGCTGCTTCCAGGGGATACCAGAGGAGGCTGACACACATACAGATACCACTCCAGCCGGGGCAGGACAAGGCCAAGGTGTTTTGATTGAGCCAGAACCTGGGAAATGCTCCTGTCTCCCACAGTTCAGATACCATCTCAGAAAGCAGTGATCTCCCATGCACACAGTTCCACGGACTGTGTAGAGATTTAAACTGTGAGGTAGTGTGTAATCGAGGTAATAGCACTTAAATATTCCAGCCTGGAGTCTTACTGAAACTATGGAACACCTAGTGTTCATACACAAGCACATGCTGCAGGTAGATCCACATTTGTTGAAGATGACTTTCCATGTAAGTAAAATACATCAGATTTAGAGATCCTTTTACTGAGTCCTGCAATGGAGACCAGGAAATAATGCTGTAATGCAGAGCAAGAGTCAGACTTGGGTGTAAGCAAATAAAACAAGGTACAGAAACTCTCTGGGGCAGACTCCAGAATTGGCCTGGAGAAGATGCTACTCAAAGATGGCTCTGAATTTTTTGTTCATGAAAATCAGCCACATAATTCTCTAAGTTTCTCACCTGAAGAAATAGCCAAGGAACTTTATGAAGTTTTGCCTTCCAATGAGCACTGTTTTTTTGATCCCCGAAGGGCCAAAGGGATCCCCCAAGAGGATGATGAACAAGGAGGTTTGTGGCTGCTAAAAGACACACTGGAAACCTACATGAAAACAGAGATCTACATCCTCACCTCATCTCAGGCTAGCACTGAATAGATGGGCTTGCCTCCACCCTTGCTCCTGATTATCAGCATCCAGTCACTTGCTCAGTCCCATGGCTTTTCCACTGCCCTCAAGAATTTCTCATTCCACAGCATCAAACAAAAAGCTTCCAAAAGCAACAGACGTATTAGATTTTTTTCTTAGCAATGTTTAGGAATTAAAGGGTTGAAGAGAAGATACAAAAGAAGCCAGACAACTCCTCAGTCCCAGACCGGACCCTCACCTCAAAATGAAGTACAAACTCTCCATTCTGTCCCCAAAATACCATGGGATTGTTGTTGCATAGCAAGATAGCACCTAATTCTGCAACAACTCAATTCACTGTGTTCAGTCAAGTCTTTTTCTGGACAACAGGGTGGATGTAATGAGTGCACACATGATTGAGTGTGTGCATGTGTGCTTTCCAGTTAATTCTTCAGCTTCTGTGGTGTGCTCTTTGGTCTTTCTAAAAGAATAACCAGTACAAGAATGACATTTTGCAATCAAATGTTGAATGCATTTTTTATTTAAACATTAAGATTTAATTACAAAAGCTTCTGGAACAATTAAAGGATGCCAAGGAGGAAAGAGCTGAAAACTCAGACTGCATTTTCTCATTCATTGTGAAAGCAAAACACATTGTCAGCAGCAAGGCGTTTTATAGAAAAGTTTCAGATGGACAGTACAAAGACCTTTCTGTCAATATTGTCACTGAAACACCTTGCTGTCATTAAGCACATCTTTTTTTCTGGTCACACCTCCTAGTGTTGGCTGATTGGTTTTTGCAGTGGGAAACAAGTAATAATTATTGCAGAATTACTGTAATTCTTTTCTGGTAATCTCTGCTAATATAACACAATCTTCTTCTTGGAAAAATGTCCAAACATAATTTACTTTACCCTGATAAAAATGTCTACTGCTGTTGTTAGAAGTTTTATTTGCACAAGTATGTTCCTAATCTATGTTAATTTCATGCAATATAATCCTTAATTTTTGGAATAAATACTGTGACTCATTAGAGAGAATTCCTTGGAATGCAAAATCCAAACAAACGTAGTATTTTCTTTTAAGGGCAAGATTCCATCATCTTTATTTACACTAGTAGCATCCTGCTCCCTGTGTTATTTCACTGCAAGCTAGAGTCTCAAGCAGTGAAAATCCTCATAGTCCCATTAGGATTTACTGCATTGTATTAAACTTCCAATGAAAACTGGGCTGAGCAGTTCTGTGTGTGGAGTAATGCACTACTTGTAACTAGTAAAGGTGCTCAAACATAGCCCTACACTTGATAATTTGGCACATTTACAACTGGCGTTACTCAGTAACTTATCAGATGACAATAGTGGAGCTCTTCTGTAAAATATAGGTTAAGCCCATATTTGTATGACTGTACATCTGAAGTATAAAAACCACGATATGTAGTACACTTGAACAGTTAAAAAAATATAACTTATTTTATTTGTAAACCATCAATGCAAGATACTCAGCAGCAAAGAAGCCATGTTCAATGTCTTCTGATCTTTTATAAAGATCTGTTGCTGTAAGTAATATAATCGTCTCCAAAACATCTGAGGTTACATGTAGAAACAATCAAGGCAATATTATTTGTACATATTATTAAACATGCAAAAAACTTCCTGAAGAATATTGCCCAAATGTAGAAAGTCATCTGGATCTCAAATTTTCCTTGGTAGCATCTGCTTTGTAAGTATGGCTCACATGTGGCTCCAGAGTACTTCAGTTTATTTTGGAGAATTGGCACCTTTAATAACAGGCTCCCTATTCAAATATGTGGCCCAGTAAACTAAGTTAAAAGTTCCAAACAGCACTGGAAAAATTATCCGGGACATTTTGTCAATCTTACTGATGCTGTTGTAAGTCTTTTTGCTTTCAGGAGGCTTTTCTTCTGCAGGCTTCACTGGAGCAGATGTAGTGTTGGAGATGACAGATGGGGCTGAGTCCTTTGGCATGTTTGGTGCAGGAGTCATCTTCCCAGTGGTGTAGGTATTAGTTGGTTTATTCCCCAGTAAGTTGCGCTCTTTTTTCTGCAGTGTAAAGAACGAAATGTTATACCACAAGAACTGAAAGTGGAAACTTTCTCAAGATACTGACCCAAAAAGCTGAGCAGCATAATCAAGCATGCCAATAAATGCCTGTTGGCCATTCTGACTTTGACTATTAAACAGATGTTTCTGCCTTGATTTTGTAGCCCTTACTCAGGTGAAACTTCCCCTGATGGGAGAAAGCTGAGACTCACTGGCTGGACCCACATCCCACCTGGAATGTGCTTTAGCAGCTTCTTTTGTCAGTGAAATGTTGTCTTGCATCTGCAGAGGGTGCTGCCCCATGGACAGCTGACAGGATGTGAACCTCATTTCCCCAGCTGCTGCAAGGAGTGTGGAGAAGGGCTCATTGCCCCAGCCAGCTTGCCCTGTTTATAAGATTCTTTTGGGATGCCTATGGGTACAAGCTCTCTCTAGGAGATAATTTACTGAGAGTCAGTCCTACCCCAAAAGTTTAATTTCATCATGAAACGCAAAAGTTTGTGTTTTCACAGAACCAGTCTTTGGTCCCTTTGGTGGGGCCCCGACTCATGGAGGTCAGTTATTTATTCAGGAGAGCGCACAGGGAGTGCTCTGCAGAGATATGTTTCACAGTTGTATCTGCTATTATCAGAAGTCTGATCACTAAAATCCCATGCGCCATGTACTCAATGCTCTTCTGTAAACAGTCCTCTTCATACAAATAATAGACTGGTAATCTACCTCCATAAAGAGAAAGCACCATATTTCCTTGCAAATTTTCCTCTATAGGAAGGCAAAAGTATGTCATGAGGTAATTAAATACCTCACAATTTTTTCACAAAGAAGCTGAAAATTGACTGTTCTGTTATTTAAACTATGCTGAATACCTGCTTTTTATTTTAGGTATTTAAAAATTAAGTTAAGCACCTTGATTTTTGCAGCTTCCTGGGCTTTTTTACCATCCCATGCCCAACTCCTCTTGGTGAAATAGTTGACTGTTGCAAATTCAATCAATGCAGAAAATACAAAGGCATAGCAAACAGCTATAAACCAGTCCATTGCAGTAGCGTAGGCCACTTTTGGCAAAGAGTTACGGGCACTGATGCTTAAGGTGGTCATGGTGAGGACTGTTGTTACTCCTGCAAAGAAAAAAAAATAAGAGAGATCAGTTTGCTAACCCTTCTAGGATCCTGAATGAGTTACGAGCAGGTCCATATTCTGCAGGATACCTAAGAAGACCACATGAAGTCATCAGTGTTTGCATATCACAGTTCGAAAGAATAAGAAAAAATGAAAGCCTCCACCCTCAGATGTTTTATTCCATGGATTTCTGGTTGGTTCTAGATGCAGTGTATTTAAATAAGGATTTTTTAGAGTAACAAAAGCCCAGAGTTTGTAACTGACAGATGAAGTGGGATTACTTATTCTGTTTTCTTATACAGAGATTGCATGTTTAAAATTGTTGACTGTTACTGGTTTCCTTGACTGTAGCTCCTCCTTTCCCATATGACAGTAAATGACAAAACAGCCACTCCTTTCATCTGTGGTAAGATCTCAAAAACTCAGCTCTCAGTTACAGCTTTGTAAAATTAGAATCAGTCAGCAAAGTGATGCTACTACCTGTGTTCTCTCCAAACAACTTGCTGAGCTGATTTTTGAACAAAGCTGCCAACTGACATCAGGAGGCTGGTACAGAAGACTGACTCCTTTAAAATAACTGAACAAAGTTTTACTTAATAAATAGTTTCTACTCCCCTTGTTTTTCATCTAGTAAAAACTTTGTATTTCATCAACCTTCACTTGAGAAAGTGCTTCTTTTCTGCAATCCTATAGGGATAAACCAAAGAATTTAATGACACCCCAAAGGTTTCTTCCATAACAATTTCTTCAGTAAATATACATTTTCTAAATGCAATGTCATATTAATTTCTTTGATGGTAATAGAGATAATTGTCACTAATTAACCTCTACACAGTTTTTCCAGAAAAACACCCTACAACAAAGATTTAAAAAAATCTCAAAGTGATATCTCCTACAAATGCTTAGCTAGGGTATACACTAAATATGAAAATCCATTTATATTTTTTTCTAAACCATCCAGTATCCACCCAAGTGGAAAAAACCTAACACATGTCACACCAATCAGATTCTTTTATCTTCTGTCCTTAACTTTCACATAACTGATGGACCAGTTTCAGTCAGAACTTTACAAAAACAGCCCAGACAGGGCTTTTGAATTGATTTTGAGTTTAAACAGGAAGAGAATGAGAAAACATTTACAACATCTCAAGCAGAAATAAGCAGTAGTGAACTGTGGTTCTGTAACAGCAAATCACTTCCACAAGCCACAAAATCCTACCTGTGTTCTAGGAGAAAGTGGGATACTCACCAAAGACAGTTCTAGCAGGGACAGATTCTCTGTTTAGCCAAAATGACACTTGTGATAAGATCACAGTCATAATGCAAGGAAGGTACGTTTGGATGACAAAATAACCAATTTTTCTTTTCAGATGAAAATGGGCTGTCATAATAGTATATTCACCTAGAAGAAGAAATGTGTTCATGTGAGTAAAATCAGGAAGGCTTACTGATTTAGGGACTGAATGAGGCCAGCTCCAACCCTCCATTTGAGGATACCACTCAGCCATTCTTAATTGCATGAAAAATATCTGAATTTCTGCACTGCAGAAAACCAAGACTTGAGAGAGATGTGCTGCTAAATCCTCACAGTCTTCATGTTCAGTCTCCAAAGCAGAAGACAATGACTGCTATTCCTACTACACTGAAAAGCTGCAGTCCTCCTATGCACCTGGAATGTTGTGATGTTCACGGGCTTCAAAAATCTGGCTTTCTGGCACTGCCTCAACACTGTCAGGTTTTGACAGTGTCCCACAAACTCCTACAGCATAGTAACAATTAAGGCTCTCAACTCTTAGAAACCTGATTTAACTGCAGGATTTGACCTCATTAGGGAAACTGTTATGGCCAAGCCATCAGTTTTCAAGAATGAAAATGGGTCCAGACACTCCTGCACCACACTATAGACATTGCCAGGCCCAGCATTTTCTGCAAGAACTGCCACTTTTCATATGGATCCTGGGATGTCTTACTGATCTGAGTACCCACACCCTTCAGATTGCTGGGCCGGGAAAAAAAATCCCTCTAGTGATTGCAGTATTCCTAGGATTTGGTACACTTTAGCCCTTCAAAAGATTATCTGTTTCTGGATAGATACTGTCCTTTCTTGTTTACCTGTGCATGAATATTGTACTGCCTGCATGCAGAGATCCCTAAAAGCTGCCACAGCAGTGCTAAATTCCATTTCTTTTTCATATGCCAATTCACAGCATTGCCTTAATATGCTGTTTATCAGCTCCTCTGAATTTCAATAAAAGCCTAAATAAATGCTCTCAAAAATTGACAGACCAGCTGTCACCTTCCCTAATGTCTTGGAAAAAAATCAAATCTTAACCAGTTCTTTCAGATTGTTCCTGGAAAACCATATAGCTGTTACCAAGGGCTATTCCTGGTGGTAACTGCTCTCTGGTTCTTTCAGAGTATTTCTGGAAAACCATGTAGTTGTTACCGAAGGCTATTCATGATGGTAACTGCTTCCCAAATCCAAAATCGTGCTAGCTATAAACATGCTACTATTTGCCTAGGAGTAATAACAATAAAGATAAAATGTAAGAATAAAAAATGATCCATCCCTTCAAGCCCTAACAGTTCTTCACTGATACTAAAATAATTTAAAAGCATGCATCATTCAGCTGGGTACTGATGAATCAGAATAATGCCTCTTTTGAAATATATATTGTCCTTCAAGAACAAAACAACTATAGCTATAATCTCTGTTGCAAGATTTGACTGCTAGTCTCCATAGAGCATCCACAAAAGGAAAACATCCAACAGACTGATTCTGCCTTGAGTGAACAGCTGAGTTGAGCTGTAGCCAGCTTTACTAAGCTATTAGATTTGGCAGATTACTTCTAAGCGACAATATGGCTAATTAGCAGAGAACAGGTTTACAGTGAAAGGGTTTTTGCAGGTATAGCTGCACTCATACTCTGTGCTACAGGAGCTCTGCTTTTCTGCATCACGTTTACAGACCTAGCCCAAGCTGAGGATTTTAGAGAGAAAGTGAAATAACACAGAAATACCTTAACTGACATCCTGCCTCAGTCATTATGTCTTTCTCTGGAGTCTGATTTTCTGATGAATTGGTTCCCTGAAGAGTGATGTGGAAATGGACACAGAATTCTGTGAAACTGGGGAGAAAACCCCTGCAAAGCAAAGCCTAATTCCCTTCCATTTAGTGTAATTTTGAACCTGGGAGGCTGAACATGCAATGGTCTCAGGAGGAACCCCACTTGCTGTTTATTTAGGAGTATTTGCAGCAGGGTCTGCCTGCCTGTAATCTGTTTCTCAGTTGCTACTGCACTGGGATGTGTTTGAGTCACAGTTTCCCTGCTCACCACAGAGTTGACAATGTGCATTATCGATTTTGACAGTGTGCTCTCAGAGCTGGAATAAAATAAGAATCTACACAGCTTCAGAAGAGCAACAGGACCCTCTTTTTTTTTTTTTTTTCATTTTTAAAACACAGAAAATGAATGCCTTCATTCTGATGGCCCTCCACAGCTGATTTTTACCTAACAATTTTCTCTAACCTAACAAAACTCTTGTCTCCACTGAAATAATCACAGCACCTTGATTTTGTACTTGCTCTTCCCCCAGCCAATATATTCTTTGATTTCCCATGCTTTCCCTTTCAAAGATGCCTATACTAGGAACCCTTCCTCCAGTAGACTTAAGGTTTAAGAAAACCTCACAGCTTGGTATTTAATGCCCTGAGACCCCTGCTTAAAATAAAGCTAAAAGCTGCCTGAGTTGACCTTTTGTTTATAGAACCAGATACCAGCTTTGTTGGAGTGGCAAAGCTCCCTTTTACTTCTGTAAGGCAACAATTTATCCTTAGACCATAAGCTTTCTTCAGCAAGAGCTATTTTTTGTTATAGGTTTATGTACCACTTAAAAGAGAATCCTGTTCCTGATGGGGTCCACTCATCACTGCAGAAAACAAATTATTGTTAGTAAACAAAAACGAATCTAGCACTAATGAAAGGCCCTAGAGCAGAAATGGCTGCACTTCTTCATGGAGCTGTGCTTCTGTGCTACTACTGGTCTTAAGGGGCTTTTTATCCTTTAAAAGCTGCTAGAGTATTTCTTTCATATCTAGTTGATGGAGTTCTGGAGATCATGCTTACAGATTTTCCAGGATCTTACACACATTATTACACTGCCATTATGCTGAGATTCAACTGAGTACTTTAAGGAGGCTAGAGTAGCCCCCAGCCTTGTTTGTTTAGTGGATAGACCTGGATGCAGTTTTATCAATGGCTGTTCTGCCAAGATCCTGACATTAGGTACATTAGGATATTTTGGTCCATAAAAAAAAATGTGTGTTCCCTTTTATAGTGATACTGGGGGAAAGATTCATCTCAAGAAAAAAATCAGAATTATTTAGTTCAAAATGAAGACCTGAATGATTCTTTTATTATTTAGGCTTTGGATATTACAGAGCTCAGGCTCCAGCTGGCAGTATGTAAAAGAGTGGGTTTATGCTTTATTTTGTGCCATGGCAGAGCTTAAGTTAGCTATGAGAGATTCTGGGTATGGGGAACAGAATTGGGCAAGCATTTGTGGAAAGCAGCAAGATCCACTTGGACTCAAATCTCATACTGATTGTTTTCAGCACTTTTACCAACAGGACATAACAGATGTTGGTTCTGTTGGAAGCAGCATGAGCAGTCAAATGCGTTTCTTTCAGGCGAATAACATTTGGGTATGTTGGCACAAAAAAAAAAAAACCCACAAAAAACCCAACAAAACCAAAAAACCAAGAAAACAAACAGCCAAAAAACCAAACAGGTGGCACATGATAGAGCTGTTTTCTGCGCCATGGCAAAAATGTTTCAAATTTCAAGACTGGTTGGAGAATTAGGAATGCCAGGGTATTTTTTTCTGAGAAGGTAGCCAAACGGCAGCTTGCCTACAAAATTAGCAGAATCCCAAGGAACTGGTGCTTCCATTTAAAAAAAAAAAGTCTGCTAGGAAGAAAGGCATAAATGACCAATGACATACCCAAACATTTTGTCTGTGGGACTGCAAGGGCTGTGTAGTTTGACTTGTGTGTCATAAAAGCCACAAAAGATCCAAGCACTTGGATTATGCAATAGCTATTTGGTTTTTCTTTTCCACGTTCAACAATTCAATAGAAGGAAGGAATGCCTTCGATGGCCATTCGTAAGTAATGCTGATTACTGGCCTCCTACGAGCTTGATGAAGTCCAGAAAATCCATCGTTGACTGATGCTTTCCCTGTGCAAAATCGGATTTTTGTATTTTGCTAATCCCCGGTTACAATCTGTGTCCTGCTCTTTGTGATCCACCCTGCAATCAGAATCCAGCCAGCCCAGATGTAACCCAGGACATTAATATAAAATCTTGACGTTGGAAACACAGCATTTATTAGCATAAATCTTAAATACGTGAGGGAGGTGTTTACTGTGCAGAAACTTTGGGATTTGCCTGAAGTCTTTTCTTGGGCTGAGGAGTACAAGGAGCTTTCACAGGCAAAGCGGCAAACTGGAAGTGGCCTGGAGCTGACACGCTGGAGCACTCACTGCCTGAGCTGGACGGTTCTCTTGCTCTGAGGAGCAGGACGAGGTTGTAGGAGATGCCCCAGTATATCCTTTGGATCTTTTTCTTGGCAACAATGAAGGCGAGAGGGGAGCTGCCATTCATTGCAGAAAACAACGCGGCTATGATGGTGAACTGGTAAGAAAAAAAGTGTCTTTACTCTTTAATGGGAGATGGTGGACTTTTTCTGCAAAAGTGACCACTCTGTTTATATGTTTCTCTTGACTTAATGAATGTTTGCTTTAGCATCAGCTTTGCATTTCCTGCAATGGGCAAGGGAGGGGGTGAATGTGTATAGGATGGAGATGGCAGTCATATTTGGTGACTACCCAAGACAAGCCTTCCCTCACTTTATGTCCTTTCTGGAGCACAAGCGGCCGGCCCAGATATCCTCAGGAGCAGCCGGCTCCCCTCTTTATTTGCCAGTTGGAGCATCTTTATGTTTCAGTCCAACTAACTTTGTGTGCAAGTGTACATGTACCTGTTTTCATGTCTCCTAAATTTCCTACAGATAGTAAAAGGTCCCTAATTTAATCTATACCTTGTTCTAGTCAACTCTACCCATCATTTCTCACCAGGGACATAATTTACCACCAGCAGACTATGTTGGGCTTTGCCTGCAGGAATTGCTCCCAAGCAGGCTGCCACAGGCTGCCCCTTTCCCCAACCCAAGCCCCTTGTAGCCCCCAGCAGTGGAAATCCCCCTTCTCAGAAATTTCAGAAATAGCCTGAAAAAGCAGGCTATTTCATTTCCACCTCTTCCCCCTCCCTTTGCTGGATGCCACTAATGCTCTCCAGCCGAGTGCATTGTGTAACCTGGTTAAGCCCCCATCCTACTGCGGGCACGTGATCCCTTGTCCCAGCCTCGACCCCCCCGGGTGTCCCCCCCACCAATGCACACCCAGGGCTGCCCTTGCGTGGGAGCCTTAAGAAGCAGGGGGGCACGGCTCACGTGGATGCCCGGCCTGGGATTAAAGCTTCTTTGCCTCTCTAATGCTGTCACATCTGGCGCCTCCGCTTGCAGCCCGAGAGGGAGTGGGAATCCTCGGGGTTTGCACCTCCTCTCCGGCCACCTGGTCCCCCGGACACGCTGCAGGGCCACGCCATGCCACAGCCCCCCCGACCCCCCCATGCCCTGCCCCCCCAGGCGCTTCCATCCAGCAATCATTTTAAAGCGATGATAGATACGGATAAAATGCGTGGGTGGTGTTTGCCTCCCAGGGTGGTTCCTCCCACGGGGAAATAAGCCAGCAACAGTGCTGGCAGCCTCAGCGAGGGCCATCGCCAAGAAACTCCCTGAGGCTTCTCTGGCACGCCTGTAAATACCAGGAACTTGGATGTGTCTTCAGCCACAGCACTGCCATGTACCTAAGAGCCAGCATATAACCCTCACAGTGTTTAAATGCCTCTGCTAAGTGGCCACGAGCCTGCACAGGATCTCCCTACCACTCCACATCCCACAGATGATTCCCTAGTCTTACTGCAAAATAACCAGACCCTGTGAATCTCCCCTCCTGCTCCAGGCATCAGCAACTGCTGGATTGGAAATATCCCCCCTACCTGTACTGGTACTGATGTTTTCTGTTCCCACGGTTTGTCCCATCAAGTGGTACTGGTTAAGTCGTGAGCCATCTTCGGCCACCACCACAGACGTTGTGGTGCTGTTAGTCCACACATAGATAACTTCAGAATTGGGGTAAGCATCTGCCAACACGAGGGAAAAAAAAAGACAGGAAGGAGTAAAAATCATTGCGTAATATTTTAGTGTATCCTTAAATGATAATGACAGGGACAGAGAAGAATGGAGGAGTGAGAGTGAATGGAGAAAAACAAATAAAGATGATATAATCACGGTCCCATATGCCCAGCTCAAAAAATATTAGGTTGAAGCCTTCTAATATAAGAGATGTGTGGGATGGATTGTGAAAGGCTGGAACAGTGGAGGTATAAATATAATCCATCACAACCACTCAATTTGGGAAAGCGCAGCTCAGACCTATACTCGCCTCACTGGTGGCTCCTAAACCCCAGCAAGCTGCAAAAGGTATTTATCTGAAGTTCCCCCACAAAAGGACTCGGACACCTGGAATGCCAGGACAACAGGGACCCTCTGTGTCTTGTCCTGCCTCCAGGATAGAATTCTAAGTGATGCCATGTGCAAGCGCAGGGTCTGGTGTGTCTGCACTGACTGGAATATGTACATGTGGGTGAGGGCACAGGTCTTGCATGCTGGTAAAGGAAGCTGGAATGAGCCTGCCTGTACCTGTGATGCTGAAGAACAGACACAGGAAGCAGGGGTGGGATTGCATGAAGGAGAGCAGGAGCTCTCTGCATGGGGCAGGGAGCTCTGAGGAGAGAGCAAGTGTTTGTGCATAGCAGAGCGAATGGGTGGTGGTGTGAAAACACCTGCATGCATGCAGATGTGTATGTGATTTCTCTCATGATCATTTAGAGTCCAAGGAATTACTGCCAACTCATTCCTTCCTCTATAATGCTACTGTAACTTTTAATGCCCTAACACCCAGAGTGATCACAGTATTATAAGGGAATCTCAGTTTTCTTTTACAGACAGTCAACACTGGGTATAGATTTTAAAGCTTCTCTACAGATGGTCTCAAAACCCTCAGGAGTGGACTTTATATTTAATTACATTTTATCTAATATAAGTAGCTCTCACACTTTTTAGAATTCCTCCATCACTGACAGCTTTCAGGTCACATTCCTGCAAGCATGTTCCAGTAGGCTAGAGTATACTGTACTAAAATCCCTGGAAAGCAGGAAAGGCTTATTCTCCAAATGGAAGGTGAAAAGCAGATAGGCTTGGAAGCAATCTGAAGTCAAATAGTAATATCTCACCTTCTGCACTTTTTAACCAGAAAGGTGGGAGTGCAGAATGTTTCTTTCTGGAAAAAACCTGACATCCTAGTTCAGGAGACAACATATGGTGGCTTTCCAGATCAGGACTTGAGAGTCAAGGACAACAGGCCAGATTGAAGGATGTGTACTCACTCCATCAGACTGTGTGTTTTGTTTGCTAGAGCAAGTGAGCTGTCTTGGAAAGGTGCAGCTCCATGGAGGACTTATAAAAAATTCATAGGCACTGGGACATAGGCAGTGGGTCAACATGAGCTTCTGAGGCACTGCAAGGGCAAGGTGATTCCTGGATCCATAAAACCAGGAATGTCAAGCAGAAAATGGGAAGCGATCCCAGTTCAGGAGCACATTTGTGTAGCACAATGAAGTTCGTATCACTTGAATGCTAGACCAGGTAGCAGGGAAGAAAGCAGCACCCTCTCTGCATTTAGTGTTACTGTGTTGTATGTGGGAGGCAGGACACTAGGCTAAAGAAACCTTGCTAAAGCATCAACTTTAGGGCTATTCATCTACACTTCAGAAAATACGCAGAAATAATGAGGACAGAGAGGTGGAGAGAGTTCAAAAGAAGGTTGAAAGTATCTCCAGGGACTGGAAAATAAGTCATGATTTGAAACTTAAGCAGCTCAGCTTATTCAGCTCACTGATAAAAAGCTGAGATGCTGCTCAAGTTCTGAGTGTAGATACTTGCATACAGAAATCTGAAACCAGGGTGAATCTCTTGGACTACTCACTGAAAGTGCCTGAAAATTGTTCCAGGCTGATTAAGATGAAGAACAGGGCAAAATTTCCTAACTGGGTGGGAGGCAGGTAATTATACAATGGATAACCTTATAAGAAAAAAAATTTTAAACACTGTCACTAGGAGGGCAATGATATTTTGAAATCTTTTTTGTCACATATCTGACAGTTGCTGCTGTATCCAGGGCTGGAGCTGATCCTGGGTTTGGAAGTTGAGGATCTACAAATTTTTCATCCTTTGTTAGCCATGCAGGACTGCCCACATGCCTTCCTTATGCTTGTATTTGTAGCTCTGCAGTAAAATTACTGTAATTACATCTCATGATCTGCTAAGCAGAAATATCTTCCCTATTTCAAAATATTTGCATCACAAAAAGTCATGGAATTTCACTTTTCCTTTAGTGCTGAGATACTTTATTATCTCTGAGATGATTACAAGTTCACAACGTATTGTAAATAATTTCAAAGTCACATCTGGAGAGGACAAGCGGGAGGAGATGGCTCCATTTAAAAAAGTGATGCAGAAACCCCTCCTTTCTTTAAATGCTTGTCTGGTGTATGTTGTTCATGTACTGATATCCCCAGGGAATATGGGATTTGTTTAGGTAGATTTGGGACTGTCAGAAAATTTGATTTTTACCTATGTTACTTCCTATGCAAAAAAAACCAAAAGCTCCTAAGAGCACTGGACTTTTTTTTCTGGGATGATCTAGATGTATTCCAACTCAGCACTTCCCTGTCTCTACAATGATCCCAACCACCAGGATAACTGGGTTTTTCCTGTTTCCTGATGATGAATCCTGACTAGATGCTTTCCAATGCGAGTACTGTAACCAAATTCACTGAAATTGCAATCACACAGGAACTTAGGCCTTAACAAGCATTCAGATGCTTTGGTTCTCTGCTCTGCCTGGCCTAGGGGGAAGGGGATCCAAAAATAATTCAGCACCTCTGCTTGTGAATTGCAGCCTTTACTGGGTGCTAAAACACATGAACTGGAACAGGGCGGGGGCTCCTACACTGCAGAAGTCCAGCAGCTCCTCTTGTAAAAGATCTGCAATTCAGACAGAGGCCACAAGGTGCCAAAACTCCAGATCTCTCAGGTGTGTCTAAGTGATACTTCATGAGGCAGTTTTCTTCTGAAACCACATCAGGGAAGGGAGGGAGGACCCATCCCAGGCCAGCTGGTAAGAAGAGGGAGAGCTCAGACAAGCAAGAGCATAGCATGAGGCCAGTCCCTGCCTGGGAAGAAGACTCTTGTTTGTTGGTCTTTTCTCACAGGATCTATTGTGAGGCTACAAGGCAGAGAGCTGCGTCACTGTTTGGTCAGGAAACCAAACCTTTGGGAGAAGGGAGAACAGCCCATCTAGAAAAGACTCTTGTGCAAGGGCAGGATGGTTATAGCCAGGGCTTTAATACACAAGAGGATAACAGATGTGTTTCTGTGGAGTCCGGCCCAAATCAATGCAACCTGCAGAGATTTTACCTTCTCAGAAGTCTGTCACATTAGGAATAGCATGAATTTACCCCAGTCTAGATATATTATATTGTGATGGAACCCAATAGATATGATATGATCCTTATCTCTCTTCCATGCAAATATAATAAAACATTTGTGTTTGTGTTTTAAGAAGCTCTACTGCAAGATTTTTGACTTAGTGCTTCCTTTTCTTACTAAACCTCAAGTTCTAATAGGAAAAGCCACCCCATGCACCTTGGTGTGACAGCTGACCACCCCTTTTCTAGTCATCTAGATAAACCTCCAGAGGTATAAGCCTGTGTACACTTAGCAGGTAGCTGTCTTCCTACTGTGCCAGATCTTCACAGGAGCCTCAAACTCCAGTTATCCCAAACTTGACAACCCCTGCAATACAATTAGGCAGAGTCTTACTGAAAGCTGAAACTCTGGGTGTAGTCTAGAATGATGTTATTTTACTATAAGAGGTAGAAGTACTAATGGAGACATGGTATTATTCACTGTCATACCAAATTTTGTAAAAACACTCTTCCACTTAAGCAAAGTTTCTAGCAGGTTGCCTACTAGCCTTGCTAGAGCATGGAAGAACTTCAGGTCTTGCTGTCTAGAGATATGAGAAAGGTTTACCAATAAAAGGAAATATGGAAACCTGTAATCTCCTTTACATGACAAACAGAGTGGGGATGTCTCCCAAAGGGTGATAGGAAAATGGAGTAGCAGCTCTGGGATAGCTACTGAGAAAATGATGCTGGTAGTTTTGCAAAAGCAAACTCAACTTCAAAGCCACTGCAAATCCAAGTGAGACTGCTTGGTGTTTATTCTACTTTAAGCAAGTGTATGTCTTCTGGATTTATGAATCCAAATAATTAATCTTGTGTTCTTTACAATCATTTTGTGGTCTTGTAAAAGAAAGGAGGAAGCTTCATTAAAGCATCCTTTCACTTCTAAGCTCACTTCTTTGAAAAAGAAAAAAAAAAGTAGCAGTTGAGATTAACAGCTAAAATTACAAAGAAGTATGATGTTATTAAATGTGAGAAAATGACAACAGACTTTTATTTCTACTGGACAGTTGATTAATGGCTGCAGGCTTATCACCTACCAGAATGATGAAAGAAATAATATAATCTCTTATATATTTATTGACAAGCAGATCTATTTTTATACATTCTAGCATCCAACATATACTGCACAATATAAAAACAGTAAAGATGTCCATTGATCTTCTCCCACACTTTTCCTGATCTTCTATGTCTGGCAGGAAAGCCTGACATGGTCTTTCTTACGCTAGTGAACAGTGGGCAGGGGAGAGACCACAACCAGAGAGGAACTGCTGTAAGAAAAAGTCTAGAAAATCACAGCAGTTAGTGGGTAAGGCCTGGAGGATCCTGGACATCTGCCTTGGCACTGAGCATAGCCGTTTCCATTCACAAATGAAACAGTGTGAGCAGTGCAGAATCCTCCCTTCCATTCACAAAGCAACTCTCAAGAAGGAAGTTTTCTCCTGCCTCTGCCCCCACCACAGAGCAGAGGTGGCATCTGTGCCTACTGACAGAAAGTCTCCTTCTCACTTTTCTTTCTCCTCCATATTTGAAAGAAATTCCAGGTGTGTGTGTAGGGAGGGAAGTGGTGGTGGGGAAGAGTGTTTCTTGGCACCTTAAGTCAAATAAACCTAAACGTTGGATGAGCCCAAACTTTGGGTCTATCGGACCCAGTTGTATTTCTAGGACTGATTTATTGAAGCTGTAACTACTGAAAAAAAGTCACCACTGATATCTGCCACTAAGTTTTCATTCCCATATTACAGGGCATAAAATAATTGAGAAACAAAGAATCCCTCTCCAAAATACCCTCTAACCCCTTTGACAGACTTCACGGGAAACATGAAGCAGTGCCTGCATAGTTAAGGCACCCTGCGCTATGTGTGCCCACCCAGAATGCTTGAGGTACATTCCACAATTAAACAGACCATTTATCCACAAGCCATGACTGGAACTTTCCTTTCAGAATGATGCTAGTTGGATGCTGAATTAACTTAAAGAGATACTGTAGAAAGATGACTTTTGGTTTGTTTTCTATTTTATTAATTCCAATTGTGCAGTTACATTCTAAGCCTTTCTTATCGTGACTTTTAGTACATGCCACAAGGATTGTCAGACTGCCTAATCTTGGGAGTATTGCTAATCCCTGTCAAAGCCTGTTGATTGGGGAAGATGTGCATGAATTGTCAGTTTTTTTAGAAACTCTAATTACAATCTGAATACACATACAAATATCTATCTTATCTAACCATTAATGTATTTGACTCACTTAGAGGCTGTTATATAACTCACAAACAGTGATCCAGATTTACAGCCTCTCAGACTCCTGCAGGCTGCAAAACAGTGCTGCTACTAAGCCATCATGTACCAGCTTGAATTCTAAGAGTCAGGCTGGATTTCTTGTGGTTTGTGCACAAATACTTTGTAGCTCATTACAAAGCATCTGCCAACAGTTGTGCCTATGTGACTCAGGCCAGATTTGAGCTCCATAATTGGAATTTCCCATTAAAATGACTTTATAAGAATGACTTGATGTACAAATGAGATCATTCTATAGAACAGCAAATGGGAAACAAATCTAGTAAAAATGTACTTTTAAATATGAAAATAACAAGACATGGTACAAATATTCATGGTCTAGGTCTTGGGGGAAATAGCTTTCTATAAAAATAAATTTTAATGTAAAATAGCAATTTAAATACTAAGAGAAATGTATTCACACATTAAATGATTAAGAGCCTAAAATAAAGACTTTGCCATAGTGTGATGAATTTTGATGTTCTTGGGAGAATTTTAGGGTTATGGAAATTACTTTAGGGACCTGAAATCATTAAAATTGAGACTGATCATTTAAACTGGCACAAGTTTAACAGCATATGGATAAACAGCATGCATACTTTTAAATACATCAGAGACAAGAAGTGTAATGTGTACAAATACAAGGGACGATAAATTAATGTATTACGAGAGTCACAGAATGGTAGGGACCGGTGGACACCTCTAGTGATCATCTGGTTCCACACCCTGCTGAAGCAGGGACATCAAAAGCATTTTTTCCAGCACCATGTCCAGTCAAGTTTGTAATATTTCCACAATATTCAAATTTCTCTAGCCAGCTGTCAGTCTCTCTAGACAACCTGTCCCAGTGTTTGGTCACTCCCATAGTAAAAGCATGTTTTCTTCAGTTCAGATGCAATTTCATGTTTTTTAATGACCACTAGCCCTTATTTTGCCAGTGGGCACTAGTGAGCAGCGCCCAGTTCCCTCTTTCTCATCTCTCATTCCCCAACCCCTCCCAATTATACAGATGGATTGGGACCCCTCTGAGCCTTCCCTTCTCCATGGTGAGCAGTCCAAGAGTCCGGTTCCCCCTCACAGTGAGACCCTCCAGCTCTTCAATGATTGTTGTGGCCCTGCACTGGACTCTCACAAAGTCTGCATTTTTCTTGCACTGGGACATGCACTCAGAATGGTTCCAAATGGAAGTAAAAATTAAATGCTCAGAAGGCAACTTTTTTGGAATGATACAGTATCATTATCTGTGATGACAATAAAGGACATCCAAGGAGGAAATTATTCATGAAAACTGATGAAACTCATGAGCATATTCATGATAAATTATAGGACACCACTGGCTGTAAAACAGGCAGAAGAGAGTCCTGTCATACTAACATGTTAATTTCTGTCCTTCCTGAATTTAAAATGAAAATAAAATTTGGTAATAGAAGTAGTATTCTATATATTTTCTTCATACAGTTTTATTTGATCTTGTTGTCACATTCTGCAGGGAATAGTATAGGATGTTCCAAAAAAATGTGCCAGATAGGTCTCAAGAGATTTCATTACTAAGCAACACTAATATACTCTACTGATCACTGCTAAAAAAATAAAACTGCAAGTTAGATTTAAATGATTCTCTTTCAAAATATAAGTTATAAATCACCTCAGGAAAAGGTGGGAATAGAAATGTGGTTTGGAAATGAAATGGAAGCACAGACTGTACCCACAAGGTGGTAAAACATAAAGAACTGAGGATGTCTGTCAAATTCATTTTGAGACACATAGTTTTGCAAAAGCCATTTTCTTTGGCTTTTCAAAGCAAGAAATCAGGTGGAAGGTCCTGCATCATTTTAGAAGTTCCAGTTAATGGGAGAAAAGTCTAAACATGACCTGACTCTGAGGTCAAAAATATAAAGTAAAAGAAAAAAATAAAAAACCAAACTGAAAGTAACTGTGATTTTGGAGGTTGGATTCATGATTAGCATAGGCAATTCTGCTGACTGCTTTAATACAATAAATTTACAGTTTACAAGTTGGTACACTAAATCACAGTCATACTGATGATGGATGTAACACAAATACTAATGAACAATGTTGTCCTAATAATTCAGTCAGGCATAGCACCTTCACAGGATGCTACTGCAGCATTTAAGCAGAGCCCTGAGCTAGGAGCTGTGCAGTTTAACACAGAATGTCTCCTAAGAATGATCACCAGAGACAGCAGCTCTTTCCTGCCCCATCATGCTCACCCATTCCATGGGGAGCAGTAAGAGGGATGTATCTATTTCCCAAGTACTGGGATTGCAATTCGAAGTGATTACTTGCCGTAAAATCTGACACACAGGCATTAAAAACCAGGCACGGCACACTGAACTGTGTGTCTCGGGATTGCAGGTTCTCAAGGCTCCACTCAGAAAAGGAGAAAAAAAAAAAACTAGCTAAGAAAATGTTTTTCCATGGTGCAGCCTGGAGCATGCCAAACAGCAAATAGATGTGTAGGTGCAGACAACTGAACTCTGACATTCGTGGTGTGGGATGCCTGCCACAAGCTGACTGAAAGAGGAGTCCAAACAGGGTGTGCTGAGGGGCTGTTAGTGCTCCAAGGTACCAGGAGCACCAGGCCAGCCCCCGGGTTCCTGCTTCCATCTGAGAGCTGATGTTAGGGAGCATCATGCCTTCCTTCTTTTGACTCTTCCCATTTCTTCCTCTCACTGAGGTCAGTAGTTGTAACACAACCTCCTTCTTTATTTTCAGGTTTAGTGGCAGCTTTCTCAGTCTAGAACTAACCTGAGAATTGATTTTACTTCACATTTAATGGTGGCTACACAACTGCTTCTCATATGGAACTTATCAAAATCTTTTCTTTTTCCCTTTCATGGCTGGCATAAATATCCACTGTAGAGGACTAGAGAAACAGAACAGTAGGATGTGCTGGGATGATATTTTAAATGCTAAATATCCTAGGAATGTTTCTGACCTTATGTTGGTCTTTCTAGGCCAGGCATGCGGTAATTCCAAACCAGCAAGCCAATTTGAATGCTGTACTAACATTTAATGAACTTTGAATTTACAATCACAATATTAGGCACTTATATTAACTGCTTCATTAGAAAAAACAGTATGGTTATGAGGATGATGTTAAGATATTTAATTTACTTTTTGCAAGGCAAACAAAAGTATTCTCCAAAGTGTGGCTGATACTGTTACTCACTTTACATAGTACCTTTATCAAGATTAAACACCTGTTCTTAATCTTGACTGCAGTGGTCCTCTCATTCTGCCAGGTACCACTTAATACCAGTAAAGCATGACCAGCTCTGCAGGAGTGTCACTGGAGTTTCTCTTGAGAAATGAAGAGTGAATTTTAGAAAATACTCCAACTGATCTGGTTGTGGAGGGTACCTTCACCAACATGGTATTTTTGGCCACATGTAACATCATAGAATGAAACTGGGACCTCACTGTAATCTACAGATATTCTTCTCACCCACTTAAGTGGCATCAGGGACTCAACCATCATAGTTAGTAGGTCTGCTGAGCTTACCTTAGTTATAAATCCTGTATGGCCTGAAACCAGCTGAGAGTGATTGGAACTACTTGCACAGCCAAATATATGCCTCTGTTTCTGAGTCCTATCCCTTAATGAAGACATTTATAAATCTCAGAATTACTGCTACATTAATAACACTGTGCAAATGTGTAATCAATAGGTACGCAGAGACAGCAGGCTGAAATATTCAAACTCTTTAATACTGCCTTGAAATTGCAATCACAAGAACTTATTCCCTATGCTAAAGCTGCAGTCCTCTAAACCTCCAAAGATGGATTCCAGACCTCTGCTGTGGGGCACCGGGCAGCCCTGTATTTCTGAGAAGGGAATCAAATCTGCCGAGGCCACCAGTTCAAAGTGCCCAGTCTCAGTGATGGACACTGAAGAGTTTCTCTGAGGCAAGCTGCTGCTGACCAGGGCCACTGCCATTACACCTGCTCTCTGCTAGAGTACTCAGGCACACAACGTCTTTGGGAATTCTCCCCTCCCAGTCCCTCTGGAGACCCAAATCCAAAGGTGCTCACGATCTCGTTTTCTTTGAGCACAAATAAAACATCTCCTTATTTACAGCCATCAGCTGACCTATTTTAGGAGGAGATTAACCTGAGCCTAAAAATATCTACTTCTCTCCCCTAAGACGGTGAGAGCAATCGCTTAGCTGTATATATTTACCCTACAAAAATATAAATTTAGGAGGGAGGAATCCCAGACATGTTTAGCTCTGGGATGTTTTCAGCAAAATGGCTGGCTGCTAGCACATGCAGGCTGTGAGGAGACTTTCAGTGGCAATGATGGCAAAGGGAGAAAAGACACAAGGCTTTATCAGGCTTTCCTTCTTCCCAGTCCTCTTTCCTTCTCTTTTCTTCATAGGGGACAACATGAAACAACTGTTTCCTTTGAAGAAGCTTGCTGGGCTGGGACTGCAGCAGCGCTAGATGACAGCTTGGAATAGCCTGGCTCTCTGTGCAGGAGAACAGGCTAATGAGGTTCCAGCAATTTAGGTGGAGGACTTCCTGGCCCACCAGAGACTGAGGTGTCATAAAGGAGCTGCCAGACTAGAAATTGAAATCCAAATTTGAGCAGGGTCTTGCAGCTTTTTTCCTTCCCCAAAAACCCTAGGCAAGTAATTTTGTCATTAATGTACTGCAGTAGCACTGGGAGGCTCTAATTGAACCTAGGGACCCATAACGACAGAGGCAATAAAAGCAAGTAATGAACCACTCTATCTTTGCACAGAAGAGACTGTAATTGCTCTTTGCTTCCTTTATGCCCACCTGCAAAATGCAGGCAGCAGAGACCTACCAACCTCACACGGGGATCATGAGAATGATTCCAGAAACGTTTATGAAATGCTTACAAGCCATGGAAACAGCCACCTTAGAAAATAAAAGACATTAAAAACCTGGCTTGTAAAGCAGTGGAGCAGTACCTACCCATTTGTCACATTTACAAATAATATCCCATTTGCCAGTGGTATAGGCCCATGATCCACAGCTGGCAACCGTAAGCCTGGCACTGCCTTTTGGAGCATTATGTGACCAGCAATGTCTTTGCAGGTTTGCACCCAAAGGCCATTTGAAAACTTAACCATATTAAGCACAGTCTCTGCATGTTCTTTTCTACTGCTGACAACTCAAACTGATTATCTGTAATCAGGCAGTTGTGCAGCCTTTAAATTTAGGCTGTAATCTCCAAAGTAGGAAACGTGTGCTGATGTTTGTACCTTAAGCAAAGCACCCCGGATCTCCAAGCAGCTCCACCACAATCCTGTCTAGACGGCTTTCACGTGAGATAAAAACCCCACTGCTGATTATCTGCACACCAACCTCTACCCCGACTGAACTCTTGTTTCCTTGAATTCAAAACCACCACCAGTTGAGCTTTTCTTCCCCAAAAAGCCTGTGTGAGTCACCTCATAATGAAGAGGCTGCTCCCAGGGCAGGCAGAGTGCAGCCTTTCAGTGCCGGTTGCTCACGGGGGGGGCTCTTTGCAGCTGCTACAAAAGCCACTGTTGGCAGCTCCCAGGAAGAGGAAGCACTCCCTAACAATCTAAAGAAAGGAGTTTCATTAAGGATGGTCCTGCCTGCACAGAGATTGCTTTGGGCTGGTAGGGAGCCAAGCCCTTGGCCACTGCACATCAGCAGAGTTTGCAGCCTGTGCTCAGCACTGGCTGCAAGATATGGGGAAGACAGCAGCTTTTCTTCTTTCCGACCTCCCTTTTTCACTCGGTTATGAAGCTAAGAGAGAAAAACTCACTGGCTTCTAAGCAGTGGGTAACCAGAAGTAGGAGGTGACTGACCCAGAGCTAGGCACTCTGGGAAAGCCATCACACAGCCAGGGAGCTGGGCTGCTGTTTTCATGTATTTTTAAAATTATCTCAGTATAATTATCTCAAACATACCGTAACCATGTATATATGACAAAGACTTTGAAAAGTTAAGTAGTGGCAATGACTGCAAGTGCTTGAAGAATATACTAGCAATTTCTTCAGCCTTTTCTAAGAAGTCCTGGATGTGGGTCACTGTAAGTAAAAAAACCCTGACTGATCTGATCATTTTAGGGAGCTCTATTCCCTTTTGTCAGACTAAAAGATATACTTCTATGGCAAACCTACTAGCAAGTGATAAGTTATAGTCATACTCATTTGCAAGTTCTGATACAGACTGAGGTCCTATAAACAACAGCTGCTGCGAAACCCACCACATGGTCCAGGCCCAGAACCCTGTCTTTTAATTTCTACCTAGATTCCTGTTAAGAAATCTTCTTAGATCTCTGGAATACTTGAATATTCCAGTATCCTCTTTTACATGCCATTCTTGATGAATTTCCTGCCCTCTGGGTGTTCTGGGCTGCATTGCACCACCTTGACTGTGGGACTGAATGCAAGGATGAAGGTATTGGCAGCACTAACTGCCCCAAATATTGCTATACATGCACAGCTGAAATGACTTTAGGCTATGATGCAACACCTGTGAGAAGGCTGTTGCAGAAGAAACAGCACAGGTCATACAAGATGCTTGAAGAAGTGGTAAAGTTGTCTCTCTGATGAAGAGCCCTACTGACTGTTTCATTGAGATCCTTTGAAAAATGGGACTTCCAGCAGTAATAGCTAAAATAGTCACTAGGAGAGAGAGAAAAGCTCACCACCAATATAATGTAACACCTAACTAATCTACAGCAGTGACTGTTTCTTCTGAACAAAGTATTGTTTTGTATTCCTGAACTCGCAATGCAGAGAAAAATGGAGTATAATACACTTACCTACATCTGAGATAGCACTGCAGAAAAAGAGGAACTTCTAAAATATGATTCATCTCATCCTCAGGCAGGTATCAAAAATAGTTCTAATGAACCTAACTGCAGAAGTACTTCCTTCCTTTCAATGGCCATAGATGGATTCTAGATAACTAACTGGCACATATTTTTCTATCTAAAATTGTCACAGATCCGTCCCATCCATTCCAAAGAGCTTGGCTGTCAATACAAGTCTTTTGATATGGTCCAAATCCCTGTGCCCATTCTGCACTAAAGATTTAATTTTTTAAACAACAGAGCCTCACAGCAAGTCATCTGCCCATGATTCCAAGGAAAATAGAGGCAAATAACAGCAACACCATCAGGGGGTGTCCATGTCCACCCCCTCCATTCATTCTAAGGGTTCCACAGAAAATTAGTTCAGGTTAGATGCCTGTGCTTCACTAGCTAGCTAGTAGTAGAACTACAAAAATGGTCCAACATAGTTGACTAGACTGCCTTTTTGACACTGCCACAAGCATGTCTTTCATTGTGTCTGGAGTTCTAGCTTCTAAACAGCTAAAAATTAGGGGAAAAGTATGCTGGCGAAAGAGATGGTTGGTAGCTGGGGGTAATATATGGTTGAAAGAGAGAGAAAAAAATACATCAGATTTCTCAGAAATGTTTAGTTTTAGTATTCACCTAACTTTGCCTTATTTTAGTAACCCGATATCCACTGCAATGGAGGTGTCTAAGGAAGCAGTGATAAACCTTAGACAAATGTAACAGAAGATAATACATTAGTGAGCAGAATGTCCCAAACCTATCTATTCCCTATTTGCTTCTTTCTTAAGCTGCAAGTTCAAAACTTAGTCCTCAACTTGTCTGCACAGACCTCCCAGGCTCTCTCCATGTCTTCTTTCCCATGGAAAAGAGACATCCCACCAGAATCAGCAAGCTGTGCTGACTGTCTCTGCTCTCAGGAATAGATTCAAGAAGCCTCTTAGGTCTGGCTGTAGGGACAAGTAGCAGAAAAGCTCTGCCTCTTCAAATGAGACTGCAGTTCAAGCTGTCCTTGAGAGCAACCTATGAAAAGCTTCCTAAGAGTCTTTTCCACTTTTCAAAGTCTCTTAAAATTAACATTTGTCTCTATTTATTATTCATCTAATTATATTCTTATACAAGACTTTTACACACAGGTTTTGAGAGGTTGAATACATTCTTTATCACATTTTACTAAACCAGAATTTAAATCTGTTTAGAAGGACACTGTTTTCAAGTTCTCCCTCCACACCTGAAGTTTTCCTGCAGTTCTTGCAGGTGCTAATGGGGAAAAGTACTAAATCATGGAATACCCTGTAGATGCCTTCACCTCAGTGCCTTCTCTGCATTGTAAGGAATTATCAGGGAAATTTTCTTAAAGTACTTTTTTTAAAAATAATTTCTCAGTGAATGGATATTTTGTGAACAGCGACTGCCTTAATGTTCAGTGTTTCAATAAAATCTGGGATACTGGTGAAGTTACTGTCTCTTCACTATTCTGACTTCAACATGCTTATTGGAGGAAAATAATTTGAGCAAATCTCCTGCTTCAGAAATAGCCTGTGCACTTTCCTTTATCAAA
The DNA here is from genome assembly GCA_025920805.1 of Petroica traversi. Classification (NCBI taxonomy): domain Eukaryota; kingdom Metazoa; phylum Chordata; class Aves; order Passeriformes; family Petroicidae; genus Petroica; species Petroica traversi. The sequence goes on along the minus strand of JAHLSL010000014.1, from coordinate 4,613,301 downwards.
AGTCATACTGTGACTTAGTCTGAGGTGTTAAAAAGGAAGATGTACATAAACTATGTTAGCTACTCTCACCAGACACTACAAATTGTTTCCTTACCAATAGCTGGCAAGCTCACTTCTTGATCAACAGTGACCAACCTTGGCCATTTTCAGGGCCAACTTAAAATCTGTCAGGAATAAACACAAGACCTCTTTTTCCTGTACTTATGAGCTTGGGGATCTCATTTTTTTTCAGAATATTCATTAAACTCTCTACTTACTCTAAAAATATTATGGGTTTTTTTTTTGCTGCTGAGTGAGTAGTGGGTAGCTGCTTCATGTATTTATCCACTCCACAATACAATATCAGATAACTCCATGTACTCAGGCACTGTGTCTTCAAGAGACCCATGTCATAAATAGACTCCACCTTACAGTATTTGACTTTGTCCAAGTGCCGATTAACAGCAATTAACTAATTCGTCTTCAGGGCAACCCCGTGAGCTAGGAAACACTGATATAATTAACACAGGAGTAAAATGAGATTTAGGAGTTAAGTCAGTTGCCTGGGCAGAGGCCTTCATGGTCTAGTGGATTAGACATCTGCCTCTCCAACCAAAGATGTTGAGTCTAATCCTTTTTCTGACATTGATTTGCTCTGCGACCCTGTGGAAAGTCAATTAACTTGTCTGTTTCAGCTGCCCTAGAGATAATGATGCTTACCTACCTGGTGACACATGGGCATTTGGAAACTGTGCTAAATTATACTCTTAATGTATTCTTAGGGACTGTCAGTGGAAGAGGTTAAACATTAAAGCTTTAATGTCCTTGCTATTTTATCTAATTCATCCTCCCCACACCAGAAATAGCCCTGGGGTTAAGATCAAATTTCTTGGGTTAAGGTGCTCCCAGTGAAACTGCTTCTTGCATCAGGAATTTTCATAACATCCTGTTTGAGCAGAAAAGTTATTTAGAGTACGGGGCAGCACTAGAATTGCAAAGGAAAATTATTTTATATACGGCAATGGAAGAACACAGCACCCATCCCGTGCTGACATGAGGTAATGAACAGACTGTCACACACATCCCCATCAAGAACCCTGGATTCAAAGCGAGCAGAGCCTGCTGCAGAGACCCCCAAGCCTGTGCTCATGAATCATCCCCAGTTCCCTCAAAATGAGGCTTCTGCAGGACAATGTCCTGACCCCTAGCAGGGATGCAATCCCACAGGTAAAGTAACTGCATTTATGTACCTCCTGGAACAGTGCAACCTTATCTTGCTATTTTGGAGCAGTGGGAAGCTGTACTTAAGAGAAGGACAACTATAACCTGCTCTGTTCACTTCATTAGGAGCTGTCTCTGAACTTCTGTCCTTTTCACAATGTGCCATAGAGTGTTAAAAAATATTAGTTCTGTAGTGGGCATTTGAACTGCCCAGCAGGTATCTAGGCTGGTGGCAGGCACAGGTAATTTTATATCACATTTTGTGTATTTGACTGGGCATTTAATTATTTCTAGAAAACATTTTTGCTACACATCATGTTTCCTAGGCCCATAAAATCTCTTACAGTTCTAATTTAGCAAGAAACCAGTCAAATAGGACACAAGAATTCAACATTTACCTTTATTTATGTGAGAAAGATTAATTTTCCTTCTCTTTAATAATGAAGGAAACATCAGGCACTTTTTGCCTTTTGCTTGCTGAATTATATCAAACATAGTGAACGCTCATGCAGCCTGAAAATTAATAACCTGCTCCTTCCTCTGCTGCAACACTGATCACTTCTCAGCATCCTTTCTGCTGCTGATCTACCGTGTGCCAACTCTTTAGTTTTGCTGCCCTGCTCTCTTCATCCTCTGACTGGTTAGCACCAGTTTCTTCTCCACCCTCCCAGCTCCATTGATAATGTGTTTAACATTTACTTTGATGCTATTCCTTGAGGCTTTTCAAAAACCTTTTTGGAAAGAATTCCATTTAAAAAGAAACCCTTTAGGGAAAGAGAGTGAGGAAAGCTGATGAAGAAAGAGTATGTTCTTATGTATCATATACCCCTGTAGGCTTTGTCTTGCTGCAAGCCTGGAGATGACTCAATGCAAACTCATACTGCTGTAAATAGGAAATAAATATTGTTCTCTCCTAAAATACACCTCAAATAGTTCAATAAACCCTGACTTACTGGGTACTACTTGTACAAACATATGCATATTATATCCCAATAAATTACTAGAGAGCTGCCAGATCAGTAACACAGATATTTCCAAGGCTGAAAGACTGTCTATAGCTGTCCCTATATATTTACCTTTTGCAGAGGTCAGTGGTGTGGCTAGCACAGACCAAATGGTTCCATGTCTACACACTGGAAAGAACTTAAAGGTGCAATACTTACAAACATATTCTAGGATTTTATTCTGATCATGGCAAGGAGCATAAACTAAAACTCTATTCACCCCTCACAGGCCTAAAACATAAATCCTTCGTGCTGATTTTGACACAGATTAAAATTACCTGTGTGCTAAGAGGTGATTAACATGTAACACATTTGGCACTAGCACGACATATAATTACATTCAGACAGATTACTGGACACTCCTAAGCATTTGTAGCTTATCTTGTAATGTTATCTCATGCACTCACATGTTTGATTGGGATAATTTTTTTTTCGGTTTTACTATGTGGAGAGTTAGAACCTGTATCGTACTGCACCTTATCTACTTATACATGGAAACATCCATTTAACTTTAAGGCTGAGCTTCAGATCTCTGCTGCATCAGGATCTTTGTTTAAACATGTAGCTTTTAGTATTATATTGCATCTTTTTCAAGATTTTATAAAACTATGTAACATACCAGCTCTGTAGTCTAGATAAGAGATCAACAGATGTAACTTCATCTATTGATAGAATAATGGATATGTAATACCAGGAAAGATAACTTACTTTTCCTTTTCTTATTATTTCTTTCCAGTGGCTTTTGTTTAACTCAGTATATAAACATTTACAGTTTCCTGTGAGATGTTTTCCCATTTTTAAGTTTGGAATTAAATGGGTGATTTAGCATACGTGTTTTTTTTTAAGTGGAGTGTAAAAGTGTACAGACCTTCAGAGTTATATCGGCTTTGCTGTAAATTAATGCTGCTGAAGTCAATGAACAAACTTGAACCTGCATTGACCTTGTAAAATACTGGTGGCTATTTGGATAAGAGAGAATCTGTCTGGATTGGAAGAGAGAAAGGAAATCAGTTCATCTTAAGTTTGGTAATGTGGTAATAGTTACTGTAAACGGTGTTTCTACTTCTTAGTGTGATCACTAGAAGACAATGTATAGTCAGTATTAAATCAGGGCAGATACAGATGATAAAGGCAAAGCTTAATCTTGCTAGGATTAGTGACTCTAAATTGATACAGCTGAAAAACATTGCAAAATGCTGAAGTTCAGTGGCTTCAGGGACTAGTAAAATGCCTTGCCTGGCAATTATCAGAAGTCTTCAGAGACAATGATTGCACCTGGAAACTCAGATTTGATTACCAAAATTTAAAAAAAAAGTCTACTGTAGTAGCCTTATTTGTACTTTAATTAAGAGCTTTGTTTTTAAATATAACCATCTGATTCCCTGGGGTTATTTTTAAAGCAAGCTTCTGGCAAGGCAGCAGTGTGGTGGATTAGAGGCTTGGAATTGAGGAAAAATCATCATTCAGCATACAGTTTAGAATAACGTGTGCATATATACAAATACATGTGTATGAAACATCATGTAACAGGATACAGGACTGGATTTATTAAAGCCAAATGGAAAGATATTTCCTCTTTTAATATTCTAGATCTCTTTTAATATATGCCATGCAGATATTGCACTGCAGTCAGATTCATGTAAATACCATAATAATTGTACATCAATCTGATCAGTCCAGTGAAAACTCTGTTTTACTACAAATGTAAAATCGAGTTATCAACTTAGCTGTGGCCATCTAGAACACTATCTAACAGTGGTTGTTACACTTGGTGTGGATATATAAGACATATCACCCATCAAGTCACTATTTATCACGGAGTATGTAGGCATGAGTTGAAAAGCAGTAGGCCCTGATAAAGAACAATCATGGAAAAGAAGCAGCAGGGTAGGAGCAAGGGAGGCAGAATGGGTGTGCTAAAGAACCATGTTAAAATGGGAGGGCTGGGGAGAGGGTGAGAGATCTGTACAAGCCATGTCTGAACATGAGAAACCAGAAAAAGGTATTTTTCTAGCTCTTATTCGAGAACTTACAGCTTCCAAATTTTAATGGGCAAGCATGTGCATCCATGGGGAAATCTTCAAGCTGCATAGGACATTCAGCAGAGATGGTCAATCTGTGGGGGAGTAAAAAGAAAACACATAATTTTTTTATCCTGTGCTTTCCCTTTAGGCCACTCACTGCAATACATGAATGCTGACACAAGCACACTTTTCCTGAAGGCTCCTTGCTCCTGCTGAAATCACAGCAACCCCCTGTTAAAGTGAATATGAGATAAGCCAGGTGGACCACCACTCTGTGTGCATGCCCTAGGCATTATCTAGTAACCCTGAGACATGTGAAATTATTTTATTTATGTAAGCTGTCCTAATAAGATCATTCTTTCTTATTAGTAGTGAAGAAACTCCTGTGATGGAGCTTTTGCCATACACCCTATACTTACCTGCTTTCTGTATATACTATAGCTGGACTAGGAATTTGACCCCAGGGTCAAATAGCACTGTTACAGACATAAAGAATCATTGACTTTATATGTAGATGTAACTATTTAAATCCATAAATAAACCCATAGATAAATGTACATAATATAACTAATTATAGCTATACATAAAGTTATATATAATCAGGGACATAAATGCATTACTTTATATAGCAATACAGTTAACTTCTGCGGACATCACATGGTATTGGAGTCCATTTCATTTCAACACACTGTTGATTACCTGAGCATCTTGTCAGGCAAAAACAACAGGGTCATCTTCCCCAGCATACTGCCTAGGGAAGCAATTCTATCCTGGACTCCCCAGCCACTATGTGGAAATATTTCAGCTAGTCTGGCCATAAAGGTAGTGAAGAGAAAACCCTTAGGCAAAATTAGATGTGTCCCATGGATGTTCTGCATGATTGAAGACTAAGAAAAGTCTGAGGCAAATTTCTGAGCAGTGCAAATCTGTTATATTGATACCAAATGCATCAAATATATCAAGTATCTCAAGAGAGCCAAAACTTGCTCCTAGCACAAGAAGAATCTGTTTTGTTTATGCCAATTTGATATTTGCATAATGCAGATAGTTTGCTCAGGATAGTGAGGATCTCATTTTACTTTATTAATATCTTTATGGCTTTCTCATTTCATACTGTTATTCCACCTCAGAGACCACAGCCCAGAGACATCCAAAGCTTTACTGCCTGGTGCTGCGGTGACACAGGGTTCTACTGTAGGGCAACCTGGTTCTTAACCAAACTGTTGCTTGGGGAGTGAAAATCTCCAAAGAAATCCACAACACCGTACTACCAGAATGCAAAAGTACACTTTCCTATCACTACAGCAACATAAATACACTATATATATATATATATATATATACTAGCTATATATATAGTCACCACTTCCTGTCAGCACCCCAGAGTGCCATAAGAACTTCTATCCAAAGGGATTGTAAAGGGTAACAATCTGTGTACAGATGGCAGAGTGCTCAGCCAGTCCAGTTCAGTACAACACAGTGATGGCTTGCCAGGGCACTACAGCTACACAGACACTTGGGGGAAACTGCTCCACTCTGCTAAAATGCTGGAGATGTACCAATGACTGGAAATGGCAAAATAAGCATAGAAAATTTAACAGTATCATTGGCTGGAGATCATATTCTGGGGATGAGCTGGGAAGCAGGAAGAGAAAAAGGCAAAATGAACACAGCAAGAGAAAATGTCAAGATAATATGCCACAGAAAGCAAAAGAAAAAAAATCCAGTTCAGAACAGAGCTAGTTTACCATTTGGTAAGAACAAAGGAGGATACAATATAGAAAAAAAATTACTGAGGCCTGAGATACCTGCACTTAAGCAAAACTGTTCTTGAGCTTTATTTTTGTAAAAGGTATTTTAAGATCACTCAGATATGGAGCTGTCTGCAGTGGAGACTGCCCTTGGGCACCAAAGCCAGCAGGGCCAAAGTTGCTTCCATCCTTTTCACAAATCACTCTAGTGGGACTTGAAAGCAAGGCTGCCATCCCTCCAGTGCACCATTATATTTTCCTATTAAAGCACTGTAAATTTAACTTTCTTAATAAATTCAGAAACCTTGCTCCAAGAGCCCAAAAGAAAGCCAGTATGTTTTTCTGCACTCCATCAAGACAAAACGGTCTCTTTTTCTACAAACACTTTAGGCATGTCATTTCAGAGCTGCTGCTTGACAACATTTTAATATACACACTTGTCACCTGCAAACATTGAAGGAGGGGATGCCTGTATCCATCTAACAAAGACAACAGGTATAGAATCAGGAAGTGAAGGAATATTCAGAGCAGAATTATGCATAAGACCTTCTGTTTCATCTCGCTGCCCTATGAATTTCATCCTGCCACCTGCATCTCTGGAAATAACCCTTGTGTGTAATGAGGAGGGTTGTAGACATTCATCAACTATAAATGTGGAAGAGAAGAGGAGTTGCACAGACACTGTGACCTAGTGGAATTTAATTAAGTCCCTCCAGAAATTATTTTTGCCTGTCTTAAATAAAAGGGTAGCCGATAAGGCTGGCGGGCATCTGGCTGCCACTACCTGACTCAGAAGCCTCAAAGACTCTTGTGATGCCAGGGCTACTCCTCTGTCCCCTCTGAATTCCTCCTCCAGCAAAAGGCAGAACATCCCTTAAAAGGGGGCTGCCTGCTGCAGCCTTCTGGGTCTAGCCTGGGGGTAGGGAGAACCAAGTTTTTGAGTTGTTAATGTGCTTGGGGACAGCCTTTCCTTTCAATAACATGAATTCTTTGTATAAAAAAGTTCCTTTTGCTCTCTGTCAATGGTATCTTCATGCTTCTTTCCTCTTCCCATGCCTCTATCCTAGGACCACTCCTAGTCTGGCCATCTTGAACAAATTAACTAGCTCTACCTATTTGTTACATGTTATTAAGAACTATGTAGTTGAGCCTCTTAGGTGATTTTTAAGTGCTCACTCTCCTAGAAACGTCTTACAAAAGTGTGCATTACCCAAGGCTTTTGAAGTGTCTTGTAATGTCCAATATGACAAAAAACCTGACAGAAAACCTGTAAGGAAACTTGACTGTGCGTTCTGATTCACATCACAAATGTCACCACCCTCAATTTCTGTAGATGCTCTGTGCCCAACAGGATCTGGTTTTCTTAACTGTGTGAGGACCTGAAAAACAAAATCACTCAACTGACTCCTGGTTCAAAGAGACTGGATTTTCTACTGCATACAGAAATAAAAACAGCACAGATGACATCTACACACTAGGGGCCGGAAGCATGGGTCATTGCATCAGATTTCCTCTGAGATGCAGAGTACAAACTATGTATTCAAATCATAGCCCCAGGAGTCACAAAAAAATTGGTATCTGGATCTACTCCTTCAGATATGACCTGCAGTGATACTTGCACACTTTGTTTTTTAGCATTGTGATAAAGCTTTGTATACTCTAGTTTACATAGCTGATTATTACACAGTGCTTGGTCACAACCAGGATGGCTTCATGGCTTTATGCTTATCAAACCTGATTTTCTTTAATGACAAATTAACCCATCCATAAAGCTTTTGCTACTGTTTCTCATAGCATCCTTCTGGATAAAATGTCCAGAATGCATCTGGATAAATGCATCACGTGATGGGTGAACAACTGGCTCAGGGGCTGGACACAAAGAATTCCAGTGAATGGGGTGACATGAGACTGGTGACCTGTTACTAGTGGGGTTTTGCAGGGCTCCTGTGCTCTTCAATATCTTTGTGAAGATTTGGATGCAGGACTGAAAGGCATACTAAGCAAGTTCACATGATGCAAAACTGGGAGCAGCTGTTGCCTCCCTCGAAGGCAGGGGGGCCCTGAAGAGAGGCTTCAAGAGATCAGAGGGCTGGGCAATCACCAACAGTATGAGGTTCAATAAGGGAAGGTGCCAGATTCTGCATCTGGGATGCGGCAGTCCTGGATGCATGGACAGGCTGGGGAATGAGAGGCTGGAAAGCAGCATCATGGAAAGAGATTTAAGGCTCCTGGTCAATGGCAAGTTGAACATGAGTCACCAGCAGCCCATAGGGGCAACCCTGTCCTGGGGGGGCATCAGGCACAGCATGGCCAGCTGGACAAGGGAGGGGATTTTCCTGCCCTGCTCTGCACTGGGGCAGCCTCACCTCCAGTTATGGGGGCAGTTTTGGGTACCACACTATTAGAAAGTTATTAAACTGTTAGAGAGCATGGAGATGATGAAGGGTCTTGAGGGCAGGCTGTATGAGGAGGGGCTGAGGGGAGCCTACAATTTCCTTGTGAAAGGAGGGGCAGGCACTAATATCTTCTCTGTGGTGAACATGATCCAAGGGCATTGCTTGAAGTTGTGTCAGGGAAGGTTTAACTTGGATATTAGACAAAGGCTCTTCACCCAGAGGGTGGCTGGGTACTGAACAGGCTCCCCAGGGAACTGGTCACAGCACCAGCATGATAGAGTTCAGCAAGTGTTTGGATACATGGTGCGATTCCTGGGAATGGTCCCATGCAGGAGGAATTGCACTTGATGCTCCCTGAGGTTCCATTTCAGCCCAGCATACAACAGAATTACTCCCAGTTTGCATTTATTTAAAGAAGAGAAAGGAGGCCTGGGCATGCATACATGGAACAGTCTTTGCCTAATCCTTTTAATATGGTGACTCCAGAATGATCTTGCTGTGCCCACTGCAGCACAATTATCTGAGCTAGAGACAGTCACCAAAACAGCATTTTTCTGTCACAGCACACACGCTGCTCAAAAGGCAACTCTTTCCAACAGAAGCATTTAGAAGTTTCCCTCCTCCACCATCACTCTGTCTTAATAAAAGCCCAATGGGATTAGTTTCACTCAAACAGACTACGACAAGATTATAAGCAGCTGTTAAAGGTCCTTTGCAATAGGAGCGTGAAACTCTGATATTATTGAAGATAATGGTAAAATTCTCCCTGACTTGAATGGGGCCACTATTCACCCAAAAAAAAAGAAACAATCCCTGATTATAGCTGCTGATTTATTAATGACAAAATTTTGTTTTCAGAATGATCCAAATACTCACACTGTTATCTAAGTCTTAATCAATCAACAAAATGCTACTGTGTCTCTTAACTATCTGGAAAAAAAAAACCAACAAAAAAACCAAAGTTTGGTCTATAAATTATTTAATCTATCACCTATAATTGTACATGAAAGCTTTACCAAAGCTTCATTATGTATAGCCTTTACTTTAAGAACATAAAGTGATTACTGACGTTCTGTTTCAAGACACATAAGCAAATATCTAAGAAAAGCAGAATTCAAGCAGCAAGACTTGTTCACTTCAGAAAAGTCACCTTCAACCATTTTCACTGGGGAATTAAGCATGACAACGCTTTCAAGAGATTGTTCCTTTTTAGCAAGAAGGAAAAGAAGGAGGTGTTACAATCAAGGATGTGGCAAGGAAATAAATTCAGATATTAGGGAGGCAGACATTTGCAGTAAGTGTGCTTCAAGGCAAGGTGAGAAACCCTAGCAGAAGTCCCCAAGACAGAAGGCACCCTCTCCTGCAAGCCCCTGTTTTAGGGCACCGCAGGGACCCCCCCAGCTGTTCCCATGATCTCCTCAATGCAAGGAGCATCTGTTCCTACTTGTGGGAAAAGAGAGGAGGGACTGAGCATCCTTCTCCTTGCCTGTAAGTGCAGGAAACATTTTCCACGTATTATCTGCAGCTGCCAGGCAGGAGGTGAGGGCAGTCATCTGCCCAGGGAGCCCACAGACAGCTGCAAAACTTGCTTCCGCTTATCAGCTACTAACTTTAATACAAAAACAAATTAGAACAGAGCTCTAGAATGAGGGGGAGCAGAAAGGCAGAGTCACCAGTGACTTTTGAGAGAACTTAATTCAGTATAAATGCTGAATAATAAGAGGTACTGATGAAGGGGACACAGGGAAAATTTTGTTGGTGCTAAGGTACTATGGGCAGATAAATACGAAGCTTTTCTGCCTATTTGCACTAATCTCCAAACCAGCTCCATCTTTTTAGTTACTTATTTATGTGCACGACCCTTACCCGTGTTTAATGAGAGCATTTCAGTGCGGTGCTTTGACCCTACCTCTGCTGCTATGGGGCTCCACAACATGCCAAAAGAGATTGAAGTGGACCAGCCTTTAGCCAGGCTATATCCCACCCCAGTGGGCTTCCTGAGAAGGGAGACGTCAGGGTTGGGTCAGGCTCTTTTCAGGAGCCAATTCAGGAAAAGCCTCCCTGGGTACCTGCTCCTGCAGGACCTCAGCATAACTGAAGCCCTTGTGGTATCTCCAGTCCGCCCTCTGACACACATGGAGCCAGAAGAATAATAGAGTTGGTGGTTTGGGTAGTTTTTTTCAAACTGTGAACACATGGCTTGGTTTGTGAAATTATTCATTTGACCTTGACTGATGGCACAACCATTCAGCTGTTCCCCTACTCTGATATCCTGGGAATACTTCAATAAGCAAACTTCTATTTCTTTCAAAAGGTTTTAAAGCAAGAGTTGTTTCATGCCCCAGCACAAAAAGTGCACAATATAGTCCAGGGAACTGATGTCTCCCTGCATTCCTGAACAAAAATATAACATGTAAATAAACATATGCCAGTATAAGCATATATATTGCATATATATATATATATATATATATATATATATATATATATATATGTATGTGTATATATATATATGTTCTGAAGCACTTGCCATACAGTCCTAACAAACCCTGTTGGTATTGGGTTACAGAACACCACACAGAAGTCTTAGAATATGGATAGATGTTCAGTCATGGTAAAACAATGGCTGTAAGAGTCACCCTGAAACCTGCCCCTGGCTGGGTGATTGTCTGCAGCCTGGCTCAGGGGGAGAAAAGTTATTATTCTTAGTAACTCAAACACTGCTTTGCTCATGAATTTTCATCACTTTGTTGGAAAAAAAGGCCAAAACACAGATTCAGGGTCTTGATGTCCATGTGGGATGTGAAGGCAGTTCACCACTGCTTTCTACTTATAAAAATTAATTTCTTTGGAACTCACCAAATAAAGTGTATTCCAAATAGAAAAGAGAAAATAAAGCTAAGACTGGAGTGAAGTGATCTGCAGAAATTTCTGTCTTAGCCCATTTTACCTTCATAACCACTCCAAGAATACTACCATATCTCAACTTTCCTATGATCCTGTGATGTGCTATCTTTATGTGACACTGAAATGTCCTTTAAAATGCTTCAGGGTAGGGACTATGGAAGACTAAGAGCTCCAGTTATTGATGCTTTTGGGAACTGTGAATACATAATTTCAGATGCATGGTGGCCTTGATAGCAAAACTCTCATTTTAAGCAAACAAAATCCTCAGCAAAGCTTCTGCTGAAGTATGAAACAAGACTTTAATTGCCTAGACTAACTTTACTGAAGACTAAGTTATTGTGAGATAATCTGAGGTGGAGAGAATCAATCTCAAAAGCTGTGCTACTATAGGAATTACCTCCCTGCATGTGGAGTACCCTGACATACCCAGAGCATAATCTTAGATAGTGGCAGGGGAGATGTTCAGCCTCCAGACACAGGAGAAACAGAAAAAAACAATGAAATAATCAACAGAACACACTAACAACATTATATGGATTTGGGAGCCTACAGAAAGAATAGCAAAGCAGATGTTTATAGCAGAGGTAATACCTTTCATTCTCAGTACTTCTTTTAAGTGCATAAAACCAATGGATGAAGCAGTGAGTATATGCTTATCCAACCTTGGATGCAAGTTATCTAATGAAGTCCATAAGCAAGGTAGAACTTGCTGGAAAAAGCTCTGATTTCTTATCAGACTATCTGATGCAGTAAAAACCCCAACCTTTTTGACAGAAAATTCCTCCTTCAGGTTCTCTTCCTACAAACTTTACTTTCCTAAAGGAACTTTAGATCAGAATGGCTATGGAGCCCTGAATGCTCTACACAATATCACACTCATCTACTGTACAGTTTCACTTAAAAACCCCTCCAAGCTTTCTCTTCTTTATGGTCCCTTATCCATGATGAATTCTCTTTTGGCACCCTATGAGAAAGGTTTCCAAACTCCTTCTCTGAAGCAGCTTCCTTTTTAAGTGAATTCTTGAATTAAAACCTGAACATCTAATTCACTCTAGCAATGCTGAGAAGACTAATGCAGGTGAAATAGAAACCACATCTCATAAGGCCACACATTCTCCAAGTCTGAACATGCCACGCGTTTTGACCATAATCTCCTTACCTGCATGGCTTTCTGATAGCATGTTCAATGAGGAGCTAACTGCAGCAACTACAGTTGTTCTTGAAGTGTTGAGTAACACTGAACTATGAGCTTCTTTGATAGGTGAAGATTTTCTGACTGGCCAAAAGGGCTTCTGTGTTTCCATTTCTGCCCATCAGTACAGCACGTGTTCCTCTCTGGAGGAAGGCTACCTCACTGCACAGACATCCTTTTGCTTCCTCCCAGTTCACACACACTTTATATTTCTATGGACAGGCACAAACTGCATGAAGCATTTTCTACTGAGAAAAATTATCTGGATTTATAAACTAAGGGTGGGGGGAGGGAGGAGAAGCAAGAGGAGCAGACACCAGATGGGGAGTACCAGCCCATTTGGGCTCTCTCACATCGAGACTGGGATGAACAGACATGGCAGGATAGGTAGGAAGGATTATGACCTGGCACCCCAAAATTCCAAGCTGAAATCTTTGTTTATTTTCCACAGTTCAGACCTAGAGCTCAAAAGCAGCTTCCTTTCAACCACTTGCATTTAACCCCAGCCTCCTGTTATTCATCTCAGGTCCACCTCCAAGGTCACGCCTCATCATAATCTCCTGCCTTTTGTGTAACATTAATGCTCCCCACTCCTCTGTGAAAGAGCAAGTGATTAGGATGAGAGGGTCTTTCACAGGGAAACATGCACATCCCTATGTGTATGGACCTTATTGGTACATGAAGTGGGTTATTTAGGTACCTAGATGTTATTATCTGAGGTTTTTTGCCTTGCTTCTGGAATGCTACATGCTCCTGATCAATACCATGAAGGGCCAGGTAAAGGGTCAGATTGTGGGTGTTTAGCACTTCAGGAAGAGCCCTATGATTCCTCAGCTGTTTAACACCATAAATAGCCATTAAACAGGCCTCAATTTACCATCTGTTTGTGATTTATACCACCAGTGCTAGCATCTGCTACAGCATAATCACCTGTTTGTTACAGTTCAACCTCAGAGAAGGAATCTCCTAGTGACATTTGTTTCCTCAGCTCCTCCTAAGGCACACTACATTCCCTCCCATACCCACCTAGACAAAAGCAGAGGACTGCACCCAATTTATGAGTGTTCAGATGTGCTACGCTTGCACAACCTGGGGCATTATGCTGTGCAGAGAGAAAACTCTGTGGCTCCTCCACAAAACAGCTGCAGGACCAGCTGCTGGCCAGAACATCCCATAGCTTTAGGTTGCTGGCATACTGCCTATTTCTACACTACATGAGCGTGGAGGTGGGAAACACAAAAGGAAATAACTAATATTTGACTCATGTGACAAAACAAAGATATCAGTTACACTGTACTTATTAGTATGCTGCAATGAAAAAAAAAAAACAACAAGAACCCTCTAAAGTGTGAGTGGAGAAAAATAAACCTCTTTTCACTTCATTACTAAAGTATACATCTGAAATAATGCCGCCTTCTAACTCTGTAAGAAATTCTCTCTCCTGCGTTGGAGCAAATCTGAGCCAAGAGGCTCAGCTGCAGTCACCAACATTACAGATGAACAGAATTAGGTGAATCCCACCCATCCTGCCTGGTTCATTCCAACACAGTGTATTTTAGATTACTCATTGGCAGTCAGATGTTTCAGCACAAATATAATGCACTTCAGAAGATGGCATTTCTGTTTAGGCAGATGAAGATTTTAATTTAAGTCTAAGGGAAATGACCAGGGAGTCCACTGTAATGTTATCCTCCCCTAATAGTCAAAAAAGACAGCAGAGCCATATTCTTCAGCATCTGCCAGGTACGTTCAAAGCCCCCAGATTCAGAAGCAGATTGGGCAAAGACAGTCACCAAAGCAGCTGTGCTTTCCCTGGGTGCTTGGGGGGGCACCTGTCAGGGCACTGCTTCCTTCCAGGTTCTGTTCAGTCACCCCATCCATGCTGGTTTGTGCCTAAAAAGCAAGTGGAACAAAAAAGAATCTGGCAGAAATTGTACCAGCTAGCTCCAAAGGGAAGTCAGGTCTGACTCTGAGCTCAGCACAGACCTGGAACCAAAGCTGTACCTCTTGTAGCTCCTCAAAGTCCAAGCAAGCATCCCCCGCATCCAAGGACAGACCAGTTCCGGTCTGGGTTTTGTCTTTTAATCAATTCTGCCCGTGCTGTGCGAGTTCCTATCTCTGTGATGGAGATCTCTGCGGGGCTCTGCCCCCTTTTCTTACCAGCAGAATAGGCCATTGTCACACACTCTACATAGGGACTATATTTGGACAGGTCATAATTGCCTGTTTTGAATGTGTTACACCACAGTCTCCTCCGACGCCTTTCTCTCCCTGTGGGTAACTCCCGCCCTGGATTTTTCAAAACAACGATTGGCTCCTTGAAGGACAACTTTTGAAAAATGGAGCAATGTGCAACCAAAACAGAGCGATGGGAACCGAGTGACTTGGTGTTAAAACAAGAATCCTGCTGCTGTCCTCAGGGAAGGGCCCTCACTTCACATATCCTGATTTTCTCTCACTCTGTCAAAATCTGAATTGATTAAAGGCAGCTGAGAGTCCTTGCCACCACGGCAGTTTTTCATCACTCTGCAAGATTCAGCCCAATATAAAGAAATTACTTTTTTTTGATTCCAGCTTCAGGCACTTTGAAGCTTGAATACAAAAGAAAATGCAGCAAGTCTAACACAGGGAAAGGAAATGCATATTTGTATGTCTTCCTAGATTCTAATTAGTTTTGTAATATTTACACAATACCTAAAAAGCATTGACAGATCCCTTTGTGTAGATATAAGGGGACATATAAACGAAAATTATCCTTTGAAATAAGGGAAAATCGCATTCAAATTGAACAGAAATGTTCCCATTTAGACATCTGGCTGACAGAAAACTAAGGATTTATTTTAAATCACAGATTTGCTGGTCACTTGTCACTCCGGGGCACACTAGCAAACCTACCTCTGGCAAAGTCAGAGCTTGAGAACCCACACATTTCTCATTTAATAATTTTCCCTCTAAAACAAACAAACAAACAAACAAACAAACAAACATACAAACCCTGGCTTTCCCATTAAAAGTCTTGAAAGCAGCATGATATCAGCACTCACTGGTCAGCTGATTTTATGATCAATAGCTCTAGAGCATAAAATGGATAGGCTGCTAATCCATGAGCAGACTTTGTGCTAACATGCACCCAGGACATGTGTTCACTTGCACATACAATTTTAACGCTGATTGCTAATGTAAGAATCAATATTTTCAGCCTAGGTAAGCCTGCGTGTGCATGACAGCAGAGCAAGTAGCGTGGTTATGCTGCCATCAAGTGGACACACATTGCTGAATTGTAAATATCTTTCTGGAACAGTAAAGATAAGTATTTTAGGGCTGTACTAAAAATTTTGGAGTTTCTTGACACCATGCTGAAAAATGTCTGCATTCTCCAGCTGGTAAAATATTCATATGCAAATTGTTGGGACAGATTTCACTGTAAACTCTCCCTGGTTCTCTGGCAACCTTCAGTCACCATAATAACATGGAAAAAAATCTCTGTGCACTCTTCAGATACATGACTATGTGCTATTTAAAATCCCAGATTATATCAGATGTATGGGAGCCTAAGTGAAAAAGATAAAGGGATTTGCAGTCCTTTCAAATTTCCAGTGAGACTGGGGCTCTAAGGAGTGCCTTTGTGATGGCACAGAAAAGATTTTTCACTATCTACAAGCTGATAGAAAATAATTTAAAAATACCTAAAAGCTGCTGGCAAAAAATTAACTAATGGTCCAAAAGCTTAGCTCTAGTGAGCATGCTTTATTTCATACAGTTTCTGGCTTCTTCACAGCATTTTTTTCTGGCACTCTATAGCAAAGTTTATCAAAGCTTCTGTCCTTAGAGCCAATTCCCACCGAGAAAAAAAAAAAAATAAAAAAAATAAAAAGCTCACTGAAACATGATGGTTCTCTTCTTAGCCTGAAAATGTTGCTTAAATCACTGTTCCAATTTTTCAGAATAGCTTCATGGAATAAATGAATTTTATACTTTTTACAGTATTTATTTCTCAGATAAGATAAACTACATATATTTTAGGTTTTTAAAAGGAAAGAATTTAACTTTCACCCCCATTCAAAAAGATATTTTCCATTCATATTACTGAAATATGACTTATATTTTCCAGTGCTCTTACTAAAATAAAAAAAAAAAAACAACCACAAAAACAGTAAAAATTTTAAAAGCGGAGTTACAGACAATACTCCCCTCTAGGGGCTGAAACAGAATTTGCAGCATTCCATTCAGCAGAGCTTCATTTGTAAATCACACGAGCAAAATAAAACTAATAGGTTCTCCCAAGTGAAAGACAACCAGAATTATTAAGTCGTTCCCCACAGAGAACACTGCTGCTTGTGAAATCTGTCTAGAGGACATGTTGTGTTCCTATATTCACACAGAAGGGCTTTAATGCCACACATATGCAGAAGCCCATTTATGAGATTTCCCTAGCAACACACATCCCATCAACTTCTGACCCAGACAACATATCATCAAATGCAATGTGCGAGGAGTACATTTTTCTTTATAAGTAAACATGTGTGTCAGTGAAACGTATGTCCTGACAAGTGCTAAAGCTGGAAGTTTGCTCAGCTGATCATAGTTGGTATATTTGGAAGTGAAATGGGATGGAAGGTCAGCATTGGCTCGGCTGCTTTCCTCCCCTTCATTCAGGCAGCCAGATGCAAGGTTGCAAAAGCAATTCAGGCATCTCTGTCAATGACAGAGGGTCCAATCCTCCCCACACAGAATACTCCTACGTACAGTCTGGGAAGCTCGCAATTCCTCCTTGGAAACGAGGAGAATGCAGAGCGAACAGAGGGTTGTCTACACATCCCCAGATCCTGAGAACTGAGTAAGCCTGACGGGAGCTACAGGAACTGGGGCTCAAGCCTCAGCTGAAACTCAGTACCTTCACAATGCACTCCACTGAGACAAGCAGCTCTCCCCCAAATAAGCCCAGTGCTGTCTGTCTTCCCGAGGAAAGCCATCTTAGGTAACTCTGAGTGCAAGCTGTTTCTGTTGTTAGGACACTCTAGGAAGCTGAAAGGGGCTGGCTGCTTGTCACAGTCACCTCTGAACAGGCTGGGGTGGGATCCTCAAGCCACCCTGTGGCACAGCATGGCTCTGTTTCTAAAGGAGCACAGCTCCATGCATGTTACAAAAGCAGGCTCCTGCCCCATGTTTATGCAGAAGAGCACAGACACTTTAAAGTATTACTTGCAGTAGTGGAAAGCAAGCTGATTTAATAGCTTTTGCACACATTTCTTACCACATATATCATGATTAGTAGAAATTTTACTTCCGCAGACAATATTCTAACAAAAAAAAAAAAGTAATGATGCATGTTTTTTAGGTTACAAAAGCATTCTGTTTCTTTCTGCAGTCTACAAAATCATCAATCCCAAAAAATCAGAGGAAAAGGAGCTGAGTGGGATGATGACGAAGTCTGTGTCAAATCCATGTTTTTCTCCAGCTGCATATGCTGAGCTTTTCCTCAGTAGGGGACCTGTGGCACCTGATAACACCGTGCCATTTTCACCAGAAAGACACCTTGACAGAGCACCCAGATTCAGTGATGAGCTCGCCTAGGTCTAGTTCACCCAGGTCTCACTCTGCTAGCTGTTGTGGCTCAGTTCCTCACCTCATGAATCAGGGCTTCACTGTATTTCTTTAACACTGCAAAAAACACTGCTTGCACAGAAATCATGCAATCTGCCCCACAATGCAATATTTTGCTTCAGATTGAGAGCGAGTCTGATCTGGACTTCAAGTAATTACACAAGTAATTTACACAGATAATTGAGAACTGCAGCAATCTCTGGATTGGTACATATGTAGTCCATGCAGCAATGAGACTGGTTTAAGGCTGGCATCACTAACTTTTTTGTGAAGTTTCTCTGATAGCTATTTGGACTTTTAAATATGCCCGTGTATCCTCACATTTTTTGTTTATTTTTGCGCTGATCACTAATTTGGAGCTGGTAAGAACAGCAACACACAGTGCAGAAGAGAAAATTAGGATGGTTTTTCCTTCTTTTAAATAAAACTTCCATCATGTGTAAGTCTTCTTAGTGCTAATGCAATTTACAACTGGGATGGTCTAAATCCATAAGGACATACGTAAGGATACCCTGTATCTCCTTTTCCTCCCAGAAAAAGGGATTTAACACTAGGGCCAAAAAAATTAAACGCCTAAAGTACCTGAAATAAAACCCAGGAAGCTCCAGGTCCCCGTGTACAGAAGAAGCATAACCTTCTTGAGCCTCAACAAGTCTAAACGACTGGGCCTGTGAGCGAGCCTGGGACTCTCCCTCCCTGCAGGACTGTGTGGCCTCACAGCAGAACACAGCACTGGCCAGAGCCTGGCATCCCACACATGGCTGGGGGGTGCCTGCTGAAAACCCAGTCCTCTCAGTGCCCAGCTTCAGACTTCTGGGCACATTGCTGAGTCTCAGGCACCACTCTGGGCTTGTATACAGAAAGCTCAGAATAACCCTTTGTCACTTGGTAGATTTATCCTTTTATCTTTTTTTCAAGTTGTCCATATGATTATTTTCAGGAGAAAACCTCGTTGAAGATAGGCAGCAGTCTTAATTACTACAGGTTAATTATCTTTAATGAGCAAATTGCCACACACTGATGTGGGATTTGTCCTGAAAAGAACCTAAAATTATTGATATTGTATCTACTCTCTGCATTACGCAACAATAATGTTTGGCTGCATACTCAAATCAGAAAAGAAGTACAACTCTGAAGATCTGAGACACCCATTTGCTTCTCCGTAATACAATGCCCCAGCTTTGTTTGCAGGATTGTACTTGTTAAAGCAGCTTCACAGTGCTGCTAGCTTATGTCATTTATCCCTATGATCATTTTAGCACTATTAGTCAAATTAATTAAAAAAATACAACAAAAGCTCCAACAGTTCAAGATGTACTGCCCCAGAATAAAGCCTCAATTTCTGGCCTTGGATACTGTTCTCCTGCAGTCTGCACTACAGCTGCAAATACAAACAGTAAGAGAGAACAGATCATCATAAAAAAGCTGAACTGAATCATGAAATCTGTTGAGAATATGCTTTCCATTTAATCAAAAGAAATATTTAAGCACAAGCACTATTCAGAAGCTACAAATTAATTTCTACTTGAAGGCTAAAATTATATTTTCCATATTTCTTGATAGTCACACAAATAATGTGTGAAAGATTTGGCTCCCTGGCTCTACTAGGACTGGAGAAAGTGATGCTCCCCACAAGTAACAGTAGTTATCTGGGAATCAGCATCAGAAGAAATCAACCTTGGCTATTACCTCATGGTATACAGCAGAGTGCCATCATCCTCCAGGCGCAGAAGTTTGTTTGGGGTTGTCATGTTGTGAGCAATAGACTTCTTGCCATTGTGGAAAAAGGTGTCTGGGGTCCAAATCTTGCTGGCAAGCAAGTTGTTAAGAGGGAGACGTTGCATAGGTCCTTTGAATCGCAGCCTTTCATCTTTCCAGCTTTGCCGGAAAAAAACGTCAATGGTGTATTCCTGGCACAAAGAAACACTCAAGGTATTGCAGGATCTGAATAGAAACCATGGTTCCAAAAATGACTTTAGCAAAGTAAATACAACTGAGGTGGCAGCCACGTGCTAACTTACCATTTCTGTGTCTGACACAGGACCAAAACTGGTAACATAGATGTCTGTTTTCACCTGAGTTATTCTCTCTGTAACAAACACAGGCTCCACATTAGTGATTGCTTTCAAATGCAAATACATACTTGCAGTGCTTTTTTCTATTGACTCCTGTACCACTCACAAATCCCCAAAAGATTGAAATTAAGAGCATGCTTGAGGAGGCATTTCATCCCAGATCAAATGCAGCTGTTGACCTTTGGGATTCCAGGCTTTGTTCTTACAATCAGAAAGAAACCAGCCCTTCAAGGCTGCATTTCCTCTGACTGACAGGTTTTGATCACAGAGACACAGAATTGTTTGGGCTGGAAAGACCTTAAAGATCATCTAGTTTCAACCCCCAGTCATGGCAGGGACACCCTTGACTAGATCAGGCTGCTCAGAGCCCCATCCAACTTCACCTTGACCATTTCTTGGGATGGGGTATCCACAGCTTGTCTGGGAAACCTGTTCCAGTGCCTCACCACTCTCAAGGTAAAGAATTTCTTCCTAATACCTAATCTAAATCTTCCCTCTTCCGGTTTAAAAACATTATCCCTGATCCTATCACTGCACTCCCTGATAAAGCTTTTCTCTAAGCACCTTTAGGCAATGAAAGGTTTCTATAAGGTCTCCCCAGAGCTTTATCTTCTCCAGGCTGAATCAAACCCAACTCTCTCATTGTGTCTTCACAGGAGAGGTACTCTAGCCTTCTCAACATCTTGGTAGACACCTCTGAACTTGCTTAAACAAGTTCATGTCCTTCTTACACTGGAGTTCCAGAGCTGGACACAGAACTCACAAAAGCAGAGAAGAATCTCCTTCCTCAGCTTGCTGGCCACCCTCCTTTTGATGCATCCCAGGATGTGATTGGCTTTCTGGGCTGTCAGTGCACATTGCCAGCACTTACACAATACCTACCACAGGATGAGATGAAGTATATCTTGGAAGGACCTACTCCCCTCTGCTGGCTTGGGTGATCTGCCTGATTTCAGACGTCTATCAGAGATGTCCAAAGTTAGGTCAAATTATTTCTACCCTCAAGTGTCTAAGTCCTTCTGGCATCTTTTCAAATCCAGGTTTAATTTAATTTAAGGGCAGAAATTTCAGAAGTTCGTTATGTAAGATAAAAAGCATCAAGCCCTATTTTCAAGCATCTCTGTGTAAAGTGAGAGGAGAAGGAGAGAAAGGGATGAAAGCAATGTGTTGGTCTCACAAGAGGAAGGGGTGGGGGTAGCCAGATTAAAAAAGGGCCAGGAAGAAACATAACAGATGGTTTACACATGGATAGAAAATGAGAGAAATCTGGGGGAAAGAGAGCTGAAGGAGGGCTCAACAAGGTTAGGATGGCAACCACTATTCACATGCTGCAGTTTTAAAATAGCTGCTGTAGAGGTTATCAAAAAGACATATCAATACAGATTTGCTGTACTTGTCTAAATATGGATGGTTTGGGGATCTGTTTTTAAAAGACATACGCATTACCAACATAATTTTATACAGGCTGACCGGTAAGGGAACCTTGCAGCAATCTGCTAGCATAATGTCTTTCTCCCCTTAGGAAGCACCAGAAAGAAAAACCCAAACTGTATTTAATTACAGAAAAAAAATGTATCACAGATGCTCTCCTAACCCAACCTCAGATGACCTGAGTGACTGAAAGAACACGACTTTCAGTAATCTTTTTATTGTGCCCCACTTGCTAGGAGACAAATCTACTTTCTGGACTTAGTTTAGTGCATCAAACACAAATCCCTCGTCACGGCCAAGAGCAGGTACCCACTCGAGAGGGCACCACGTAGATGACAGTCCCATCTAGTGGGGGACCAGCCAACCAGCACTGTCCTACCTCCCAGTCCTGGGCGCAGTCTGTTGTCGTAGCCGTCCAGCAGACCGTCCAAGATCCTGGTGAATATTGTGATGTTATCATTGGCGGCCTCTTTCACTGGTGGTGTTGGCGTTTGTGAAAAGCTGTTTTGTGCAAACAAAAGGAAAACGTGTCAAAAGTCACGCTAGTTCCAAGGGGCTTCAGTCTCAACGGAACTTTGTGATGGAGCCTCCAAGCCTGTGTTCTCTCCTGCTGCTCCTGAACAGCACAAGGAGCTGCAGCCATTTATTTCATCATTACTACAAACCCATAAATAGCCCTCCTTGAGGGGGACCTAAAGAAGAAATCAGGCCATGGAGGTAAAACCCTGGGGTGTGGGATTGGGGGATACCAGAGCCCTTTCATCTTTGTCCATAGTGAACAGATAGATCCCTTCACTACCTGTCCCACATCACTCCTACCCCACTGCTGGCATAGCTCCATCTGTGACAGGGAACAAGGTCAGCTCACAGCGCCGGCAAAAACTGCTACTGGTTTTCCCCAGGTTAGCTCTCCATTCTTTGGGAACTATATCAGCTGGCAGGGGACCTGCATGAGCAGCACAGGTTTGCCAGGGGATGCACCTTTAAGTATGCCTGAAGGTGCCATTCAATCTTTAAATGTCAAACAGCTACTAATTTTCAAAGTTTCTGTAATTTATTGCCAGAACAAAGGATGAACTCTAACCTTATTTGAGGATAACAAACTCCCACTCCATTCAAAAATCCCACTGGGATATCACTGGGGTATCTGAAAAACATACTGCTGTACAGAAAACACAGTTCTTCACTCCTCCTCCCTCTTTTGCATAAATTAGTTCTCCCTTGTAGTATGCAAATAACAGCAACGTGTAGTGGGCCTCATTCCATATCTTTGGGCCAGATTTGTTTTTATTCCAAAATCTTTTTTATTTCATCATTTTATCCATGGCTCAGACCTAGGAAGCTGCTCACAGCACAACTAACAACTTGCATTTTTAAATCTATTTGATTTTCATTTAAAGATGCTTAGGAGAATCCCGCCGCTTACTAGTGCCTTTGCTTACCTAAAGAATAGACACAGGAGATTATCCATAAGCATGTTTCACCTGCAGCAAGCAATGAGCATCTCTTAAGACAGCTCACACTAGGCTCTTATTCATGATTCAGCCTCTGCTGAGATCACCAGCAAATGCTCCAACTGTGACAGGGCACACCGCCCCACGAGGAACTGTACCCTGCCTCATGCACCCTGCCAGCAGGCAGGAATAGCTCACACTCAGCAACCTGAACTGAAGGCAAACAGTCATCCAGAGATAATAAATAAATAAGTAAGTAAGTAAATAAATAAATAAATAAAAAGAATCCTTGTTTATTTACTACCAGTCCCCAGGGAAATAAATTGGTAAATAAACAGAGAAGCCCAGAGTGTCTCTCTGAACAGCTTTCCTTGCAGAATGCTTGTAATATGTGTTTGCCTTACCTAACAGAATAGGATTCATACAAAGAAAGACAAAGGCACCTCAGCCTGGTTTTACCTGCATAAGGTTTCCACTAATGAGACCTCAGTGACCCCCCTGTAATGGACCTGGAAGTTTTAGTGACACCAGACCCAGCTGAGAACAAGCTGCTCTTCGCCAGGTGTCCCCTCACAGACCCAGGGACCCCCAGTACTGCTCTCATTCCGTTTGCAGTGTGCATGCTACTGCTGAGAAAGGAAAGGATTGCAAAGCCTCTCAGGACACGGGAGTAAGGCCAGGTCGAGGGAGCACAGGTTTGATTCCCTGAAACACTGAAGCCCATGAAAATGCCTAGTTGAGGAGGTTCTTATGGCCTAAGTGCAGTTGGCACTGCTGCAACCCTCAGAAAGCTCCACACTGCAGAGCCCAAGGCCACCAAGGATCTCCCCTTGCTGCAGGTGGAGGCATAACCACAAATCTTACCTAGTTTTCATCTCCATTAATTTGGTAAAAAGACCAAATTAATTCTGTTTTCTATGCTGTGACTACAACCTCTAGTGAGCAGCTGAGGCAGACAACATTGCAGACGTTTGGCTACAATGAAAGACAGTTAATCCAGTAGATGAAAACTAACTACAGAAACATCAGATAAGTTTTCAGGCTGGACCATTCCAGAGAAAAGACTGTACACTTTTTTGTCAATTGTAATTGAAGGGATTCACGATTTGAAAGTGACTATTCACAAGTAGAAGTCTAACAAATACAAACAGGAGACAGAACTTAGACAGTCTCTTTACATGCAGCAACCACAACTAATACTTTGATAAAATCCTAATACAAAGCATGAAAATCCAGTACACCTACAATACTATTTTGGACTCTTCTCATCTATTTTATCTGCTTTTTTTTTTTTTCATAAGAAAGAGATATGCATCATGCTGTCTGCCTGCTACACCGCATCAACGTAGGAATCCATTTTCATCTTCCACTGCATCTGACAAAGAAGCAGAGAGATCAAACTTCATTTCATTCCCACAAGTTTCATGAGAAGCTGTGACTAGACAAGGGGAGAGCAATCTGAATTAGTGCCTCATTAAGTAAAAATGTAAGGTTAGCAGTTATCTATTCCCTCTGGCTCACTGACTGGGCCACTCAGTGTGCACGTAGCTCAGAAACAGCCTCAGCGAGACCAGCCCCCCTCCTCTCTGATAATTAAGAGATATGGAGGAGACTTGCAGGGTCATTATGAAAGATCTTGGGAGAAAAGGACAGCAGAGGTAAAATGTAGGTGTTGCAATGGGAGATGAGAACAAGGGATATCAAATGTGGAGCTGGGATTATTGCAAAGATTCAGTGCTGGGGGCACAGGACACAAAGCTTCACTAGTTTCTCTGCTCTTGAAAAAGCTCGTTATTTTTAGTGCTTATGGCTGAATTCAAAGCCAATTGAACTCTGAGGGAGGATTTCCATTGAACTATTTTTGTGGGGATGGGACAAAATATACTTAGTTCTCATAACTGCTCCTCTAAATCTAACAAGAGTAATTGATGCTGCTTCCTTCTATCTCAGCTATGTATGTCTTGCACAGGAACAGTACACACATCCCATATACTGAAATACTTTTATTGGTCCAGAAAGAAAAAGCTAATTAATAAAGGAAAAATATGAAGAAACAACTATGGTGAAGATTAGTAAAAAGTCTGCACTTCTGCAAAAACTGCAATTTAGATTTGGCAGATCACTTTACCCGAAAAAGAAGGCATCTGATCCCGAATTTCAGGGAAATGCCAGTATTATGTGAAGTTGCATTTGCAGATGGATTGCTGTTTGCTCTTATGTAAGTGTTACTTTCTGTCCTAAGAGAAAATTAGCGTTTAATTTCTGCTATTGAGATTGCTGGTGAAATGCGTGTTTTTGAGTAAGGGTTGTGGTTGCTGTGGCAAAAGACATGTAAACTCAGCTTGCAAAGTTACATGCATATATTAGATACTATATAGCTCAATGAATAGAGAGAAATAGATGCTACCTACCCTAAACTAATTGTTTCCACACAGCTAAGGATTAGGCTTTATCAACATATTAGTAGGTAAGCTCATTATTGCCTTTCTGTGGTGAAAAATGTTTTTATAGCAGGAATTTTCAGTTAGGGATAAAAATAAACCTAGAAAAGAATCTTAGGGAAATGCTAAGAAAACTCAGAGATAATTGCATTTAAAGCTCATTACTGAACATAAACTAATCCAACCAGGAATACTTCTCATCACATTTATTTAATATTGCAATTTCAGGGTAACTGAAAAAATCAGAAGCCACAGAAGGGGCCCATCAGTGTAAAATGTAATAACTCTCTAAAGACGATCAGCTTCCTCTTCCAATGACTTCATCATTTGCCACTTTAAACATCGTCTTTTTTGCCATCTAGTCAAAATCATGGCACTATTGATAGCTTAGTTGTAATGAGAGGAAAATGTATGGTAGATATTTATTGATTTTCTTAAAACTTTTTTTTTTAAAAAAAGGTAAGAATTTCTGAAAAAGTAATTGAAGAGTATTTTGCCATTGAAAGATATATTTTACACTCTCTCTTTTAAGAGTAGTATATCTAATAACTTGCTTTAATCAGATTGCAATTATATCTGAACTTCAGAAAAATTAACAGCTTGTAGGAAAGACAGTGGAAAACACAAACTTTTGGATAAAGCCAGCTGGCCAGACATCAAAAGAAATGTATCTACTTTTCTAAGTTAGCTTCTTGCCACTTATTCTGTATGGATTCCTGAGATCTAAAGATGTTGTTTTGTGAATTTGTGCACTGCAGACTCAATTCTTTCACATCAGATTGGAACAGAGGACTGACTAAAATTATGAAACTTTAATGCTATTTTCAGAGTCTTAAAAAAATAATTTAATTCTTTTATTTAGCAAGAGCAGTGTTTTACTACCTTCTGGGAAGGAGCAATTTGTGAGCAGTGCAGTGAAAGCCTGTTTCTCACGGGGTGACATCTTACAGTCCTCCCCCCCCAACACCCTAATGCCCCTTTCGATGTCCTGAACTGCTCCCAGGGTCATTAAACACCTCACAGTACTCTCATCTCCCCAGGTCACTGACCTGCAGCTTCACTGGGAGGCACTGCATGCCAGGGCTTCTCCTGCACCAAGCTGGATGGCCCGAGGGACACTCCTCTCTTTGGCCAGCTGGCAGGCCAGAGATGCTGAAGCTGCTCAGCTGCTCAGCACTGGGGCTGACTGATAACTGTCTGCCTCCTGCAAGCAGTTCTAGACAGCAATTTACTTTTCCAGTTATTGAAATTGTCTAATGGGTTCAAAAAGCTATCTGGAGATATGGAGAACGAAAGGAAGACAGATAAAAAATAAACAGACAAGCATGACTGCATAAGGATACCATAATTCTCACAAAATTAGTCTTTAAAAATATGAGGAAGAACTCCCTAGCATCACAAGTACTTGGAATGAGGTATCCCAGCAGAACTAACTGCTTAGGGCTGCAGAGATTAACTTGAAATAACAGCCTGAAGGAGAGGTATGTTTTGCCTAAATAGCAGGATTATGGTCTTAGCGATAAGGGCTGTGAGCTGGAGAAGAAGTACGTGAAACTATAGACACACCATGGACTGAATTCTTCAGAGTGTAGAAAATATTGGATTGGCTACACATAACTGGGATCTTATGTTCCCTGTGTTTCTGCTATTATAAATATTATTAGCAGATGGCAGCTATTCTGGGGTACACGAACAATGTCCATCCCTGTTGGTTTTGGCTCTCGGACAGATTTCTGAAACTGCACGTCCAAAATGCAAACACACCAGGACTGTGCATCACCAGTGTGACCACATGGATGGCCTGGGACCTGCAAAGTAGGAGCTGGCCAGCTTGGAGCCAGCCACAGGCTACCTCATCTCAGGGAGATCTGTGTGCAAGCAGCCACACACAGGCGCCCTGAGGGCCCACAAGCAGTGTTTTAGCTCACCTGCAAATTCTCTTCATGGTTGTATTTGACTTTCAATCATTCTCTGGCTTTATTATTAATGTTTACTTTTGAGACAATTGTGAGATACCTTGAAATGTTTCAGTAAAATACCTTAACTTGTTAGAGCATTAACAACTCAAGGCTGAATTCAAGCAAGCTTGAAAAAGCTTTGACTCGTGCTGGACCGTTTCTGCATAAGTAGATTCACAAAACTGCTAAACCAAAAACAGGAGGGGAGGGGAGTTCACAAGCACTTCTCAGTTCATCTATATCTTTGAATTTTAATTCAGTGATTTTTCTTTAGATAGCTACTACCAATTATGTCTACAGATAGCTACTACCAATTATGTCTACAGTCCTCCTCTACTGCCTACTAATGTGGATAATTCTCTATAGTCATTACACATTTATGCTAAACATTAATCACAGTCTTTTGCTGAGATTTCTCAAGTAGCTTAGTAGATTGAGATACATAATTTCAGTTTGTGTTACCAGGCATTGTGCATCAAAATCCCCCAAGGTGGCTTTGGCTATGTCAGCAAAAACCGTATTTATGATTTAATATAAATATGGAATGACTGTGGAGAACTGTAGAATAATATCTGCCTTCATCTGTAATGTCCTACAGTATTTTGGCTTTTAATTTGCACTCCTTTGACCAATCATTTTTATCTAGCATGTTGCAAAACTCACTGCAACATAACAGCGCAGTAGAAACATGGATGAAGCTAATAAAGAAGAACCTGGTAGCAACAGCGTTATCAGTATTAGATTCCTGCAGTTAATACAGCAGCCTACATGTTAATTGTACCGCTCCGTCCTGAAGAGTCAGTCCCAAAGCACTTAGCAAATTACACTCTGAAGCTGCTTCTGCCTCTGAAGCAGAAGCGCTGGAGCATCCTCTGTCTTTTGAGTAGGGTCAAAATTCAGCCCTAAGGCAGTGTGTGAATGGTGCAGTGAATTGGAGCTGCTTATCTCTGCAGGCCTGGACTAAAATTACTAGATCAGAAATGGGGGGCGAGGGGGGTGGGGTGGGGTGAATTTATGTGATGATCTCATTTTAATGAACAGAAGCTTTTTTACTAACTTGCAGAAAACAAGTGTCCTAGTTTCCTCTAACTGTCTGGTCTGGTTATCTGCCAGGTTACAGGTCACACTGATCTCTACCTGCAACTTTGATTCAGTAGTTGCTTTTGAGTCGAAAGGGAGTTAAACCGCCTGGGTTTTGGGTTGTTTGGTTTTGGAGTTTTTTACATCCTTTTCTATCTATTCTTCTGTTGGAGGAAAAACACTTAAAAGACCCACACACCAAGCAGGTCACAATCAACTATTGCAATGTGCTGCATTCTGCGGGGATAACAAACAACCAAGGACTTAAGGTTACAGCCACCAAGATTTTCTCAATGTGGAAATACTCTGTCAAACTACAATAATGTAAAGATAAGTTTAAAGCCAGTCCTACTCTCTCTCTCTGCCCTCTTAAATGCTGTCACAAAATCCTGAGAGACTTTTTGCCTTAGACCATGGTGAAAGAAGGATCAGGCTCTACCAAGGTGAATAAACAAGCGTGCAACTCTTTACATCCTTTGTAGAGCACGGTCCTACAACTGGTCATATAAACCTCTGAGGTTACAGGATTCCGCTTACCTGCATGGGACACGTGCTGGATACCAGGCTAAGCTTTGCTTACAGCATAGACAGTCACAACTCAAAGTTTGGTCTTTCTCCTAGCTCCAATCTGGAACAAACCAGTTTGCTTGAAATCAGAAACTGATTTGCATCTCCATTTTGTATCTTCTTACAGCAAGGAATTGATGGGTGTGCTTGTGAATCAGCATGTTGGGAGGATTCATTTTTTTCTGGTGAAATCATAAATAATTGTTCTCCTCCACAAAGAAGAATCAACCTACGTTTCCCAAGCACTTGCAAAATGCTTTTTCCAGATTCCATTGTATAGCTCATATTCGGAAAGTTCTTAAGATCTCTGGGTAGAGGAAAAATGTATAAATAGAGGGTTTCTGACTTTATTTTTCATTTTCTGAGAGCTACAGTCGGAGTATCTCTTCAATACAGTTTTCAGAATATCACTGTCAGGAAAGCATCCAAAGCAAAAATAAGGAAAAGGGATTCCTTGCTATATATGCGTCAGGGAAACACAATTTCTAATTCTTCTAACAAGTTTCAAACTCAGACATCCTTCTAAGCAGTCACTATCTTAGGTCATTCAGGAGGAAAGTCTGTAGCAGGTAATAACATACATCAAGTCATACTGTTGCAGCTTTGGGGTGTTTTTTGCACTACTGCTTATAAACCAGTACCCATCAGGTGAGAGGGAAGGTGCAAGATCCCCACATCACAGACACGGGGCAGAGGGCACCACAGCCCCTGGCTGTGCTAAACCCAGGTCAGAGCATTCAGCAGCTGTAGGCCTGGTTTTAGCACCTAGAGCCCCACAAGCCTTGGCCCATGCCATTGTAGCAAGCATAAAGAACTGATACAAGAGAGCAAATTTGAACAGGAGAGCAAATCACTCCCTTCCCCCTGACACCAGCACCTTAAGGTGAAACGAAAAGCCCACTTGTTTTGTTCAGCTGCTCCGTACCGCATGGAGCAAAGGTTTCTCTTTTCCTTAAAAAACCCACAGCAGAAATTCAAATGCAACTGGTAACTCACCCAAAGTGGCTGGCTAAACTCATGGAAACGCAGAAGAGGAAGAAGTTTTTGATCATGATAAAGTCAGAGACCATCCCATTGTCCATTCCAGAGGAGAAGAGGAACGCAGGTGGTTGCTTTGGTGAAGGTGCAGCTGTTCACTTTGTTCTTACACTGCAACAATACAAGAAAATGATAAATTATTGCATGGACAGAGAGCAGGATAGCGGAGTTCAGCTAACACCGCATCTTTTGCTATCTGCGTTTTTCACAAACTTATCTAGGCTTATGTAAACATCAGCTGTTTATGTAAAATTGTGTATCTTCAAGGACATGTTTTACCTTCTGCTGACAGCAAACTGCAAAACAGTAAAAATTCTTTGTGGCCCAGCTTTCCCCTATATTCGTCTGTGATATAAAAAACTAAAAAAATAGCCACCATTTTCCAAATGCCAATTTCAACCCTTTACCTATTTCAACAACTTCCACATGCCTGCAAACCCAGGGCTGTGTGCAGCCTCCGCATCCTTTCCTTCCATCGCAATTTTTTCCCATTAAATACCCGGCTTCCCTTTCCAAAATCCCAGTTGAAATGCCAAGAAACACCTACTGCTTCTTGGAATTCATGCTGCTGATGCACGGCTTAGCAAAAGGAGGGGGGGTTGTTGGGGGGGGGGGGGGAGAGGGTAAAAAGTGACCTTCCTCGCAAAGGCACATAAACCTCACGCTAGCACGAAGAATGACAGTAATGTAGCTGCTCCAGCGACTGCTGCTTTTTGGATACCTGCCTCAGCGACCAGATCACCAATTTCAGCATTGTGCACTAACGTTTTCCTCTGTGCCCTATTAAAAACAAACAAAAAAACCAAAACCACAACAAAACCCCCCAAAAGCCAACAAAACACCCCGAACCCAACAAAATCCGCAAAACTGCCCCCAATAACACACCCAGAGAATTGTCCGGATTTTCCACCTGAACCCTGTGCCCCCGAGCTACATCGCTCAGCAACTTGTTCTCCCACCCCGCCGGCACCGCAAAGCAAAACGCCCGAACCAAAAGCCGCCCCCCGGTGCTCCCCAGCCCGGCCCG
>JAHLSL010000014.1:4548055-4577152 GCA_025920805.1 Petroica traversi | reverse complement strand
GGGGCGCCACGGACCGGGCCGGTCTGGCGGGTGTGCGGGCTGGATCCCGCCGGGACAGCCGGTTTGGCCTGGGATAGCTGTTGTTGCCAGCAATAGAGAGGTCGCTGCTGGGAAGGCAGCGGTGTTGCAGGTCCTCGGTTGTGTATTTCTTCACACCGTTTGTATCCTCAGCCTTCTTGTCACGTTTTAAAGGAAACGAATTTAGGACGTGAATCAAACGCTTTTTGTTAGGGTCGGGGAAATGTTTTGTTTGGTTGATTGTTCTCTGTGCTGGTGTGTAGCAAAATGCCGACATGGCCATTCCACGCCGTGATTTTCTCTCAAATTTGGGAGATGTTTGTGTGGTCCCTCCCTGACAGTTCCCCTCTCTGTTTCATTAAGTGATGTTGCCTGTTTGTATCACCTCTGGGTGGATACATTTGAGGTCGATCATCCTCTGCATTGGACTGAAACCATAGCGCAGGCAAATTGGGCTGTGATTTTCACCATGGCACATGCTTGGGAGAAACAAGCATGGGCCATGGTAAAAAACATGGGAAACACACACCAACACCTCACTGTGGCACTCTGTTAGAAAATGGCCTGTTTTGCCAGTAGCCAAAGGTGCCTCTGTAATTAATCAAGTCATTCCTTCTTGCAGGAGAGTTACAAAGAGCTCCTGAAGTTGTGTGGAGGTGTGACATTCTGTGGGAATTGGTGCGAATAGGCTCTTCAGAGGAATTCTCTTCTACCAAAACAATTCAATTCCATCATCTAGGTGGGGAGGACTGCCTGTTCTCTTGAAATATTTTGCCTTTGGCCTCTTAGCTAAGATTCCACAAAAGGCAGCACTTGGAACAGTGACTTTGGTGATACACGTCCTTTTCCAATAGAGAGCAGTCTGAATTCATCAGTCATTGAAGGAAGCCCTAATCATTAGCTAATACAGACTTAGCCACTCTCAATGCAGAGACTGGATCTGAGCAAAGGGTGAAAATCTTGTTTTCACTTCCTTCTTTACTAGTATCTGTAGAGACTGCAATCAAGGCTCTATTGAGCCCGGGTGAGACACACTTGGAGTTCCCACTATGAGAGAAACATACACGTGCTGGAAAACAACGAACAAAGGACCAAGAAGCTTATTAAAGGACTGGGGGCTCTCTCCTCTGAAGGTGAGGCAGAGAGAGCTGGGTTTGTCCAGACAGAAGAAAAGGCTAAGAGGGATACTTATCCAAGGGTATAAATACCTGAGGGCAGGGGGCTGAAGAAGAGAGAGACAGACTTTGCTTAGTGCTACTGACTGACAGTAAGTCCTGTGAGGAGCAGCTGAGGGGGCTGGGGTTGTTTAGCTTGGAGAAAAGGAGGCTCGGGAGTGACCTTATCACTCTCTATCATCTGAAAGGAGGCTGTAGCCAGGTGGAAGTCAGCCTCTTCTCCCAGGCAACCAGCAACAGGATAAGAGGAAATGGCTTCAAGCTGCACCAGGAAAGGTTCAGGTTGAACATCAAGAAGAATTTCTTCACAGAAAGGGTTGTTAAGTATTCGAACAGGCTGCCCAGGGAAGTGGTGGAGTCACCGTCACTGGAGGTGTTTACAAAATGACTGGATGTGGCATTTAGTGCCATGGTCTAATTGACAAGGTGGTGATCAGTCAAAGGTTGGACTTGATGATCTTGGAAGTCTTTTCCAACCTAAATGATTCTGTGACAGGAAAAGGTAGTGGTCACAAATTTAAAAACATTACATTCCATCTGAATACATGAAAACATGCTTTTACTTTGAGGGTGATCAAACACAGGAACAGGTTGCTCAGAGAAGTTGTGTCTGTGTCTGTCTGTGGAGACAAAACTTGAAGGTAAATGGTCCTGGGAAACTCACTGTAACTGACCCTGTTTGAGCAGGAGGTGGGCACCAGTAATCTCCAGAGGTGCCTTCCAGCCTCAGCCATCCTGTGATCCTGTAAGCTATGAAAACTGTGCCATCCTGTGAAACTCTCTCTTAATTTCTCCAAGCCATTTCGCAACTGCGTCTGGTAGTGAAATGATATAAACAACCTTACTGATCCTAGAGGTATTAGAGTCTGATAGATTTTGAAGCATTTGGTGTATTTCTGAATTATGAGGAGGAATATCGATAGCCTTTTCCCCGTCATGTATGCCCACTCTATAATGCCATGTTGGCCAATAAAACCTGACCAATTTCCTGCATTTCACTTATCTGATGGGCCATGCTGCAGAGAGAGCTACATTTAGGACCTGGTGATTTTTCTGTGCATCCCAGTGGCAATAGGGAACTACTTACCTTAGTTTTGTGAAATGTGACTGAGGGCAGAGTAACTCTGGGAAGGATTTCTCAGAGATAGAGTTTGTCCCTTTATGTGTAGCACAGAAGACATCAGTGGTGCCATTGGGAAAGCAGATGCTTCCCACTTGCTGTGTTCCAGCAAAATTCCAGCTGGTTGTGAGAGGCAGCACCTTTAGCAAACAACACTGATGCTTCTGTATGCTATTTGTTGTGACTCCCAAACCTGCAGGTTCAAAGGTGTTAAAAACTTCATCTGAATCTAATCCTGAGCAGGGTGCTTTTTGCACGGATTCAGTTTAGAAATGAATAAAAGGCTGCATTTTCTCTTTGGCAGTTCATCCTGTCTGCTATGGACAACCTTCAGTCCATTTCCACATATTAGGCTAACAGCTGAGCAAATGTTCAGGGTGTGCCTGAGTACTGTTGTCATGGAGTTATAGAATGTCCTAGAATTCACTGTTTCTGAAAACCACCTTACAGATGTCCTTATTTGAAGAACCTCGTGTGCTGGCAGCTTTGTTTCTCAAAAGTGTCTGTCAAAAAAATGTAATGACTTTGTATTAGAGACTTTGCCCCATTAGACCAGTAAAATGTTTCCTCCCACACCCAAAGGAGTGGAGATCATTTCCAACATTTTTCAGCCCATTTTAGTGTTTTAATGCTCTGACCCTTGAATTAGAGCATTAAAGATTGTTACTTAAAGTGACATCCCTGTCTTTCTGCAGCCATATAAAGGGCTTCCACCATTTTCTCCAAACTCACTGAGGTGTTTGACTCCTTACAGGCCCTTAGTCCCTTACCCATTCTCTCCTCCCTACAAGTTAACACAGTTGGGGGACTGAGGGTGGGGTTCATCAGGCCTGACACTGCCCTTGCAGTGCCTTTGCAGGGGAATGCTTCACACAGGTACATTTTGACCATTTGTTTATATCAGTTCAGCTTGCCACTGAGACAACCCTTTTCACCTCTGCCCTGGAAAAGAGAGGATTTCTTCCATGACAGTGGATAGCAATGAAAACTCAGAGTGAAGGGTCAAACCTCCTTACAAATACTTTTCCCATGAAGAATTTTTGTTTTATTCACATCCTTGCTAAGTTCAGATGTGAAATCTGCTCCCTCTTTCAGCAGACTACCAATGTCTGCCCTTGAAACACCAATAATGAAAGTCAAAGGGATTTACAACACATCCTGGTTCATGGTCTTAGATTTGGGAGGCAGAGGGGCTACCTAAAAGAAATCCCTCCTCCATCATGTGGTCCACAAATTTTCATAGTACTATAAACTGTGACTTTCTGTTTTGCTTTGCTTCTGTGTTGCAAGAATACAGTCTCTTTTTTCTGGGTATCCATAAACTGCAGCAAGTCACCTCTTCCATAAGTGTTATATCCCATAAACAAGGGCCTGTTTTTATCTCACCTTGAACCTTCCCCTGATTTTTCCTCTTGTTGGCACTGTGCTTTTAGCAGAGGTAAGTTTGTGGACACAAGGTTTTTGCACACAACTGAGCATCAGCTCAGAAAACCTGTGAACTGCAACTTTATGACCCTATCACATATAAAATACCTTTAGTTAATTTCTTCAAAATGGTTTAATTTACTGGTTAGTATTTTAGCTAGCTGGAGTAGCAGTTATATCTATATCTGAATAATAATGGGTCATTAGGGTAGCACTGTACATAATCTTAAGGCCTCAGCCTGGTGATTTGGTTGCAAATTTACTGTAAGTAAGGCAGTGAATGTTGCACTCCTTGTGAGGATAGAGCCCACCTTTAATGATACAGTGGAGCAAAAACTCATCTAATTAAGAAAGTACTTTGAGGAAAATAATCACAATAATTCAGCTTCATACATATGATTTCTGAAGAAATCTTAATCAGGCTTAAACTGGAGCATGCAAGCTCTGCATCTATATTCAAGGCTTTAAGCATATGCTACTGTATATGTAATTCCTTCATAAGAGGAAGGAAAGAACAAATCTTAGAAGGAACAACACAGAAATTCATTGAACTAAGAGGAAAGGATCAATGCTGATAAATTCTTTATTAAGCATATATTCAAATATTCATAATGGATGGAAGGCAAGCATACTAATGGACAATGTAGGACTATACTAAAATAATGTACTTACTGATGTTAAGAAGAGAGTATTTGAAGTTTAGAAATTATTTAAGTACAGCCAAGAGGTACCAAAATCTATTTGGCATTCAGAGTAAATCTCTGAATTCTATTATACATACATATGCATGTATCTCTAATATTTAGGTTATAAGCTCTATAAATTTATGCCTATTGATACATGTATGTACATATCAACTGTCAGCTGGGTTTTGGCTGTGAAATACTTAGATAAGATTGGATTAGCATGTTTTAAGTTGTTGTGATGAACCCAGGTCTTTTTTTGGCTGCTGCAGTTTCCATATTTACTGCATTTCCCTGTGTTGTTTATATGTGTGCTGGGCATAGTGACAGAACTCATTATTCCTGTTTCTGATCAATATAGGTAACTGCCAAAGATGCCAACAAATATTAGTATCCACTTTTATAAAATTTCACATAAGCTTTCAAGTCACCTTGTTCATGATTCATTACAATAATTAGCTGCTGCTACAGGAAAATACATTAATGCATACCATTTGGAAAGCTGTAGATACTACTTACATTTATTTTAGGATTTGCAATGTACTGATTTTCAGGCTGAATTTATTGGCAAAGGTTAGGTGAGAATAAATGTTCTCAGCAGTTCCGAATCCCATTAAATGTGACTTCTGTTGTATAGATTAAAGTACTATAATTAATAAAATTTCAAGAAAAATGAGCTTTTAAATGGTTTTCTCGAATTAACTTTTACTGAAATTAAACAGAGCTGGTAAAAAAAAAAAAAAAAAAGGAAATTACCTGACAGTGCCTTGTTTTGGAAAAGATATTGATGATTTTGAAATATTTACAGGATGTTAAATATTAATGATTGAACTATAGCAACTATTATAAATACCACACCAATGCAGGTGATGCCAGTCCTACAGCTTTGTAAGAAAATATTTTTTCAGTCCCAGAGCAGTAGAATCCAGAAGGACAAAAATAGCAACATATATTATGTATATCAGTCAATAGGCCAGATTTTCATGCAGTATAAATTGGCCAAGTGAAGGGCAGCAGAACTACACCCATACATCAACTGAGGTTATGCCTGGAGTGTGACCCAGTAATTATGACTCAGTCAATGAGAGTTTGTTTGAATCTGAAGAATGAGATTTGGCACAAATATTAAACAGGGGCATATTTATTTTTTTCATTTTATCAGAAATTTATTCAATAAAAAATGCAGGTGGCTTCCTCATAAAACAACTGCAGTGCAGGCTCAAATTTGCCAATTTGTATTAGTCAATGGAAAAAAGTAGATTAAAACACCAGAGTTAATGAGCATTTTGGCTTTTAATATTTCTGAAAATAACAGTGGGATGGAAGAGGAGGCGGTAATTGCAGAAAGACTTAAGAACAGCTGTGAGGAGCCATCATATAACCCATGCTTTGGACATTCCCTTGAGTGGTGAGAAAGTCAAATTAACCCTTCGCTATGGGCAGTCATTCTCTTTTTGGGCATTGGGAATTTTTTGCAGGTTTTCCTTGTTGTCTCCTCTTAAACTGTTCCAGTTTTACAGAGGTGTTCAGCATATTTAGGATGTAACAGATTCAAATTAACTTCTAGGTGCAGAGTGTTTTTCTTGATATCTTGTGCAGTAATTTTTGAAGGAAGGAACCAGGCATATGAACTGGAGGGACAGGGCTGCATATCTATTTGGTCTGGTCCTTCTTTAATGATCACAACAACTCTGTCGGCTGCATAT
Organism: Petroica traversi; assembly: GCA_025920805.1. NCBI lineage: Eukaryota > Metazoa > Chordata > Aves > Passeriformes > Petroicidae > Petroica > Petroica traversi. The sequence goes on along the minus strand of JAHLSL010000014.1, from coordinate 4,571,025 downwards.
TTTTGAGAAAGAGCACTGCTTACTTAAGTAAGATAAACTATATTTATCACCATGCCTTTCACCTTCAGCAACTGAAAACTAGCTGTTGAGTTTGGGGCTGGTCGATTGTCTGCAAGAAACTTTACCTGCTTGTCTCAACAGGTCACTTGTGGATGCAAGGAGCTAACACCCATGTTAATTTTAGCAGCCAAAAAGTGGGAATGGTCAATGAGCACAGCATCTCAGTTGCACAGAAGAGGATCAAAAGATGAGCTTCAAAGAGAAAATAGTGACTTAAATAAATCATGACCACTAGAATGATTGCAGTTTGATCTACTGGTGTTTTCCCAGTTTACTAAAAAGAACAAAACAAAAGCCATCAAATGTTAATAAGATGCTTTCTGTGTGGAGAGTGCTGGGGCAGCATCCTGGGTATGTCCAAGACAGCAGGAGGGAATGAGTTTCAGGTGAAGCATCCAAGAAAAGAGAAGCTAGGGTCGTGTCATGTTTCTTTTAACATACTCTGGTTGGATCTCTCCTTATCTCAGCCCTTTGTGCCTCACATTGGGTGTCAAAAAGGCCTGTCATGATTTAAATCCTCAAACAGGTCAGCCCCCTTCAGGGTAACTCTGGGGGTGTTACCCTGGGTAATGTATAAACTGAGGAGTTTATATGCCAGGCATTATATACTGGGGTGTGGAATATCGCTTTGTTCAGTTTGGGCCATCTGTCCCAGCTATGCTCCCTTCCAGTTTCTTTTGTTATCTCCCTACTGGCAGAGCATGAGACAAGGAAAATGTCCCTGTCTTAGGATAAAAACAACCTAGCAAAAAACCAGAACATCAGTGTGTTATCAACAGCATTCTCATTCCAAATACAAAACACAGCACTCTAACAGCTGCTAAGAAGAAATTAATTCTACCTTTGCTGAAACCAAGAGAGCCTACCAGTTAGTTTTCCACTCTTAACTGTGTTTCATCATAAAGTGCCATTTTTTAGAAATCTGATTATGGTGCTTTTATCACAGCTTTTTGAGTTCCAGCATCTACATAATGGAAAAGTAAATTACCCACCCTAGAACCACCAGCAGCCTGGTAGTTAAGGCATTCACCCAGGCACGGGTGAGGCCTTTTGTAAGCACTGGACTGAAGTAGTAGTCTCAATGTGAAGATTACTCCAAAATTCTAGCAGCTGACCTTTAACTGTATGTCTTATTTTATGGATGACCAGCTTGAACTGCCCAAGGCTTATAGAGCACTTGAAATGGTAGACAAAGTTGGTGAGAGCCGTGGTTTCCCAGCACCTCTGACTGCAAAGCAGTGCAATCCCCAGTAAAGTGCACAGGGTTGCAAGCCATGAATTTTAATCCTTACTCTGCCACTAATTCACTGTGTAGCTCCAGGCAAGTCCCTGTCTCTTCAGCTGTAAAATGGGAATAATAATAATGGTTTCCTATCTTTCGGCAGTGATAAATTCATCTGTGTTCTTGAGGCATGCAAATACCACAGTGATGAGTGGCCCAGAAAAGACCATGAAAAAATGAATAATTCTGTATTTACAGCAGGCTTTGGGTGTGCAGTAAATAAGGCACTGCTAACTGGCTGGTGAAGATTACTTTTCTAAGTAGCTGTTTATTCAGTAGGTACTGTGTAATCAGTACCTACTTATCCTGTGTAATGGATGATAAAGGGTTCCTTGGGGAAAAAAGGGAGGTAAAGACAGATTGAAGAAAACCTTAATACTGATTTACAGGGAAGTACAGTTGAGATTTCATCATCCATTTAGGTTCTAGTGTTCTTCAACTTTAAAGCTCTTGATTTTGGCAAACATCATAATGTTCTTCTGAGACAATGGTCTTCTGTTTAGGCCTATGTTTAGGTGTAGTAACCTGCCACCTGCCATAAGAGAGCAAGGATGCTTTATTCAAAAAAAGACATTGTGACTTATGCACATGTATCATTCTTCATGTGCAATTATTTCTGTCTGAAAAACAGGAAAAACTAATATAACATGTTATTTTTTAAAATGATTGTTCGGATCACACCATTATATTCTCATTCTTATATTGCATTTTTCTGAGTTCACAGATTAGTTTCAAGGTAGGCGACCTGTACAATATGGTGCCTTTCTTTTTGTATACAAATAGAATTCCCCTAAAGGGATCCTCTCTTAACAAATAAAATTCTGCTGTTGAAAGTAGTAAGAAAAACAATGAAGGCCACTGTACACAGTGGAATGCTAACACTTCCACCTCTGTTAGAGTAGTCTGAGCATGTTTATCCTGCAGTTTTACTGCTTATTAGACCATTGCTATCACATCTGTTAAAAGCATGTGCAATCTGCAAAACAAGCTGCCAAATGTCCCTTTACAATTACATTGTTCAGAGATCAGTATTATCAATCTGGCTGGGTAGTTGAGGGGGAAAAAGTGCTGTTGTCTCTTTTATCTTCAGCAAGGCTTTTGACACTGTCTCCCGTAAGATCCTCCCAGGTAAGCTCAGAAAGTGCGGTTTGGATGAGCACACAGTGAGAATGATCACACAGTGAGATGAGTACACAGATTGAGAACTGCATGAAAGACAATTCAGAGGGTTGTGACCAGTGGCACAGAATCTCTATTTGTAGACCTGCAGCAAGCAGGAGTCAGCACTAGGGCCATTCTTGCTCAACTTAATCATCAATGATCTGGATGAAGGGATGGAGAGTACCCTCAGCAAGTTTGCTGGTGATACAAGATGGGGAGGATTGGCTGACACACCAAAGGCTCTGCTGCCAGTCAGTGAGACTTGGACAGGCTGGAGAGTTAGACAGAGAGTAATGAAGTCCAAGAAAGGCAAATTCAGGGTCCTAAACCTGGGGAGGAGCAACCCTGACCTGCAGCACAGGCTGGGGCTGACCTGCTGGAAAGCGGCTCTGCAGAGAAGAAACTGGGGGATCCTGGTGGACAACAAGCTGTCCATGAACCAGCAGTGTGTCCTTGGGGCCAAGAAGGCCAGTGGTGTCCTGGGGTGCATTAGGAATAGCAAGGCCTGCAGGTCAAGAGAGGTGATCCTCCCCCTCTAGTCAGTCCTAGTGAGCAGCATTGGGACTACAGTGTCCAGCTCTGGATTCCCCATTCAAGAAATACAAGGAAATCCTTGAGACTGTCGAGTGGAGGGCTATGAGGATGATTAGGGAATAGATCATCTCTCTTATGAGGAAAGGCTGAGGGATTTGGGACTATTTAGCCTTCAAAAAAAAAAAAAAAAAAAAAAAAGAGAGGGTATCTTATTGATGCATGCAAATATCTTAAGGTTGGGTGCCAAGAGGATGGGTCCAGGCACTTGTCAGTGGTGCCCAGCAACACGATAAGGGGCATTGGGCCCAAATGGAAGCACAGGAAATTCACTCTCAGTATGAGAAGAAAGTCTTTACTTTGAGGGTGACAGAGCCCTAGAACAGATTGCCCAGGTTGTAGAGTCTCCCTCCATGGAGATATTCAAAACCTGCCTGTATTGTGCAATATGCACTAGGTGGACCTGCTTTAGAGGGGTCTTGGACTAGACAATTTCCATTGGTATTTTCCAACAACAACCATTCTGCAATTCTGGAATTCTCTATTTTGTACTTGTGTATATGGTGTGCTAGTGCAGCAGTCCCCCAATGGGTCTTTTTGAGTATAGTTTTAAGTCATGCTTACTTTTCTATAGGGAGGAAAATCTATGTTCTGCCAAGACAGAGTATGCATAGATTTGTTAGTCTGATCTGCACCCCATTTGGTGGTGCTATATTTAAAATTAGGACATATCAAATTAGAATCATGGTATTTGCAGTAGTCTTGATATAACAGGAAATCATCCACTGCATAATACTTCCAGCCCTTCAATATATCAAATAAAGAAGCATGTTTTATTGTTATCTAGCCCTACACATTTCTAGACATTTATTTGATGTTATTATCTGTGATATTAAAGATCTATTTGAAATAATAAGAATATACTGGATAAAACAACGTACTATATGTCCTCAAAGGATATTTAAATTTATATGTTAAAAAAAGTTTTTTCTTGCTACTTATACTGAAAACCTTCAAAAGCAAATATTTTGGAGCAAATTATTTCCATAGATGTTTCTTTATAGGCCCTTATCTTATGATCTACACACATCATTCACTCTAGGCATGTGAATTTTTGGCAACTGAGCCCACATACAAAGATATAGAAGTGATTAACTCAGTGGAAACATATTTGCAACACTTTGTCCTTTAGGTTTTTACTTTTCACTTAGCAAACCGTGCTACCAGCTATGAGCAGGATACAAACAATAGTCAAAGAATTATTGTTTGGGATGGCTTTTACCTCTAGTCACTTATGAATTAAACATCTGATGTCTCACATTGAAAACATTTTTAAAATAGTTTGCATATAAAAAGAATGACTGTAAAAGAGATTTCAGTGAAGAAGTCTTCAGCTTGTTGTGAGCATGGCAGCCTTGCTGCTCAGTAAAACTTTGTTAAAAGTACATCACCCCATGCACTGTTGTCTGACAGAATCTGATGGCCTAAATTTCATTTAGTATCATTTGTTTAGTGTTTGCTGTTGGGTATGTCTGCACTTTCAGAGGCACCTAGATATTAGAAAACATAGCAAAGTAAATGGAATATGGATTATTTGAATGTGAATTTTCATGTGAGTTCCCTCATGAAAGAAAAGCCTGAAATGTCCTTTTTCTTTAGCCACTGATGAGCTGATTGGAAAAAGTGTCTGACTGTGACCTCCCATGAAATCTGTGACCACTGAAATAATGCTACTATTGAAAAGAATGAGATGAACACAATTGCAAGAAGCAGAACTTCAACAGGGACTGTGCTAAATACAAAGAATTCAGTGCTAGAAAATTATTGTAATGTGGCTGTACTTGGAGTTAAACATAAAACTCTCATCTTGGAACAGCACCCTGATGCTTGTAATCAAAACCCAATTGAAACACTGATGTCTGTTTTTTGGTGTCCGGGAAAGAGATTAAGGGGAAGGAGAGATCACTGTCATCTTTCATATCACAGAATGTGCTTTGAAAAGGTCAGAGTGACACCAGGGAAAAACCTGAATGAAGAAAGAACAAACCATCCACCAGTACCTCAGCACCAGCTGTAATGTGGAGCTGTGAGCAGCACCACAAGCAAGGTTGTAATAAAAAAGGTGCCTTAACAGGATCTGTGGTGGCCAGCAGCAACTATGCAACTGTGGCTTGTTAAACCCAGTTATGACTGCAAACAGGTTTGCATTTTAAAGACAAGAATAAAGTGTGGAAAGGAGCTTGATGCTGTTAGTTTTGCTGTTTTCATTGAGATGCATGGACAGAATTGAGTGTGTTTGGAAGGCCTGACCCTGGGTGAAAGAATGAAAACCTGAGCAGTGCTCCATATTATATAAATAGCCTGAAACATTAAGAAGATTTCCTGTCTTTAAAACAAACAAACAAACAAGAAAGCAGACATGGCTGCTCCTACATTGCTGCGAGGCCTTCAGATGCCTACATAAATAATGACAGCCTTCCCTGTCATTCTCTCTATTGCATGTAGACACTCCATGGTATTAGTAACTTCACTAATGTGGGTAATTTCATTTCAGTCCTATTTTTAATTATTATCATGCTCCCAATTTTTCCTTAAATGTATTTCCCCAGTGGCTAAAAGATTAATGATTACCCTTCCATTAGGGAGGAACAAAAAGACTGCTTTGGCATTATTTATTTATTATTCTTTTTTTTAGCTGGAAATTGAATTATCTACTCCCTATTTAAGACGCTTCTAGTGAAAATGTCACTTGGCATGAACTAAATGCTCTTTAATAGCAGCAGTACATATGTTCTTTAATAGTAACAGGACACAGCTAGCTAGCAGAGCAAAATAAGAGGACAGGATAAAAACCAAGCTTGGGTGTAGAACTGTGCACATCTACACATGGAAATGGATAAGAACCTTACAAGAACAGATGAAAACCTTACAAGAACAGTAAAATCTTCTGACTTCTGCTAATGAATATATGAAATATATCCACCCCCCAAATATCCCATGCTACAACATGGGAAGTCACATCAGATTTAAAAATGGTTCCACTCTCATGTGGTTAAAAGCATAAAAACTCTGGTTTTATCACAGTTTAAAGCTGATGGGAATCTCATGCTCTTTTATTCATTCATAAGCATCCAGTAAGAGATATTTCCTAAGGGAAAGTTTGGCCTAATGCTAGCCAGCCCTTGTGACCAGGAGGGTGACCACAACGTGTGAGCTGTGTGGGTCTGCTCCCACTCTCTCCCAAGGGGGTTGTACACGCTACTGAGGGCTGTGTCAGCATTGCACTCCCATTCCTGGCCTATCAACCATCCTTCAGGATGGGAAAATAGAACCTAGCCATCTTCCACACTGGCCAAATCCCTAGAAAAGGACATGGTGCATACCTGAGAAAGGTGCAGCATCTGGCACGTCTGCCATGTCCGATGGAGCTCCAGAGCTCCCAGTGGGCTGGCAGCTTGCCATAACCTCCAGAGTATGCATGTTTGTGTGAAACACAATCTGGCCCATCATTTCATGTAATCCCCTTAATTTAGCAGAAAAATAGAGTTGTTACTTAGAAAAATATTTCCTTTTTCAAAGTATTATTGCTTTTTACTTTATTTTCAAGGTGGATCAGAAATTACTAAAAGAAAAAGAAAAAAAATTCTGTTACAAGGGCTAGATTCATCTTTCTAGAAGAGGAATGGGAAAATATGCTAGAATGCACCACATGGAAACATAGAAGCTGTCAGCTCCATCATTTTTCAGTATTAATTACAGTGGCCTTGTAGTAATTTCACTTAATACTGAAGGGATCATATTAAGGAGGGAATAAAAGCTGACAAAGTACATGTTTTGTTCAATTTTCTACTGTTTTAAAGAATGAGGTCTTAAACTTTCTTCAAGTTATTTGATTGCATTCATTGAAGAAAAACCATGGAAATTTTTAAAGCATAATACGATGTTGAATTCTATAGCAAAAAGGAAATTTGGTCTAAAATTCAGCGAGCTCTAGCCTAATTCCACTATAGATATTTCTACTGAGAGATTCTGTTAAGATTTAAAACTGAACCCACACACATCTAAATGCACACAGCGAAATGGCAAATCTCTATACAGTTATAAGCACATAAGGATGAGAACACTGAAACAGACCAAACAGACCATCCTATTCAGTGATTCCCCTCAAACTTACAGGAAATGAGTAACAAGGCAACAAGTACTTACACAATCACTGGAAGAGAGAGGAATCCCCTTGTGCTGAGCAGCAAAGAAGGCCTGGGGAAGCTGTGAAAGGGTCCAGCCTCTTGTTCTGTCCTGCTTATGGTCCAACTCTGCTCTGGGTGTCAGTCAGAGTCCCTGCTCTGCCTGAGGTCCACATGCCAAAATTTCAGGGGGTTTAGGAAGCTAACAGAGAAAAAAAAATCCAGTCTGGTAGTTTGAGACCAATGAGAAACTTTCTGGTGATCAAGGAATTAATATCCCTTTTGCTGAAGGGCCAAAATTGCATTCCATGGCACCCACCATTCCCAGGAAAGTCAACTCCTCCATAACTCTCAAATTCTACAAATCTGCAGCTTAGATTTAAGTGTTAATTGATATTTAATCATTTATAATAAATCTATATATGAGAGTTATGCATGCCAACTTAAGTGTATTAGGATGTCTGAAATACTTTAAAATAGGTGTCTAATTGATTTATTTTGTCTAAAGCACTGTTAAATGTAGAATTGCTTTCTATATGGGAAAATATAGCTTATGTTTCCTAGAAGTTACAACAAAGTATTGGGCACTAGGAGGCTAATATTCTCTTCCCTGTCTGCCAGGGAAACCTTATAACCAGGACTCACAGCCTGACATTGATAAATGATTTAATTCTGTAGTGTTTGCCCCATATTCCTCAAGTGGGATTTTTAAATGGAGATTAATAACTGCTCTCCTCTCTGAGGTTTCACATGTCCCAGTTTTACACTGTCTAATATATATGTACACACAGCATTTGAGAACTTTGAGAGAAAAATACCAAATAGAGTTGAAAATTATATTAGGGCCTTTTAGCCAGCTTGCATGCGTGGTACAATTTATAAAGATGATGATGAACAAAGCCAGGCAATTTGGAGATTCTTGTGGATGACTTAACGCTGAATGAATATGAATAAAGGGGAATGAATGTGAATTTTTTTATTGTTGCTTACAGGCAATAGAAAAGTATTTCAGGCATATCCAAAACTGTTCATAAAACTCTTGATAAACTGAGGTATTGCAATGTGTGCTCTGAATTTCATAAGTGTTTTTTCAGACTTAATTACTTCACAGTGTTTTCAAATAAAGATGGAGGGAATTTTGAAACCTCATTTAAATACAAATATATAAATAATTTCATCTTTTAAAAGCTTTTTTTCCCTTGTTTTAAATATTTACCAAGGTCAAGAGGAGATCTGAGAGCATTCCAATGTCACTGGATGTTTATTTTGCTTTTAAAGAAAATAAAAGTTTTAGCACTACTGCAACAGTATATTCAGGACAGTTTAAGTGTTCCTATTCACATCTCAAAATCCTGTACAATAAAAACAGTGGTAGTTCTTCTAATTCATTTTTAAAGCAAAGAACATTTCCATGTTTTCCAATTCATAGAACATTTCCAATCTTTCATAGACTGCCGTGGCTATTTAACTAGACTTTACAGTTCTCTCACCCTCACACTTGATGTGAAGTAGAGAAAACGCAAAGATGCATAGGCTCCTTTACCAGCTTGTTTTTCTTTTAAATCAAAACTTCTGATGATTAAAGAAGAGCAGATAAAAGAAAGTAAAGCTCGAGGCTATGATATAGTGCACTTACAGGTCCCAAAGGCAATATTTTTAACATTTACAGCCAACCCTGAAACATAACAGAGGAATGTAAATGTTGGGGCTGGGCTCTTAAATTCAAGTTTCCTGACACACTGTGGGCTGAAAGCTTTTGAATTTATAAAGACCTCCTATCTAAACAACCAAAAGAGCTAAAGATCACTTAGAATAATTATTTTGATCTGTACTTGCAAAGCAGTAGCAACTTATAAGAAAGTATTACCATGTACATATCCAGGCGATTATTTAATCTGATCATATGTGGTTTCATCATCTTAAAATTGCTCTTCCATGCATAGCTGGAGACTAGTGTTATCTGTAAAAGTGTGTGTCAGGGGATTCATAACCCATTTTAAGTATTTGTGTATAACCACACACACAAATACACTTAACATGGTTTAGAATGGATCAAGAAAATTTTTTGCTTCATGATATTTTTTCAAATGACTGAAATATTTGAGTGTTTAATGGAAATGCCTTCTTTTAGTTCAGGGTTTTTTTCCACAGAATTTAAAAAAAAGAAAAAGAAAAAAGTATTTTTTTTTTCTGTGCATGCCTAAAAAATCCAAGGAATGAGCCACAGAAATTTCTTTGGAGACCAAGGGCACCTTAAATTTTTGCTGTAAGAGTACCTGAGGAGTATCTAATGGGCCCTGTCAAATAGATGTGTTCATTGGCATGGCTGTTGCACAACAGCTCTGAGTTCAGCACAGAGCATGTTAGCAACACCTGCTTTCAGTCAAAACTGCCATGATATTGGGCCAAGGTGACCTCTTCATTGTGTAATATGGGTCATTGAAAAACATGCACAATTCCCATTAAGATGTCTGAATGAGAACTCAGGGCTCTCTTCTGCCTCCATGTACTTTGCATGGAGAACTCAATCCCTCCGTGGGGAGCTGCCCTTCACAGCCATGAGGCTTTCAAGGGTGGCATCACCTATTATTAATGAATTAATTTTTATTTTTCCCAGACTATTAACTTCCATTCGGAAAACAAACAAAAAATACAGAAAAAAACAAAAACAAAACAAAAATATAAAACAACAACAAAAAAACCAAAACCAAAAACAAACAAAAAAAAGCCAAAAAAAACCCACAAAAACCCCCCAAAAAACCACCACCACCCCAAAACAAAACCAAAAATAAACCAAAAATAAACCAAAAATAAAACAAAACACTTAACTGGAATTGAAGAGCTTGAGAGAGTAGGCTTTGTTTAAAATCATAATTGCTTCTGCCACCAAAATTGATATGAACCCCAATACACCTTAAAATTCAATATACATCACATCTTTTATAATACAGATATGCTTACCAAGCATATGTTCTGGTCTGTGAAATGTAAAGAAGTTTATTTCTAAAGGTTTTTATGAGCACTAGCTGCATCTGAATTTTTTTCTTTCAGAGTAAATAAATGTTTTACAACAGCCCTCTAATACCTCAGGAAGTTTAGAAAGGACATTGGCAAAATTTTTATCACCCTGGGATGTATGCAAGTGCTTCAGAGGATCAAAGTATAGAAATCAAAAATATGCCACTGAATGAATTTATGAAGTAAGAGAAGTACAACCGACTGGTTTAGTTGGACCAGTGGAGAGTGTAGTAATGAAAACAACAGACATTTTAAGGTGTGAAAGTTATTTAACTGCTGGCTCATGGTAAACTAGAAACATGTATTTCTGATTGCACTGATGATAACCATTCCCATGCTGAATCAAGCCAAAGTTGTGTCAGTTTGCTGTCATGTGACAATGGGCAGTAGTAGTATTTTGGGAAAGACATACAAAACAGTACAGGTAAAACCCAATTCTTTCCCAGGTAAAACTTTCATTTTCAAGCAGTCTGGGGTATATGGACTTCCTCAGACAGAGGGTGCATTCACAACATTGATCTTAATATCTATTGATGAAACTTCTTCTCATGCATTTGTCTAATGGATTCTTGAGCCCATTTATATCTTTGACCTCCACAGCTTCCTCTGGCAACAAGCCCTACAATTTAATTATGCATTGTGAGATAAAGGACTTCATACTGTTTGCTTTAAACTGACCACCTGATCATCTGAGTGCTTCTCTGTATTTTATAATACGCGTGATAGCAAATAATCATTTAGGCAGCTTATGACTTCATGTACATCCATCATCTCTCTCGTCCCTCAACTGCCTCCCAGACTTAAGTGTCTCAGCCTAAACCTTCTTCTTCCTACCAATGCCATTCCATACTTCTAATAATCCCTGTAGCTCTTTCCTCTACATTTATTGACCTTTCAAACTTTTTGAAATGGAAGAGAACAGCACGAAACTTTGAGAATGTGGGTAGATCACAGATTTCTACAATATTGTACTGATCCTGTTTTGTTCTATTTATTCCCTCATTGTTCTTAGCACTTGTTTTCCTTTTTGACTTCTGCTGAGCACGTTGGAACCTTCACTAAACTATCTGCAATGACATTGAGATCTTTAGTGTATGGATAATGGCAAATTTATGCACTGGACTTGTGTGTATTTTCACAGCTTTCCCTATGCCTTTTATTTTTATATTTGGAAATAGAATGCATTAAAAAGAAAAGAAAAAATAAATTCTGTGGACTAAAATAATGCTATAGAAACTACAGAATTAGACACATTCAAAAACATTGTATAATGTGAGCAAACAGGAGTCCACAACTTCACATAGTCTCACTTCATCCTTCTTATCTTGCTCTGAAATGCCATCAAACAGGTCTGTAGACTTGGTAATTCATTGTCATGTTTCTGAGCAGTGCTAAATTTCCCACCTCTTGCTGATGTCAAAAGGAGTCAAGACTGGCTAGCCCTTATAGAATTGGACCTGAAGAGTATTGTTCTGGTAACTGTTTATACTGTGTGACACTGTCACTTCCGTACTATTTGTGGAGCTTGATGCTGGGGAAAAATGAATTTCTAGAGAGGCTATGAAAGATCAAGGAAGCTATAATGTCATCATAATTACATGTAACTTGGGCATCAGTATTACATAAAAGCATATTGAATGCCTACTTAACATAACATTTGAATAAATCATGTTTAAAATCATGTTCACTGAAACATTTATTTGAGCTAGAGCTACATAGTTTAGGCTTCTCATACATAAACATTTTTGGCATTATTTATGAAAACTTGGCTTGCATCTGCTTAATTTATATTTTAAAAAATAAGAGATAGCTATGTGAGTCTTATATTTATAGCGAAAAACTCCATCGTCTGCTTCTTCCTGAGGTTTCAGCAGATCTACAATGGTAATTCAATAACTGTGTCTACAATATCCTGGGAGTTTTAAACACAGTTTCCCATTTTTGCATTTGACATTTCAGTCTGTACTTCCTTACTTTTCTTGATAGGCTTCTAGGTACTAAAAATAATTAGCTAGTGCCTATCACGCTATGTGGCAGTGATGCCCTTGAATACCTAACATGGTTAGCAGGGGTTGAACCTCCTAGAAAAAGTGAACTTTATTGAGTCATGGTGCAAATTCCTCACTGCTTCTGAAGATTCTGGAGGGAGAGTTTGCAAAGTGGATTGAACAAACTTGAGGCAGAAGCCCAGAACCAGCTGTTCTAGGGAGGAGGATTTACATTTGGGTTTTGCTGTTGCAACCAAAGTCATGTAGAATGGGGTTCAGTCAGCCTCTGTTGTTTATGCTGGGTCAACCAACAACTCTATTTTCTTCATTTCAAAATGAATAAGACTCAAACATAATGAGGTGTACATTCCCCGAGCCAGTGGAGAGGGAGTTTAGCATCACACTTGTTTTTGTTCCTGTTTGTAAATAGCTTGTATAAGATATACAGAGTTCTTCCCAGAGTAGAAAAAGCAAGTATATTTTTCTCAATATTGGCCTTCCATTTTCAGATGCTTCCAAATCTGAAGCTAAAATATCTCACTTCCTTATTGTTAGCATTGTCTCACAAGCTAAAAATTAGCCTTTGTATCTATATTTTCATGCTGAATAATTTTGTTAAACGCTTAACATCAAGAGTACTTGTTAAGCATCCTGTGATTCACAAGCACGGAAGTATAGAATCATGGAATGATTTGGGTTGAAAGGGACCTTAAAGGTCATCCAATTCCAATCCCCCTGCCATGGGCGGGGACACCTTCCACTAGACCAGGTTGCTCAGAGCCTCATCCAGCTTGGCTTTGAACACTTCCAAGGATGTGACATCCACAACTTCTCTGGACAATCTGTCCAGTGCTTCACCCCTGCCATAGTTTGAATTTTTTTCCTAATATCTAATCTAGATGAACTCTCTTTTGGTTAGAATCCATTTCTCTTTGTCCTGTCACTACATCCTCTTTTAAAAAGCCCCTCTCCATCTTTCTTATGGGTTCTCTTTAGGTACTGGAAGGCTGCAATTAGGTCATCCCAAAGTCTTGTCTTCTCCAGACTGAACAAACCCAGTTGTCTCAGCCTTTTCTCATAGGAAAGTGCTCCATCCCTCTAATCTTGGTGCCCCTCCTCTGGACTCACTCCAACAGGTCCATCTCCTTTCTGTTCTGGGGACCCCAGAGGTGGATTCACAACTCCAGGTGGCATCTCACCTCACCCTGCTGGCCACATTGCTATTGATGCAGCCCAGGATACGATTGACTTTCTGGGCTTCAAGTGTACATTGCTGGGTCATGTCCAGCCTCTCATCCACCAGCACTGCTTTGTATTGTGGTCTTAATGCAGGAGGGATGATCCTTGTTTACAGTACTACTTACATTTGGATAAAAGACGCCAGCAATTCCAGGAATAAAGTATTAACTTAGCAGCTTTTCTGTTTCTTTGCTGCCCACTTAATATTAGCAGAGATTTTCTTCATGGAACTCCAACCTAAAGACATTTCGGTCTAATAAACTTTTAGGGTAATATGTTCAATGTACTGAAACAGATCTCTCCTTCATTCCTGTTAAATCACATGAATGAGATATATCTTAGGCAATACTACCTACCCAAAAGTTAGATATATGGGCTATATGCTCATAGTTATGAGGTATTTCTGGAGGGTGATTAATTTACACTATTTTGGTCTATTTCAGCGCCTGGAGCTTCTTTCAGTCTTTGGACTTGCTTTTGCCCTCACTGATTATTAAAGTAGTCCATGACAATTGGCTCAGACTTACACATTTAATCTCTGATGCTTACATCAGCATGGAGGAATCCCAACCAGAGGCATTCTGAGTCATGGTATCATGCAGAAATTGTGTGGCCTTTGAAAAAACACACAAAGTTCTAAGTTTGTAGTTCAGGGAAGTCCTAACATTCAAGGTTCGTAACATATTTTTCTGTATTATATTGAGTGGGCCTTCAAGAGAGCTGGAAAGGAAAAAAAGGGGAAAAGATAAGCTATTATTTCTGTTACTTTAATAATCCTAAATGCAAAACATTAGCTCTTTCTAGAAACAAAAACTACAAGCAGCCATACTGAAACCATATGCCCTCCATTTGATTTACCATCAACAACTGCTTGGCTGCACACAGAGCCTCTCTGCTTAATAGTGGCTCTAGGCAAGTGCATGCATAATATTCAAAGCAGTTTTGTTCTTTTATTAAAGTTGTGATAAGGAGGCAAAGCATTTTAATGGGAATAATCAATTATATAATGATATTCATATACAACAAAGTGCTTTTAATATAAGTACTTTTAATGTGCTGCTTTTGTGACAGGGTTATTACTTTTGTAGTACTTTCAGAAGCATGTCTTCCATTTGTGCCAGGCAGACGGAGCCATGTTAAGAGACTCCTGAACTCCATTTACTCCTCATTCACAAGAAGGCATTTTTCAGTGCAGAGATCACATGTTTTTACCACTCTGCTGAATAAGAGAATTCAGCATTAAGATGGATCTACATTCTTCTGCAAGAGAAGAAAAAAGTGGGGTGCATTATCAGTCTGAATAAAAGCTGGTTGTGAAACTTCAACACTTAAAATATTAAATTTGATTCTTTCCTGTTACGTTTGCCTGATGGTTTTCCTGATCTCATTTTGCTGCTATCATCTCTCTACCAATAAGGAAGCTAAGTTAATTCTATCCTGCCATGGGCATTTTTGATGATGGATGTCAAAAGTTATAAACACAGGATGGCCACACATGACGTTTTGCACAGTACTGAAAATTTCACTAATCTACTAATTAAAGAAAACCCTTATTGTATTCAAATTTCTTTTTATCTCATGGGTATGGACATATTTAGCTAATGAGGTGGAAACCAGATACTTCTGTACTGTAGATTTTCATTTAGAAGTGGTGTCCTCGTCCACCCATAGCTAATTTGCTGTAAGTCCCATGCCAGTTGTCATGGTTACAGGTTGAGCTGTGTCTGTCTCCCAGGTGTCACTGGCTGTGTTTGGGAGCATAGTCCTAAGGGATGGTGAAGGCTGAGAACGCTCCCTGACTCTCTGTGTCCAGCCTGTGCAAATGCAGTGGTGGTTGCAGCACCTTGCAGCAAGTTGCAATGTGCACTTCAGAAAAGAGCCCAGCCATCTTCTTGTCTCAGCATTGCCCATGTGACTCTGCTAATATGAAATCCATAAGCATAATCAGGGGATGTATTTGGGTCAGTGTTCAGGCTTCAGATGCTACTTCTCTGCTCTCCCTCCCATTCTCTCTCCTTTGCTGAGCTCAAGAAATTACCCAGTGGGGGTGATGCAGGAACAGACAGCTAAGAAGTGTGGAGAATAAACCAATAAACAAAACTGTACTGGAGAATAGCACTCAAACTGAAACAGAGCATGCCCAGGTGGTTGCAGGCATGCAATACTACGATCTTAAAATCCAGATCAATGTGGTTTGTGAATCTTGACACCAGAACAATCAAAAGAACATAAGATATTGTGAAATTTGGAGTAGGATTAATCTGAAGATTAGACGTAGGTGTCTACACAAGACCTGGGTGTTCCCATTATGTCAACAGAGATTTAGTCGACTCAGTTAATATAGCCATTGTATAGAAAGCTAGGGATCCTTCTCTTGGGTGGAATCTGACCTGAGAATTTCAGTCCTGTTCCCAGGCACAAGCATTCTGAGTCACTGGAATTCTCCAAGGTGTCCCCCTGGAACTCCAATTAATTCTCCAGTAGAGTGTGGGTGTCACGTAGGTCCTGTGTGAAAACTGGCAGCTCTGTGCAGGGTCTCAGGTACCTCAGGGCACCTTAAATGGACCAGATGTTGGCATCCAAGTTAAGCCCAGCCCAGCACTACCTGCTGTGTTTTACGTGGCTGGGTATTTGAGGGAGATCCAAGATATGAGAGAGGCCCCACATTTCCTTACCCAATGCACAAGAGAGTTGAGCATTCACAAAACTCAGCTGTTAATATCCTTTAGCCAGTGCATATTTAATGTAAAAGGCATAACCACTCCAGGAACAGGGACCAAACCCAGCATCTACCTTTCCCGTGTAAGTGGAGCTTAATGCATCCCAACTCAGGATCATTTACCCATGCTTTTAGTTGCTTCTCTTTAACTTCTCTAAGCAGACAGGTAAAGTAATGCACAGAGACATAAATCAGATTTTAAGATACAAATCAATACTTATTATGGAGTGCCTCTTAGATTCATCACGCCTTCTCAGAAACTACTTAGCTATAACTTATATTTTATTGCTGATTCCAGCAAAGCCAACACATTTCAGACAACGTTTCTTGCTTTCCCTCAAATCAGTAGCACTATTTCAGAAGAGCACTTTTTCCCCCTACATGTTCAGAAGCAGTCCAACAAAAAAAAAGTTCAGGAAAAAAATCTCTTTTTTCTAGTTAAAGAATGCAAAAGGCATTCTGCAAAGTCACATGTATTTCAATTGAAAAAGCTCAAAAATATAGACTCTAGCTTTGAATTTTCAATATGTCTTTCGTTATATGAACCTCAATGTTAAATCACGTATAAAAGTATTCAGAATATCAGAGGTAGATTATTTCACTCACATTTAATACATTGCATTAGACTTCAATGTATTTTTTTAGTTTTATTTATTAAAAAATAATTAAATAACTGAATGAATAACGTTCATCTGGATCTATTGGAAAGCATTGCTGAAAATTATTCACATCACTCTATCAAAAACATATATTTTCATTGTGTTTTTCACAAAAGCAGTTACTATTTTTTTCTTTCTTCATTTCTTGGCAACAGAGTCATGGATCTATAATTAAAAACCCACTTAGGCAATTTCCAAAGGATTATTACAATCTTGTCATGTGAGGGGCTGAACAAGTCAATTTATAGGTTATTTTTTCTCCGTTTCTAGATTCTAAAATGATGGTCTGAAAATGTTTAGGACCATCAACGTTTTTGTTTTTTGGCAATGGACACAAGACATGCAACTAATATTCTCTTTTTCTCTCTTTTTAGGAATGCAGTTGAAGAAAACAAAAAATTATATGCAATTTATGACACAAGGTGAGTTACTAAAAGTACTTTAAGCATGTGATTATTATCTGTAACTGAATGTAAATCCTTCAAAATGTAAAAAATTATTATTAATATTTTTTCCTGAGCCATAGAGTATTTTTTAAATTAAGGCAAAATGAAAAATATTTTAACCCATCACACACAATTCTTTATATACCTAATGACGATTCCCCTTTAAATACAGCAATTTCCCCTCTGTGTACAGTGCATATGACAAAGACATGCAGTTACACAACCAGCTTAATTTACATGTTATTTCACAGATGGAATATGGCCCACGATCCTCATCAGTGTATTATGAGCTTAACTGTGTCTGCTTCTGATGCCAATGTTTGGGGAATGAGAGGGAAGGGCTAGCTGGCACAGCCTTGGGAAAAGAGGATGCATTTAGCAAGACCAGCAGAGTGCTGTGCCTTGGCAAAGGAAGGCTGTGGATGCAGCCTCTGTATAAACACACCTCCGCATTCTGAAGCCTTTCCTTTCCCCTCATCCTTCATGGACTGGTTCCTGTTAAGGGCACTCCTCAGCTTAAGCAAAAACAGGATTTTTTTCCTTTCCAAAGGATAAAAGCAAGACATACATCAGATTTTCACTTTATTCTACCCATAGCTTTTTCTTTGTTACCCTGGATTTTCACTTCCACAATTGTGCCTAGAAAATTTAAAAATTTCACTTCACTTCCCTCTTTATCCTGTTTTATGTGGAAGTGTTTGCATTTCCCTCCCCTTGGTGTTTTTTCTTTTCCTCTGTTAAAATTCAAAGGGACATCTGGATGAAAATGCCAGGAACAAACATCTTGGTGTTTTAGCTAGTCCTAATACAGATACATCAGTTAGAGTTCTGGCTTGATCTTCCTTTAAATATACATAATATTAAATATAAGCAATTCAAACAACTCACGCTTGTCTTCTTCACTCTGCATAATCTCTTGCAAAAGGAGACTGGGATCTTAACTTGGAATTCTGGCTGCTGTTAGTAAAAAATTGCATAAACAATAATTATCATAAAAGAGATTCATAAAGATATTGATAAATATGAAAACGTAAATATATGGGCTATATCCTTCTGATTTAGCCTTATAGAAAAAAAAGGTAACTGCTGCATACTGTTTTGTTAAGAATAATGTACTCCTGACAAAGGGATTTAGATGAATCCACTCAAGTAGAAACTTAACAAAGAAGTCCTATATAAAATAGCACTTCCTCAACTGCAGTTACAGTAAAAAAATAAAAAATGTCATAACTCAGTTACTTGTCTGTTTTTCTCAAAAGACTGTTTTCATCCAGACAGAGACTTTAAAGGATATTGTTTCTAATGCACCACAAGCTTCTCTAATGTATTTGTGTTATTTCGGTGCATAATCATCAATCTTTATGATGAAAAAATGCGAGTTATAAAGAACCATGATTATTTCTTCCTCTGCCAAAGTGTCAATGGATTTTTATTTTGATGTGTCTGACTCACTATGTGCATAATCCAGAGGTTTTGCTGCATAAAGAATGGAATGTTGCAGGAATACTCTTTTAAATTCATTCAAATAATTCAAATTTTTGTTCTATTTTCTTAAATATGAAGAAAAAATACTCATCTGAAATTTAAACAGCTGTTCAAGACAATTTGGGTCAAGCCTCTTATTAAAGGCAAATTTTTCCCATTATTCATATGAATTAATAAGTTATTCTTTATGTGGCCCACTGAAACATTCAGATCTCCACTACATCAGAACTGTTGACATAACAACATTAATATTTCTGTATAATTAAATGTAAACCAGCAAATTATGCAACCAAAGCAAATGGATTCATGCAATGCTGCTTTCAATCTGCCTGGCAGAAATGGGGACAATGAGTATAAACTCACTGCCAGTTAAATAAACTGTTGAGTATTACCCAGCATCAGTGAGTACTACACACAATTTCTGATAAATATATATAGTAAATAAACAAATCTTGTTTTACTCACATAGTATGTCCAACAACCACAGCTTATTTTCTGAACTGGAAAAACAGAGTGTAAAAAAACTGCCAAAGTGCAGAGTATTCCCTAAACCCTAATGCTTCCCAGCATCCTCCTGTCACTCTAAAGCTCTGCTTCTGCTGAGATACTGCAGGACAGAAAATAAGAAAGTTTAGCTTTCTGGACGAAATACTAATTTTCTAGTGTATGTTATTTTTCAAAAATGATCCTCAACTTTGTTTTCATAAAGTGAAAAAGAAGTCAGGTTTAGCAAAAAACAAAAACAAAAAAAAAACAGCAAAAAAAAGGGTTGAAAATATTCTTGTGTATTTTTTCCCAGCCAGTTTTATTAATTACACCTTCTCAGCAGGTTAAACCAGCAGGCTATTAAAATTGCTGCAAGGCAGAGTAGGTAAGCAGCAGCATGGGTCTCAGCCTAGTAAGATTAATGTCCTGTGTTCCTCAGAAGACAGCATTTCAGACATAGCAGCAATTCTTCCCACTTTCTTTATGTTTTAGTCTCTCTCTTTTGTATCTCTGAACCCTTTGTGATTGCAGTTTGCTTCAGGATAAGACTGAATCTTTGTCAAAATCAGTTAAATGACAGACAAGCCAGAAAGGAAAATGAAAAAGAGAATATTTGATAAGTGATTCTGACCTCAGTGTGTAAGTGGAGTTAAGTTCATTTTGTCAGGTAAACCCCCAGAATCACTTCCCAGAGCAGGAGTTCAGTGATATATTGCATGGTGTGATCAAATACTTCTTCCCTGGTTCCCAAGCCAGGCTTTCTCCTACATCTGGTGACTGATAGTGGTAGTACTGCAAATGCATTAGTTCTGAGCAGACCTCTCCTCTCCTCCAGCCTTCCTGTCGTTGCTTCCTCTGCTGTGTCTCCATTAGCACTGACAATGATGAAGGAAACTGGAATTTGTTCCAAAATTTTGAGTAGCTTCTCATTCCAATCCCACTGCCTTCAACCATTTCTGTCCTTTGTCAAGGGCTGAGTGTGCTCTGTTCCAGCTCCTTCTGAAATGAGATGATGGATGCATCTACATAGAATTTTACTGCAGACCAGGACTGTGCTTGCAAAGTGAATCATTTGATCATTCCCACTTACTGGGCTTTGGTTCACATCTCAGAGCAGTCTCAGAGTACACGAACACGACTCCTTTCAAACTAAGTTGAAAAATGCACCCCAGCAGCACATTGATTTAACTGTTAATGGGCATTTTCTCTAGTGGACCAGCTTTCCCCACTTTTCCTAATGGGGTTAAAAAAACCCAAGAAAATCAAACCCAAAACAACAAATGTGTGTGGCATGGTAATCAGATCCTCAGCAACAAGAGTTTTGCTCTAGAGACCAGCCTCTGTATCTCTAACTCAGATTTAGTTGATGAATCCATTATAATCCAGCTTCCCCCAAGGACTTCTTTCATGTGTAGGCTTGGCAGTTGAATTCTTCCACACTTATTTGCATTGGAGCAAGGACAATCTCTTTACTCCTTCACACATAACTCTCACCTTTGCAGTTTATATTTATCCATTGTTGAAGCGGCCTTTACAATATTGGCAATGCTGAGGAAGTAGATAACATGTGCTGTGCTTACCTCATTGAACAAAATTTGATCAGGAGCATAGATCTTGACTGTCCAGTGGCCCAGAGGCTGGAACATGCACCAGAGTTGTAGAAAATATGATGAATTTTAGTCCCTGAACTACAATGCTGAAAGTCTCATATTTTACAGGGATAGTTTTACTGGTACAATGAGAATGTACATTGAAAAAAGGGCAAGAGTGAGAATGAGCAATGATAAAGGCACCTAAGAGGAGGAGAGAATTTGGTTCTGTTTCTTATACCACTGAACATTGATTTATTTTATCCAGTAATTAATTCATGAATTGCTGGATTATTTATGAAATAACAGTACTTCCCAGGCAGCAGCCAAACCACTAGGCCACAGAGTTATGTTAACTTCCTCTGTCTCCCCTACTTAACTATTTGCTGAAAAGTGGAACATTTAAAAACACAAAAGTTTACCCCGAGATCCTGGAGTCTGGGCTTATCTCAGGAGATACATCCTTGGGATTTACTTGGATGGAAAATCTACAGGTTGTGATCGGATGCTTTGTTTTGCTTTAGTGAATAAAAGTGCCCAGACTCATTCCAGCAATGCCTTGAAATAACCTGCTTGCCTTTTGAAAGGAGATGCTTGGAAGTCTAATTCCAAAAGCAAAGTCAGAGTGGTGAATTCTGGGCCCAGGACAAGGAATCCATTTCCGTGACCTTTTTTTCCTTATTGGCCACATTAAATAGCTTTCCAAAAGTCTGGGCTTCCATTATTTCCTTGAATACTGTGCCTGGTGCAGGTTTTTGCTGCATCTCACCTCCAGTCCATTGCCACAGAAGTTTAGTTCTGAGTCTTTCATGCAGACAAAACCCGCAATGCTACTTTTGCTGCAAATGCCATGTCACAGAGAAGGGATGATTTTTACCTTTCATGAAATTCATTGATTGTTTACAGTTTTTAACATCCTTTGGTTGCTGCTAAGCCTAATTGAACCCAGGGTCACAAGGAACAAATGCTCCATAACCCACTAAGTACTTCCTTGTTCCATCAGCTCCAGCCTAGATTATCTTTATGCTGTTCCTAAGTAAATGGAAATGGTTGTTCTATAAGATCAAGGAGACAAATACTTAAATGAAATGTGATAAAATATGACAGACTCTACAGCACAGTTGATTCATTCTTACCTCAGATGTGTTTCCAAAGTACCAAGATAGCACATTAATTAGAAAAAGTGTTCTCTAACTTTTTTATTTCTGTTATAAAACTGATGATCTATATAAGAAAAGTTATTAGTGTTTAAAAGTGCTTTTAAACCACGTTAAACTCTTCAGAAGAAATATTTTCTTTGGTGTTAATACTTTATTTCAGAATTTAGGGGGACAGAATTGAATTAGTACCCTTCCCTGAATTCAATCCCTCTGAAGTCTTTGAAAGAACTGTTCTTCAATATTGCCCATCTATAGCACTAAAAAACCACTAGGACCCAGGGCCTTAAAATTACTTGCATAGTTACTTATTATTTGACTTTTCATTTTTGAGCCCTTGAGTCATGTATGCTTCATTGCCACAATTCTCAAGCTTTCATCATAAGCCTAATAAGATTTTTAAATGAAAGTTAAGATATTCGCCTACTTTATAATCATAGTGATTATGGCACTATTAAAAATCCAAATATTAACATGAAATCACAAGATTTGGCAATGCTCAATTTATCTAAATTTTTCTGCATTGCCTATAGAGCCTAATGTTTTTAAAACTGAGCTTGCTCTTTCGTTTGGATCTTTATTATTAACTGCAACAGCAACAAGGTCAGGACAATGGATTGCACTTGGCTTTCTTTTCATGAATTTGTTGAAGAGAGAGGAAAAGCCATCCATGTTTTCTCACCTGTACATAACACCACGACATTACTCAATGTCCATTCTTTTCATAGCAGTTTCTCTAAGGGAAGGGAATGTGTGGAAGCAAACACAGGTGGTAAGATAAAAATTCTCCCTTGGCTACTGAAATATGCTTTGTCACGGACCAGTGACTACTGACTGCAATGTAACCTGAATCAGAAGCTGGCCAAGGGCATGTTTATGTGTTCATAGAGCATGGTGAAGAGCAGTGAGGAGCTGCCTGCACAACCAAAACCAATACACCCAAGTCAACATTCTTCTGTTTCCATG
>JAHLSL010000014.1:4526608-4543055 GCA_025920805.1 Petroica traversi | reverse complement strand
TGCAGTGTTAAAAGCTGGAGTATCTTGGCTTGATACATGATCCCTGTATTTTCATTAATACTTTCACCCCCTCTACTTGAAATGCTGAGAGAGAAACTCTTGCTCTACTTCTCATCTTTTAGAGAATGTTTTTGACAGAGATAGAGCTACCTGTGTTCAGTTAAAAGTGTCACCAGCCTTTCTACTTATTCAGGAGAGAATAAATGAGATAGTTCTTACTTAGAAGAGTTTTTCTTAGGCTTCATGCAGATTCAGGCAACTACAGAGACATCTCATGTATTTGACAGGCTTTTCTGTACCTGTAGGATTGCTTCTCAAGTGAGAAAATGGGAGCTGAATGAAAGCTGTGGAGAGTAATTGAAAAGTCTGACTTCACTATCCCCACTGCCACCTTCCCCACCTCTGGATATGTTCCAGTCTTAGGGAAACATTACATGACTCATTAAATTAATATATAACATTGTGTATGTGAAGTGCCAGAGAGGCAATAAATATCAGAGAAAGGCATACTGAGATTGGAAAGAAAATGAGGGGATGTATGCTGCTTTTTGTGCTTTTTCTTTCTTTTTTTTTTTTCTTTTTTTCTTTTTTTTCCCAGCTGCAGGAAAGCCTGTTAGTTTTAGATAACAACTTGTCCAACCCACTGTAGCAGGGGTGTAAGGAAAAGTAAGTAATTACTGCTTCTTATGCTAGGCTGGGTAATCAGATCCTCAGTGACACTGGAACTCCTCAAGGAGATGGGTGCCATCCCCTTCCCCCAAACAGTGTGTCAGTGTAGCAATTGCTTAAGTTTCTATCTGCCCCAGGAGTCAGTGCCCACTCTTGCCCTTTAGTTGCCAGAGCAGCTGCGGAGTAGTGTTTTTTTCTGTGCCCTGTCATGGAGCAATGCGAAGTCTGAAAAATATCAAGAGAGATCTTGCAACAGAAACAAACAATGTGTTTCTGAAGAAAGCTGCTGAAGTACTTTTATTATAGAAACTGTACTAGTTTACTTCAGGAGAAATGAGCAGGAAGGGTTTCTGATTGGTGAACACCTTACTACAACCAGAATTTCAGCTGAACTTGTCTCACCTTCCTGGAAAATAAGTAATCTTTGACTAAGCAAAGTTATAATCACATACTGCCTGAGTTGGTTCCTTCTAATTGTTTTAAGTATCTTTATACTGACCTGCAAGGATTCTTGAGTATGTATCAATGAACAATGAATAAGGATGAAGAGAAGGAGCTTTCTAAGATTACTCAAGTATTTATTCTAAGTAGTAATTTGGACAGGAAAAAAAAAGGCCCAGTTAGTTTGAAGACCTGAGGCAGAGCTGTTGAACTTCATACTGGTTGCCAACTAAACTTTAAACTTTGACATATTCTTTCTTTGACATATTCTTTCATTTAATTTCAAACAGATATTGTGAGTGTTGACCTTTAGCCTCATCAGCTATTGAAATGTGTTACAAGAATTTCTCTGTGTGAACTGCGGTAGTGTGGACATTAATTCATTTGATTTAAACCTAGATATTGGTGTAACATTTTATAAATTAGCTTGTTAAAATTCATCCCTCTATTAAAATAAAATAACCAGAGATTTAACATTCTTCAATTTTATGGACATAAATAAAATGTTATTACAGCAAGTTTTATTATGCTACCTTCTAGGCAGCCTGTAATGAAGTTTTCAGTGACACGATGACAATTCTTTGTAACAGGAATTACAGCTTGTATCATGCTCTTTTCTATTCATAATCAAACTGTAGGTTTATACATAATATATTCCTCTATGAATCTTTATTTACCAGCTATTTATAAGACTTTCTAGCGTATAAAAAAATTATTTGTGTGGATTTAGTCTTTCTGATGAAAATCACTAAGAGTCCTTTGTACTATACATCCTGGCTACCTGTAGCTATTTTTTAGAATAGACTTACTGAATAGCCATGTACATCTTCCTTGGATTACATGGAATGATTAACATTTATCTTTATTTTTGATGCTGAAATTCAAAGCTGGATCAGGAGGACAGATACAAGTATCAGGATTGCAGATCATCAAATTGTTTTACTGAAAAGTTGAAAATAAGCAGTTTCTATTTGATTTCACAACATCTTGAAAATACTGAGTACCATTATTGAAATTGTAAACATGCATGATATAAAAATCACGTTTTGATATTTATACTTCAAGTTACATATATATGGTAG
This sequence comes from Petroica traversi, assembly GCA_025920805.1. Lineage (NCBI taxonomy): Eukaryota > Metazoa > Chordata > Aves > Passeriformes > Petroicidae > Petroica > Petroica traversi. Next base: position 4,540,863 of record JAHLSL010000014.1, on the reverse strand, counting down.
CACGGGGAAATTAATGAAGTTGTATATAAGAAGTTCATTGCTCAGGGATGGGCTGCAGTCTTAATAACCTGCACATATATCTATATCTATATGTCAGTGTGCTTTTCTCCTCTGCTTAACCTGTACATTCTTTACCATAATTATTTGCCTGTTTCACAAATGTGTAACTGAATACTTAGGCACCTCTCTATTTTTGTGCCTATCTCCAATAATTGCATTTAAAACCACTGTAAATTGGTCAGAAATATAAATCTCCAAACAAAATCCTGATCAATAATAGCAACAGATGTAATACTGAGAATATACTGTAAGTCATCTTACAAATAAAGAGTACAGAAGATTACTGTTGTCAGACTTCAATAATTTACTGTAAATTTTATATTTTTTCATTATTCAGGTTGATTGTGTTTTGTTCTACTTGTGTTTTTAGGTGTTTTGCTTAGATGACGTGAATTGAAATAGTTCTTGTGCTCTTACGAGTCTGCCAGCGTATTTCCCATCAGGCAATGTCGACAATTTCCAATTTTTTTAACAGTCTGATTCTTCTTCAGTGTTTGGTCTGTGAATCAAATGCGTTAGTTCCAGACATTCAATTTTCAAGCATCCAAATACTTCTGTGTCTTAGGAGGTTAAATAATCAATGCATTGAGTCTCTAAATAACCCCCTCTTTAAAATCATTATTATAGCTGGAAGACTAAAGTACTGTGCTTTTATTTTACTATAATTTTAGAATGTGTTTCATAGTTTATGGGATGTAATGCTGTAAAGTGGATGGAGAAAATGAGGAGGTTAGTGCAAAAATGAACTTTTCCTCTTAGAGATAATGTTTTGCAGAGAATAGGAAACGTGCTACTGCCCTCTGAAGTGCTGTCTGCATTGTCTTTGTTTGTAGAGAGGACTTTAGAGTTGTTCATCAAGGGTTTCTCAAAGGCTCTAATTTTGATAAAATTAAACCAGCAAAACCCAGGAGGCATCATTTGCTATATAGTCATCCTGCTGTTTTGAGAATACAGTAGTCAGAAAATTAGTTTGACATAAAGTCAGGCCTTGAAACAGATGAGTTGTTGTTTCTGAAAAAGATGTCATCTATTCTATGCTGTCACTCTGAAAAAGATGTAATCACTTCTATGCTAACACAGTAATTTTTATTTTTACATATGTGCCTTTATAAAACTGCAAGTATGCATATGGACTTCATTCAGTGCCTGCTGATTTTCAAAGCAATTTTGACATCTTTCTGACAAACTGTGTTTTAGTTGCTGCCCTAAGGTTAACTGAAGTTACTACTCATTGGGACTAAATAGTGTCTATTTTCCTTGATAGTGATACACAAATAATTATTTTAGGTGAATTAATTCACACTTCACCTGAAGTACTGAGGGTGCAAAACATCATGCTTCTGTTAATGAAATCTGTCACATCTTACTTTAGACGTAAAAAAAATTGGTGGATTCAGTTTATGTAAATTGAGATTTATAGCATTAGATGTCTAGGTGAGAGCTGGATTGCTAAACTCTACAAATGCAGTTAATGGAGATCTAGAATTGAGTGTGGATGCTTGGGCAAAGGTGTGTGCTATCATTTTGGTTTCACAGTATCGTACGTGCCCTCTGGTTTCCAGTCCAGGTTGGTGCTCCTGCAAATCCTCTGCCATGTCACTGTGCCCAGGTATTAGACACCACATCCTGAAATTTAAAGAACTGAGTCTTGTTCTTGTCAATACAGGTGATGCAGTCAAGAGAGCTTAAAATAAAGAAGGCAATATAATAGTGCTTCTTAGATAGTTTAGGTGCCTCAAGGTATCTTGTTTGGACTCCAGCTGCCTCTCTAGAAATTAAGTGAGCCTGCACAGATCCTTTGCTGTACCTGCCAGCCCTATGCAGGGATCCTGCATTATTCAGGCATCCAAAATTGCACCAGACATCTTTTCTTAGGTAAGTGAATTGTTCCTTGGATGTGCAGCGAAGGCTTATCCTCCAGGTTCCCTCTGGAATCAGAAGAAGGAGACAGTCACTGATTTTTATCAGGTATTTTAGATGTCTTGTGGTTGTCATTTTTAAAATGGAAAGATTAATCTTTCTGGGAGTTGCCCTTGTTTCCTGAATGGCTATGGAGAGACTAACAAAACTTGGCTAACTAACTTGGCTAACTAACTTGGTTAGTTTTTAGTAAGCACAGTGAAATGTAACCAGTTTCCTACTGTGAATATAGCTTATATTTCCTGCCATAAATAGATACTTTCTAAATACTTTGCACACAGAATCTTGATGTTACCTCCTGCAGGAAATCATAACCAAGTTGTGACTTTGAAGATTCAGATGGAGAAATTAAAGGAGTTGTTCTGATACAATGGTTACATAATCATATTGCAAACACAAGTTTTCTAGTTGGAAGGTTCATGTGTGCAGTGCTTACTACTAGTTCAGAAATCACAGGAGTATAAAATAGAATATGTAGCTTTATATTTTGATTTTGCTTTTATATATTTTATAATTTAGTGTGTTTAAGGAGAATGGTAGATCATACTATGGCAGAAAGACCACATTCATAATTTTGCATGTATATATGTATGTACACACATGTATGTATTTGATAGATAATATAGGGGGAAAAAAAGGAAGAAGAAAGAAGTAATGCCCAAGCAGGGAAGGATCTCCTGAGGCCACCTCAGTCCTGCAAAGAGTGCTGTCACTGTGTTGGTGATGAGCCAGTATCCATCCCCTACGAGAGGGGCACAGCAAAAAGTAGTGATCCTGGAGGAGAGTCTTACAGGTTACCTGCTCTCTAGTTGCCAGCTGGCCACAAGATCATCTGTCCTCTGCCATGTCTTCATCTGTTTTTCTTCCTCAGGACAGTACCCCTCAACTCCTCCAGCCTGCTTCACACTCTCCACCTCTGTCATGTTCCATAGTTCTTATTGACAGAGAAAGAAGTACTTGTAGCAGGCGGTGTGATAGAAAAAGAACTCCTGATTGTCCAAGGGAATTGATGACAATTAATGACAGGCTTCTGCTTATCCACAGTGGAAAGCAGCTACTCTGAAAGGAAAGGAATTCCTGCTTTTGCAGAGACAGGGAGGTAGTTAATGTTGCTGGGAGGTGCCAGTAGACTATTTAAAAACCAACTCCAGCTGCCAGCATTGAATCATCCAGACTTGGATGATGAAATAGATATGATCTGTGATGACATCAATCTAGAATAATTGCAAGTATTTTGTGGACAAAAAGGGATTCAAAATTATGTTTACTAGAGGAATGGTCTTATATAAAGAAGGAGCAAGCACAAAGTGCTGCATTATATAAGGAACGATGAATCCATTATTTTAAATGATAAAGATTTGGCTAAGCAGTAGGACACTTAAAAAAGGTCTCACTGGGCCAGAATCTAAAGCAAGTGAAAAAGTCACAAGTGCAGTATAACTGGAAAAAGACACATCTTACCTTGGGGTACATAAATAGAAGTGCCATTCACAAGGCACAGGGTTTGCTTTGTCATTAGTTAAGCCTGAGCAGAATGTTGTGTCCTGTGTTTCATCACTGGCTTTCATGGAGATGGAAGGAAACAGGAGGTGTAAGAAATGGAAAAAAGTGTTTCTAATTAAAAGAAATTCCAAACAGGGCGTATGCAGTGACATTGAAGTAAATGGTTTGTTTAACACTGGAAAAAGGATGGGGAGAAGAAATAAAAGTTCCCAATATGTAGGATGCTGGCAGTGAGAGAATGATGATCAGTCACTCTTTAGAACCAATTGAATTAAGACCTGAAGAAATTAAGGAAATTAGGGAATTTATTTCAATTTTTTTCAAGGTTTCATCTAGCTACATTTTTAATACCATCTCCTTTATTCCAGGTTTTCAAGAAGAGGTTAGATAAATACCTCTTCCAGTGGTGTTACTCTTGCCAGTGGCTAGCTGATGCTTTGAGATCTTCTCCAGATCTTCTTTCTGTGAATCTCTGCTCAGATTTAATTATTATTTCTGTCCACGCTCACAAATGTGTCCTGGTATGGTTTCAGATGCTCCTGCTGGTATAGTGCTGATGCCACAGAAGATGAGAAGTTTCCCCTAGGTCATTTGTAATAAATGCCAGTGCCATAATTATATGCCTTGCCAGCTGTCATTAGTCACTAACATAATATATAAATCTTCATTGTGTTCTCAGTACTTTTGCATCGATTGCAGCAGGTTTCACATGTATGTCCTTTAAGATATACATAGTAGTCATAGAAAAAAGTTATGCACCTACAAGGTCAGGACTTCTGTGCATGTAACCATGATATATTTTCACTTCTGCTGAAAGACTTTTATCATGCCCAGGTAATGAGGAAGTACAGTAATTCAGGTTAACAGGAGTGGAAAATTGACAGAAACTTTATGAATTTTTACCTAATCTATTCCTAGCAATTTTTTTCATTCCCTTGAAGACAGAAAAAAAAAAGAGATAAAGGAAAGAGGGATATTTATACAAGATCTTTATTAGTGCACTGAATTTTTATTCCAATAATTTAATGTCTGTGTGGTACAGAAAGCTTAGCAATTTGATAAAGGCATGTCAGGCTATGACATGCTTGGCAGAAGCATACGGACAAACATAGAAACTTCCATGACACATCTGGCACAAAGGTCCACAGAGCCAAATGTTCTGCCTCTGCTGCTTGCTGGTGGCGGATGCTTGGGAGGAAACCAATAAACACTTGTTACTACTGCTCTGGGTTACTTTTACATTCTCCAGTGATTTGTAACTTGATAAGAGTACCTTTTGTTTAGGTCACCAGAGCATTGGGATGATTTAGTAACAATTCCCTTTTCCTCAGTTTTCCTTTTAATAAAGATATGATTATACAAAGAATTTACCTTGGATAGTATCAAGTGCAATCCATCAATACTGAAGGATAATAAAAACTTGTAGTGGAAGAGGCTGAGTAATATTTAGCTACCATTAGAGGTTTTAGCTTATCCAGGACAAACTTTCATTTTTTCTCCCCTGTGACATGGAGTCATAAAAAATAGCTGGAAGAAGAATCATTTCAAAGCGACAGTTTATTTAATATTTGTAATTGAATGTCACAGTTCCTCATAACTACAGATATTGCAAGGAAAAAGTCCCCAAGTTTGGGCATGTCTAATTCATTATTCACTATTGCGGATTTGAACTGATAATTTTGGCAAAATAATTTGTTCTCTCAGCAGTTAGGAGCTGGTTACAGGTTGCTGTGATAATGTAATCTGCAATATGAATGTAATATTGCATGCAGCAGAGAGGGAAGGTAAAACAGCTGTGCTGGAAGGTCTGCAGTTACACTGGATAATTGGCAGTTCAATAGCAGGTAATGACTTTTTTCTTTATACTAATATGAACGTTGAATTTTCATTAGTTCATGGGTACGTCTCCATGGCACAATACAGCACTCTGCAGAGGTGCCAGAGGTACCTCTGGTGCAGCTAGTAGAATTTCTGGATGCTGTGAAGTTGTGTCAACACAGAGCTCTGAACAGAATGGTTGTACCAGTGGGAGTTAGGTCGTTGAATGAGACAAGCTTTAAATAGGTTATCTGGTGTATGACCAGCATCCAGCCAGAGCTGATCATCAGAGTGCCCTCTAACAGAGATAATCACTTCTGTAAGAGAGTGTTTTTTGTTCTAAAATAGGTATTTAAGTCAACAAAGATGACTGGCCCTCCTGAAATAACTATCTGGAGGTACTAAGGGGATATTGGGATGGAGAAGACAATGAGAGGGGTTGATTTGGGATAGATGCTTTGTTTTCAGTTAATGTTGGAATGAATTCCACCTGTTGCTCCTTCTTAAACTGTCTTTTGAAGATAATTAGAAGACAGCCCTGAACTGGTGCACAGCTGAGCTTTGGTTGACATAGTAGCATTAGCCAGCAGGTTAATGCACTGCATGTAAATTCTGTGCACAGTTTGAACTGCAGAGGGTTTTTCTTGTAGATTTTGTGTGAGTCCTGAATCAAAATACATGAATGACAGAGAAGATAGCCTTTAAAAGCAAGCTCAAATCCATGTGATTAAAAATAGGTCATCCCTTGTTCTTTGAATTAAGATACAAGATAGCCCCACTATCTTACTCTGCTGGCCTGTTACTTGAAAGAAAGAGCTTCATTCCCATAACTATGTCCTGTTCACGTAAGGGATATTTTAAGGTTTCCCATTCTAGTTGTTCTTACCAATCATGGCTTTAGCATGTGAGCACATTGCTTAGCTGCAATGTCAGATGTTGAGCTTTAATCCAATCCAGGTGCACCTCAGCTCTTCTGGGCACTGCCCTCCATTCTTTTGGACTGGACAATCAAAAAAGCTGAGGGCTTTTCCTTCCAGGTGCTGCACTTGGCTGTGTAGGGAATTAGAGCCCCTGTGACATTTTTCAGTGGGGAAATAAATCAGGAATGGTAAGAAATTGAATCTTCCAGATTTAGAAGGCTAAAATGTAAACTGATTTTCCTACTTAATCAAATGTTACTTTGTAAACAGATGACCGTTTTTTCTGGTGGTTTTCTATGCTACTGTGCCTTTTAGAATGCACTGAAACCTTGAAGTTGACAATAATAGATGATACAAAATTGCATTTAAATCCTCAATATTACTGGATAATGCAGTAGGTCTTGTTGTTAAAGACTTATTTAGTCCTTTTTTCATAATATAACACATTGACATGTCTTTTTCTCTGTATCAGCAGTGATTTGCTTTAGCTTCTGACTTCCTAGACCATTCAGATAGGAATCCTAGGTTATTCACTTGGACTTTCTAGGCATTTTCCAATCATATACAATAGGTTTCTATTTGGATTGCAAAAATGTCTCCCAAACCAACTGGAACGTCACATAGGAAGATGTCTTCAGGACTTGCAGAACAACATTTAACACTTAGTTTTGGTGTTGAGCTACAAGCTATGGCACTACTAAATTTATGAATTGGGGGCTCCTGATAATCTATAGAATGTCAAGACTTAGGTGCTTGAGCACAGCACCTGTGCTCTGGAATGCAGTTGTTGTATGTCAGTCACTAGCATGGATTTGTCCCAGTAGTTTCCCAGGTTTGATACTCTCTGAGGGTTAGCACATGCCAGCTCCACTGCCAGCAGGCAGCTTGGATGGAGCTAGTTGTGTTGTGAAATAACCTAATCTAGATAGAAACAAATTGTGCTATGCAACAATTGTCCTGCAGACAAGAAAACTCCTTGGCTCACTTCATTTGTTAGGTTAGGTCTATCCAGAAAGTGCAATTTGTTGTGTCCATGTGAGGTTATGTAGCCATCATTTCTAGTGGGAGAGCTGTGAGGATGATGCAGCTGATCTGACTGGCAGATCTGTATTAGAAGACATCTCATTTTAGAGCTCAATGAGCTTGTAGATAATTCATTGTGCCTTGTTTCTTTCCATGCTCTGTACAGTGAATGTGGCTTAAGCCAAATGCCCATCTGTTACCCTTCTGGCAGTAAGTGAAGTGAATGCCACCTGTGTGACCTCTTGACTCTGCCCAGCTGTCAGAGCTCTTTTTTTTTCCTGTTTGAGAAAATAGGTGGACGGATATTCCCTGCACGTTGGGGAACTGCTGTTGCAGACTATTTTTATGAGGGGTGAACTCTGTCTCTTGGTCTTGCTTGGCTTGATGCCCACTGACAGCCACTCCACACAGTTCAAATGCTGCATGCAGACCTGCATGACTGAGCAGAAAGCTGTGGTAGGTGAGCAACAGCCACCGATGAAGAGAAGGAGCTCGAGGTGGAACACGGGCAAACACTGGGCAGTTTACATGCACTTAAATTCAGAGGAGATGTTGTTCACTTCAGGTTAGATAGATAAGGGTCTATAGGTGAAGGATTTCCAGAGTACTTATTTTGTGAAAACAAACTATAGAAAGTACCAGAGTCCCATGAGCAGCATTTTTTAGGTACCTAGAATGTAGGTGCAAATTAATTGTGTAGATGAGGTGGACTGGGCTTTACCTTGTGTGACAGAGAAAGCAGGTTGTCCTTGGGCAGTCAAGGCTTATGGAACGTGTAGAGGAGTAGTTAGCAGTACCTGTGTGTGTTTGTGTGATGAATGAGAAGTGATTATGAGAAATCAATTTTAAGAAGGAAATATCTCATTTCCTTTTAATCAAAAATGGTGTCTCCTTTGGCATTTCATCCTTTTTTTTTCTCCCCAGAAAAATGGTTGAGCTAGCTGGGGAATAACATAGCTATTTTAAAAATGCTGATTATCTGCCTGCAATTCTTTTTATAAACTATCCCCCTTAAATGGACAGGGAAAAAAAAAGAAGAGGAATAAAAAGATGGGCAGTGAATTAGCAAATGCATTTAAGGTAGTTGATCAACTTATCTTTCCAGTAGACCCACTTTAGTCACATGCTCATATATTATTAACCTGACTGCATCAAGGCTGATAGTGTATGTCTTTCCCAGCATACCCATTTATGTGGAATTGGGTGCCTTTTGAATTGGATGCTGGTGCTGTAATTTGGAAAGGGAAGCCGGAAGTTTACATAATATATCCTGTTATCCATTAGTATAATATTCTTTACAGGTTTTATAAATATCTGTTTAATATAATCAGGAGTAATCTGGAAGATGGGATACCTTCCAACCTGGTATTCTATGACTTAATGACTTTTACATTACAAAGAAAAGCTTCTAACCTCCAAATAAGGTCCCTTTTGTGTAGCCTTCATCAAAGAATCATCTAGCCCTAACACTCGTGGTGTTACACTTTTCTTTCATTAGCCACATCTATAAGGATCTCATTTACAATCTTGCATTATATTACTCTAAGTTACTTAGAGACATTCAGGTATAGTGTCAATTAGTAACCTGCTGGCGCAAAGGTTTCTGTATGTGCAAGGTGGTTTAACTGAAAAAAAGAATTATTCTACTGAGATGTAAGTATATCCATTAATTTGACTGCTGGTGCTCACTGAGCAGCTGTCTTTAAGACAAAAGTCACAGTCATTTACTGCTACTTTCCCCTAAAAGTCCCTGAATGATTTTTGTTAATAGCTTGAGCAAGTGACCAAATCTCATGAGACTCCTGTATGAATCTTTTGCAATTTTTCTTTCTCATCCCTCTTGACTCTTGATTATTCACATCTTTTGTGCTGTAAAGCTGGAGGCTGCCTTTTTCTCATCATTGTTTTTATAATCCTTTTCCTAAGATATGTGGTCTACAAAAAAAAAAAAAAAGAAAAAAAAATTGTTGTGGGGAAAACCAGATCCATCCTTCTCCCTGAAAACACTGCTGAATAAAGCTAAATACAAACATAACATGCTACTTTCTGGCACACAATTAGCTAGCCCTTCTGAGCTTGACTGTAGCTGAGCTTGATACTGCAAAATATGGTGATAAATGTGTTCCAAAATTTTTTGCACCTCTGTATGCTGTTTGTTTATTGAATGTCATCTGTACCCTAATATGTGTGGCATTGTTGGATCCTGTGTCTCTTTATGTATTCATATTATTGTGGTGCCCTTCATGATCATAAAACAAAAGCAAACCTGAAATAAAATGCTATGATGAATCTATGCTTAGTGGCAGATCATTTCAGAGGAATTCGATTAAAACATGGCAATAATGCAGTAACAGTGCCAAAGATTCAGAAGGGGGATTTAGTAAATTGCTTCTAGAGGACACAAAATTAAACACTACCTTTCAAAAATGAGTGATAAATCTTCAGATACATGGAAATAATGGCTGTGAAGAATTGACTAGATGTAATGTTGATGAAGGCAATCGAAGGATGAAAGTGTCAGGGTTACTTTTCAATCTGTCATTGAATTGTGGTCATCTATCACTGCAACTAGATCTTGTCCTAGCTCTTATGTGGCCACCAGTATATTTCCATCTTCTTCTCCCTGTTGTCCCTCGCCAAGTTTTCATGTCCATTATTCTCCGTCATCTTTTGTTGTCAGAAGTGTGATATTTCTTCTTCAGTTCGTGCAGCATGACCAACCCCCTGCCAGTTAGGCTGTTTCATATTCTTCAAGATGCCCTTGCCTACAGCCAGCACCCTGGCCTCCGTGCCTAAATGCAAGTCCTTTGCCATGTTGCCTTTTCTGCTGGTGTGGCAGAGCTGTCAGTATTTTTTTTTTTTTTAAATGGCATGCTAATTTCATTGAAAACAGAAAGTGCTTGATAATGATACCATTACACAATGTCTTACTTGTTTATTTGAATAGCAGACATTTGTGCTGTGGAAAGAAATATAAGAAGGGTTATATTTTTAAAAAAGCTTGCAGAACCAGACCTTAGCAAAAAAATCCTCCAGTTTACTCCTACCTGTGCTTTTGCTGCATTGAGCCATACCATAACTGTGACTGTTTCTAATGTCATTAGAGAATGCAAGGAAGGAAGGCAGGAGGGAATTGTTCAATTTTTAGATTACTATATGATCACAGTGGAGTGAAAGTTCGATTTTATTTGGTTATCATTGCTCAGCAGAGACAGGGTGTGTTGATTGTTTTTCACAAAACCCATTGGTAAACAGGCAGGCACTCAGAAGGAGCTGCAGTCTCCATGCTATCAAAATCATGGAATTCAATAATCCTCCAAGACAATTATTTTATTGATTGACTGAAAAAACTCCAGGGGAGACAAGTTTAGCATATTATGTCATATCAGACTTCTGAGGAACACATTGTCTTTTCCTTTCTAGGGCAAATACAGTGTCAAATTTGGCTGTTACGTGTAGTGGTGCAATTCAAGTGGTCAAAGACAAGGGATTTTAGCCCATCTTCTGTTTTCTGTCATACAGAATGGCTGAAGCAAATCCATCCAGCGCTAATGCTGATATCCTGACCATCATTTATCCCACTGTGTCATCATAGGATGGCACTAAAGCTACAGACTTGCAGATCTTCACACCAAGAGTGGAATATATAAGTAGTTAGGTATCATCTCCTGAATTTTTAGGTGCTTTGAAGGGCAAGAAATGCTGTGTTTTTAATTCTGTGTATATTCCCAGAAAAACTAGAACTCCAGCATTGTGAGTATTGGAGTGTGTGTTAAAAGCAATAGCAGAATTATATGTAATTGTAATGTAATTAAAAAACTGAATTGCAAAAATACTTCAAATCATCATTTCTTTGAAAAAAATTTTTTGCAGACATTACCTGTGTTGGTCATCCCTTGAAATTAATTCTTTTTGCTCCTTTTTTTTTTTTTTAAAGCAGCAAAATACGTAACAGAACTGGGCCTGGTGTTCAGTTCAACATCTTCATTCAGATGTGAACAGTATCACTCTTCAAGTTTGCAGTAATATTGGCTGGAGCTCTCAAATGCTGGTGTGTTTCTAAAACCTGCCCCTTTGCATTAATACTCTCCAGCTTATCTTTGTTGTTGTTCATGGAGAGTTCTCTTTAGTTGCCAATGACAATCATGCCATATTATGTAATTGGCATTATTGCCATATTAAATAAAATTAAATAAGTTGGGATTCCTGCTGACACATTGTCTAGCATTCTGTAAGTTTTATGTATGAAAAGGGGCTTTATTAATCTAGAGGTCTAGGACATAGCCAGATCATTTTCTGGGGTCTGGATGTTGGATGCTGTCTCAGTACAAAGACTAAATAAGAAACTGAGGATTCTCTTTGGGCATGCTGTTGAAATACCTCCCTGGAGCTAATACTTTCTTTCTGTCTGAGTGAAATACAGAGAGGATCTTCTCAGGCTGAGCAGAGTACTGAGTTTGTGTGCAATGTGCTCTGTTTGACACTCAGATGACTTGTCTGTATCTTATTTCTGTAGTGCTTACTGTGCTGCTGTTAATGCTGAGAGCTGGCTCATTTGGGATCAGAGGAAGAAGAAGGTGTTTCAAGACAACTTTTCTCATTTTTCCCTTCAGCTGTTCTGTTCTATCTGATGGAGATCAAATTGTTTTCTTAATTCTTTCCAAGCTCAACTCCCAGTGAAAAATATGGAAACTGAATAAAAAGTTTTGTTATATCAACCAATAGGTTCAACACCATTTTTTCCTTTGTTTTCCCTTCATGGGAATAAACAAACCAGAGTATTGAACAATGATGAAAGGGGAGGCAAAAAAAATTTTTTTTTAAATTATTCAATGATCTTAAGAGGCTTGGTGTAATTTAGAGTTAGTATATATCCTGAAGACATTATTAAAGACTCTACAGTTCAATAGTTACTGCTGGACCATGAAGAAATATGGTCTGAGAAAGAACTGAATTTCCCTGACCTGCTTTTATGTTTGTGTTTGTCTGTTTCTTCTGTTGTCCTACCATGACTCTTGGCTTCCAGACAATGCCAGCAGTGTCTGTACAGGGGACATGTACAGACACTGCTGCCATTAGGTTACTTCACAACAGATTTTGGAAAACATTCCTGAGTACTCTTAATTCCAACCAATCCTACCAGTAAATTCTTGGAGCACTCACATGTGATTTTGGCCCCTGCCAGCTGTTGCTCTCTTTCCAGGCTTTCCAGGCACTGCTCAGGAGTCTGCAAGTGCCAGAGTTGCCTCTGACACCCAGCTATGATATGGACACTCCATTTGGGTGGGTGAGATAGTCTAATAGTAAGGACTTGAGTTGCTCATGCCGGAGTATATGTTTTATATTCTAGTCATGTTTAATCCACTAGTAGAGAGAGAGCTATAGTCTCTTTGAGAAATTTATCTACTGATCTGCAGGCCTAATAAATTTAGCTTTCTTTCTTTTCTTTCTTTCTTTTTTTTTTTTTTTTTTTTTTTTTTTGTACCAGAAGTACCATCTGTACTGCATTTAACCTTATTAAGCATCCTCACTAAGCCATACATGTTGAACTTTTAAATGGAGGTGAATTCTCAGCAGGAATTCAGAGCTGGTAAAAATTCCCCACAGTTTTCTGTGACAAAAGGCACCAGTGATGTTCGCAGTTTAGCTTTTCCCAAATAATTTTTTTCTTGACAAAGTGCATGGCTCAAGACTCAACGAGCCTCAGACCTATAGATGATGCTGCAGTGGCAGGTTGTCTCTGTTGGGTGTCATGGCCAGTTGAGTGATGCCATCACCTTATGCTTTTCATCCTTGGCACCATTAGAGCCTTTTTGTGATGCAAATTTAGCTTCCACTTTCCTTTATAGCACTCCAAAGAAATATTTAGCATTCATGTATGTATAAGAGATGAGGGAAAAAATGTCAAATGGATAAAAGTTTGTTTGATGTATACTGATCAAATTAGGTGGTTTTGTTTTATTTAATGCCATGTAGAATTACTATGGAAGCTTTATGTTAACAAAAGTGGAAAATTGTCTATTTTGGAATCAAATCCATGGAAAATGAAGCCAACACTGCAATTCCTATCAGCAATCTGTAAGATTTTCATTAAAAAACGCCTTCTTGGCACTGAGCTACCTGTGTGCTCTGCAGGAGAACCTCACAGGGTCCAGGGAGTCTTCTTCTGCCCAAATGTGTCTTGGCTCTAGTGAAGAGTCTGACAAGTGAGATGTGGGTGAGGAATAGGTAGTTTACAAATGCAAGCTACAACACAGTCCGTAAGGGGATGGATTACCAGAATGTCATGTTAACTATGTGTTTGAAATAACTGGAAATCACTTTTCATTGATAGGTCTCAAAGTTCCATCAAAAGGAAGGTAAAGGTCTTGTGCTGGGGAAGACAGACAAGAGAGGAACTATGTCCTGGATCCTTCAGCTGACCAGTGACAGAGCCTTTCTTGCTGAGCTCTGGTCCCATTTCTGGTGTCAAAGGATGAAACTGTTCAGCCCAGTGGGTGTAGGTCTGTGGAATGCAGCTGGGTGACCAATGTCCATATTAAATGCAGAGGAAGTAGTTTTGATTTGGTTCAGTGTGCATAATTCATAGTTAGAGCTCTGCTTATGGAGTGTGCTTATGGAGAGCACCTCTGGCTTGGGCCCATCCAAGATGTTGAGAAAAGTTGTAGATCACCCATCCTGAAAGCGTTTGTCCTGGTTTAGGGCAAATATTTGGGAGGAAACCTCTGGGGGGTCTCCACTAGGAAGAGCCGATTCCAATCGCCCCTCCCCCTGCAGGTCCGGGAAGAATTTCCTTCGAGAAAAGTGGAAAAAACTATTTATTTAACAAATAGAATATTTACAAGTATAGGAAAAATTTGGATAATATGAAAACAATGAAACCTCTCCTTCCACTGAAGAGATGGTAGATTCAGAGTCCGTCTGAGTCCGGTTCAGTTCTCCAGTGGGGGGGCCGATTGCCGGGCCCGGCTGTAGGAGTCGGCGAGGAGGGGGGGGGGGGGGGGGGCCCCC
>JAHLSL010000014.1:4454509-4526508 GCA_025920805.1 Petroica traversi | reverse complement strand
GCCCACGCGATGCCAGCCAGTCCCAGGAAGAGGAAAAAAGGAAAAAATACCCAGCAAAAGAAATAAAATCTCTCCCTGCAAAAAGCCGGGAAAAATCCGAGGAAAAACCCTCCGCTGTGAGCTCTTCCAGCACCCACACCAGAGGGAGTAAAAAAAAAAAACAGAAAAAAAAAAGAAAAAGAAAAGAGATAATGCTGTCCGCTGGAATGCAGCCTTGCTTCGTAGGAGTAGGAGTAAAGGTATCCTGCAGACAAACGGCGAGTGTTTTTGTTTTTTTTCCTCCACCTTCACTCTCTGTCTTTCTGGGACAACTTACAGCTGCAGAAATTAAGGTCCAGCATAAGCAAGAGGACAATTGGGGATACAAACAGGTCATATGGCCAAACCAGGACAGCGTTGAAGGTCATATTGGGTGGAGCAACCTGGGATAGCGGAAGGTGTCCCTGCCCATGGCAAGGGCATTGGAACTAATGGTCTTTAAGGTCCCTTCTAACCCAGAAAATTCTGTTATTCTGTGGTTCTGTGACATGCTCCAGAAGAGGTTTACAGCATGCACCAAGGTGTAGAAAGAGAGATCAGTTGGCAAGAACCCTTCAAAAGCATATTCCCAATTAGAAGTGCAGTGCTAATATAGATAACTCAAAGCCACACCAAATCCCGTTTTTAGAATGAATTGTCATTTCATTTTGGGACACTGAAGCACATCTCCATCTGATGTGTTATTTATTTATGACTTAATTAGCACTAGTTGTGAAGTGATACCTTCCTCTTTATTCTCATCTTTTGACTGTTTGTGAGTGACAGTGGTAAATAGGTGTAAGAATTGCTGTATCACTTCATACCAAATATGTCTTAGCCCAGATCATATCTCTCACTGGGGCTCCTGTCAGATGCTTAATGAATAGCACAAAAAAGAGTGGTATTTCCCTGGAAAAATCTCCCAACCTTCATGATTTTCACTTCAGGAATATCTGTAGTTGCAATTGGTTTCTTAATGCTTAGTCTAAAGGATATTAAAAAAATTATTCTGCTTATTTAGCCTATAGGCACCTACATAAAGGACATATCTATATGCAGGTTTTGACCACATTTTTTATTGTCTATCATGCTTTTCTACAAAATTTTGTTGTAATGCACATCATCATTGTTGTTAGCTGCACTCATTAAATCCCCAGAGCTGCCCAGTGTTAACTACTGACATTGCCATGAAGTCTTGTCTCTGTGCACACATGCAGATTTTGGAAGTTGCTTTCTTTCACCAGCTGTTTCCTCTGAATGTCCAAAAAGTTCCAGGTGCAAGCAGTATAAAGCAGTGTGTGTCTTGTCTGTGGCTGTAAAGAGGAAAAGCTGTAAACTCTCCCTTAAATTTCTGGACTTTTTCACCCAGAATTTTCAAATCAGCAGCTCTTTTGCTTTAAATTGCACTAGTCCTCAAAAATCTTTCTGAAGTAATTTTTGAATTGTGATACTGGGAATTCAAGAAGAGAAAATCCAACTGTCTTTGAATATTCAGTCATGGATTAATAGGAAATACTTCTCTTCAAGCTCCTTTTGCTTACAATACTGAGTTCCATGGGATAAGGTAGTGTGTAATCCCTGAGATGAGAGTTTTTGATGGCTTCAATGAAACTTTTTCTTTAAAAAAAGAAACTGTAATACATTTTGAAAGAAGTTAAAGTCTTTATTTTTTAAGGCAGAATAGGAATTGGGAGCAGATAAGGTATTCTTTTCAGAACTCGTGACTCCTCCCTTTCTAAAAAGATAAAGCTTCATAACTAAGTCATCGTGAAATCTGGGACAGAAAATCCAGTGGAGCTCGGGTTTAAGTATTGCATCTCTAGAAATGGACAGTTTAGTTTGTATTTGCTTCATAAAAAAAAGTGGAAAACGGGATTATTTTCCTGTGGTTAGGGCATGCCTGAGGTATGGCACCTGAAGACAAACACCCTTAATGAGGAGTTGGTGATGAGTTCCCCAGTGTCTCAGATTAGACACAGAGACCTTTCACTGACACAGTGTTAATTTTTCAGTATGTACTTCCTCAGGTTTCTTCCCCTCAGCATCTTTTTTGCTGTTTTCTACCCTGGAGCCAGTGTAGAGCTTTCCAGATAAGTCAATCGCAGTAGCCTCAGGTGTGCTGAAGAGCAGGAGGTGAACAAAAAGTGGGCAGAGGGAGAAGCTAATCCTTGCTCAGACTGCTCAGAAATTCCCTCCAGTGGTTTATTTCAAGTGGTTTTTTTTCAGTTCAAAGACTTTTTTGGCCAAATGACCAGATGGTGCGAGAGAATTCACAAGTTCCTATACATTCTTCACCCTTCCTTAATGACAGCTATGAGTTATTAGACTCCAGTGTGGATTTCTGCTGGGATCAGACAGGCAGACAGACTCAAGGTGCCTTTTGAGGAATTAGAATTCTTAGTTTGGCAGGGTATGAAGAAACCCTGTAGAAGCCTTCTGAAAGAAGTCTGGAGTTTAGGGGTGGAGTACACCAAGTGGTAGACTTAGTATTATTATCATAATGCTGTTTTTTTTTCCTATGTACTGCTAATTTAATATGAAACTTAATACTGAATAAAAAAATACTTAAACATTTATAGAGATGTTGCAAGAAAACATTGATTTTCTTCAATGACTTTTTTTTTCTCAATTACATTTTCTCAAAATCAATGTATTTTGGCAGACAAATTTTGATGCCACTTTTTATCATCATAGAAACAAGTAAGTGGTATTGGAATCTACTCATTATGGTGCTAAGCACTCCTAGCAAAGTAAAATAGTGTTTATGTAACAAAACCGCCATCTCTGTGACTGCTGAATCTCTTTAACATAAGTGGGAAAATAGAGGTTTAAAATGGTCTTTATTTACTTAGTACCATGTAGGAGCAAAGGCACAGCTAACTCCACGAACGCAGAAGCGTATTAAAGCCCGAACTCTAAAGTTCTTCTGTCACTGTTACTGTAGAAAGCACAGGTGACACGAGTATTTCAGCATGTGATGACCACTCCTGTGTTTTGTAACTATGTTCCATGTCATATTCTAGGAAGTCTCTGTTTGAAATCAGTTTATTTCATAGATATGATTTTCCATTTATTTGTTTGTTTATTTGATCATTTATTTCTTAGCTTTTTTTTTTTTTCCCAAAAAAGTTTTACTGAAAAAATTTAGTCCTTCCCAGTGGGATCCAGTTGCATTAGATACTTTCAGAAAAGTAAGCATCACATACCTATTAAATATTTCTCTGAGGGTTTATAGTTGCAATCAATTCTGACTGACTGCTCTCAAAAGATAGCATGTGAATACAGTCTATCACTCAGATCTTTATGAGCCATTGTAAAGTTCCATCCACTCAAGAAAGGTCTGCTGCTCTTAGGATATTGTTTGCTCTATGAAGTTAGCTGAATGACTGCATGAAGAGTGTGGTTGTCACTGTGCACAGGGCAGATATGAAGGGTTGTTAAGCAGTTTTGTCTGATGAACCTAGGCTGAAAAGTGTAGCATTAGGACTGGGTGTACCAGCCAGCAGTGACTGTACAGATATAACACTCTGTAAGCAGGTTGTACTGAAGCAGAGCCTGGCTAAGTGTGTTGTTCTACACCAAGATTGTAAAAGTCATTATCTGATGCATGCATTGATTAGATTTTTAATTCCTAGGTAAGACCACGGGTATCACAAAAGCACAGAAAGCCCTAAGCTGTCAGCACAGACTTAGTGCTGGGACCATACTGGGATAATTATGTGCTCCTTAAGATCCTGCTGTTCTGCTTATAGTCCAAGCTCAGGAAAGGAGGTCCAGGTGTGTGCAGCAATGTGGCATTTTAAAAGCCATGTCATTGAATTAGAGTGATTGCTGCTGGAGGAGCAAGACAGCTTTACAAATTGCTTTAAAATAGAGACTGAATCTCCTTGAATCTTTCGCTTGATGCATAATTTGCCCATTTATTTTCACAATAAAATTTTTTAATATGTTTTTTGCTCTTTTAACCACCACTGAAAGTACGTATTTTATATGCTCAGTAACATGTGTAGCTGCGTATATATTAGTGAATTATAGTGAAGAGGGAAGGAAATACTCCAGATGAAAGTGAAAAGGCTTTTTTGAAGCTGCAGTATTTTCAGTGGTGTCTTCCAGTGAGACTGCTGGTAGCAAGCAACAAGCTGACTTCTTGCTAGAACCTTCTGAACTGCTGCAAAAAGGTTTTTTTCGTGTTTTTGGTGCTGACACAAAACATGCATTTCAGATGGTGGCCTGTGACCACTGTCATGCACCCAATACAGATGACAAACTTGTTTCTTTGCTGAGATCATCCCATGACTCAAGACATGTGCCAGTATCTGCAATATCTCACTTCTGAAACTAGTGCAGAATACTGTGACATTCTGTATAAATTGGGAATTTTTTTAATGGTGCTTTATATTGTCTCTTATATGAAAATAAGATGATATTCAATTATGCTACATTTCACTGGTTTAATTTAGATTTGGTGTGCTAGAATAAAGTTATGGATGTAATTGATCGCCCTCTATAAAATGCCCAGGTTTTGCTCAGGTTTTTTTTTGTTTTTTTTTGAAAATATTTCAATTTTTTCCTTTGCATGCAAAATACTTTGGTGTGAAGGTGGTATCACTTAACCTTTATTAGTTACATCTATGCATAAACCAATCTGTTTAAATTAATTAGAATGACGATTGCAAAACGCATCTCAGAACCAATATTCCAAAAATGTGCTGATTTTGGAAACATTTCCCAAAGGAATACAATAAAATAACCAGGCAAAAATCCCAGCTTCAAAAATATCTCTGTACTAAGAACATATTAGCATAAAAAATTATTTCTTATAATTTTGGGTGTATCTTGCTGATGCATTAGACTCCTAGTACTATGTGTATGTAAGGATACTAATAAATGTAAAAAATATTCATTTAATAGAGCATAGATAAGCATGTAGTCATTTATAACTTGTTGATTGCTTAATAGAACATTACTCATCTGGATTGTCATTTTATTTTCCTTTAAGATACCTCATAATATTAGAAATGAACACAGGCAAGCTTTGGACATTTTACATAAATGTGTCCTGGCCTGTTGTCATTTAATTTTTCAAAATGACATTTTACTTTTTGTACTGATCATACTTTTACTTGAAAAATTCGTATGCATTTTTATAGTGTCTGAACTGCCTCTCCTTGTAAGGGAGGTATTTGCCTCCAAGGTAGAATTCTATGCTGCACTCCAGTTAATGTTTTAGAAAGGTAAGATCATGGATAATTCCATATTCTCAAAGAGGATGAAGTAGGATGAACCAACACTAAATGTACTGTTTCACTCAACACTGTTTTTTGTTCATGTGCATTAAAAAAATAGTGCTTTAAAGAGTATTCTTCTTTCAGACCTATAGTGCCAGCAAAAATAACTCCTGTTTCCATTACCACCTTGAGCATTTCTTTCCTAATTCATTTACTTGGATAAAATTGGAGGATTAAAAAATTGTTTGCTTTGAAATTTATTTTCTTTTGCTAGAGTTGCTGAGTATTTTTAAATAATAAATTAGATGACTGCAAGCAAAATGTAGAGAAACAGTACAAAAAAAAAAGGCTTCTTTCTTCTGCAATTTCATTATTATATTTAAAGTTTTCAAAACAAGGCCTTGACCTGTACTTATTAACATGTTACTGTTAGAACTCTAAAGTACACTTTTTCATTGGTTTCACTGCAGGGACTGATAAAAGCAGTCGCTGTTCTAACATTCTCCCTTCTGGCAGTTATTTTAAATGGTCTTTTATACTTGGAGAGTTCATCATAAATTTCTAATGCTGGTGCCAATGAAGTTTGTTACAAGTTCTTGTACTGCAGTGAGACATAGTGCATTTCGTAATGCAGCAGAGTGGCCACTGGAGGAAAAACCCTCTGAATAAGCTGTAAGTGACTTCCAAACTCCCAGAGCACCCCAGAGAATCTCTGGAGGCTCTGGGTAGACTTTCTGCTATGTTAATTAAAATAAATTTCTTTAAAATAGAGAACCTGCCTTGATCATAGTCATACATTTCTAATCCTTTTTTTGTCATCCCTTACAAGTGTGGATCATTTCTGACAAGAATTATTCATTTTGGCTTAAATGTTTTTATCGTGTTCTTGAGTGGAAATATGAGCAAATGCAGCTTCACCTTTTGGGAATAGAAGTGGTTTTAAAAGATAAAGACATCTTGCCATTTTTGTTATTTTCTTTATCACAAAGAAACAGAAAAATGAAGAGCCTGGGATAAAAAATAAATTATTCTTCCCACAGTCCTAAATTTACTGCACCACCAGAAATCAGATAGAACTTGAAATACTCACTATCCCCTTGGAGTCACTAGATTTAGTCAGATTAGGAATATTTAACTCCCATGCATCTGAGAAATCTCAGAAGGAGCCAGTCGCTCCAGTGGTGTGAGTGACAGAGGTGAGGAGAGGCAGTGAGGGGCTGCTCTTTTCTGGGAGCCTTCCCCAAGGAATCACCACAACAAGACCAGTGCTGCTCACCCCAGGCAATGGAATGTTGCAGCAGCTGTGGTCTTTTAATTCTTTTTCCCTCTTGCTGACAGCACAAACCTCTGTACCTGCTTCAAAGAGAGATTGCCAACTGCAAAGGGAAGGAAAAAATAAACATAGTGTATGCTCTGGGTCAGCTTTGTCAGTGTTCTCTGCTCTGCTGAAACATGCTCAGCCTCTGAAGGAGTTCAGCCCCAAGGCTCACAGTTTGTAATCTGGCTGCAGGAATTTCCTTTCGGTTCATCTACTCAAAACCACCTTGGAAGTGACAGCATCCTGGACATTCCAGTCAGGCTTTCTCTGCAGTGCTTTTGACTTGGTTTATAGTGGCATTGTGGCAGAGTGATGCAGAAAGGATGGAGAGCAACGGGGGAGCCTTGCCAGGGTTGTTCAAACTGGCAATGATGTTTTAAGGCCTGGCTTCTGCATCACTGTGAGACACACTCTGGTCAGATTGTGAGTTACAGGCACTCCTGAAGTGAAAGTTTTGCTAAACAAAAGTGAATCAAGGTGCCTTCCTGGCTTGGTGTTGTAAATGGGGACAACATGCTTTTAAAATTATTTTTTGTGGGAAATTTTAGAAAACACAGTTTCAAGGTTTATGGTCCATTTAAAAACACAATTTAATAAATGACCTGATATTTCAAGAGTAAAATACTTTATGATAGAGCCTTATTTTTCCCTTACATTGTTCTCATGCTTGGCTAGTTCAAGTGCAACATCATGTACAGTATTAACTGGCACTTAGTTTTATGCCACATAATCTTTTTCACATTTTAAATATTAAAACCAAAATGCACATTCTGTAGGAAGATCAGGAAAGAAAGTCCAAGGAATTGTTAACAATTAGTTAGAAAGTGTTTAGATCTCAACGAAGGAGTGGCAAATTGGCTTAAGATTTAAGTGGCACCAGATCAAACACAAGAATAGTTTCTCTAACCACCTGATAAACTCTAAATTAACACCCTAATCCTGAGATAATCTCTGCTTATAGTGCACAGATATTGAAAAGATTAAGAGCAATCCAGAGTCATTAGAGGAAACATAACATATGCATACCCATGAATAATCTGTGTGGTGGTTGTTTAGAACAACCGTGAGGAAGAGATGGTCAGTGGGATTTGTTGAGCTGTGGAGGAGATTTACAGTTAACTAGTGGAAATCTCCACTTATACCCTGCATACCTACATGCTTAGGAAGAAGCAATTTCAAATCATTAAGTGACAAGATGACTCACTCATAAAATTTGAATAATCTAGTTTTGGGTGTACATACCTCATTTGTAAGACTTCTTCAATACCACTGTGATCCTTAGCAAAGACAGTGATTGAGAAGGCAGAAGTATTAGGCCCCTAATATTTGCCTTTGAAGAACTCATTGAACACTTTTTGTCTTCAGTACATTTTTGAATTGAGATCTGAGTCATATTCATGACACAATCTTAACCTCCAAGAAAGAGGGTGGGACTGGTGCAATGTGAAATCTGAATTCCCTGTTAAGTGAGAGAGCCAGCACTGGAGCAGAGGGATGGGCTGGGTTCATCTGGCAGAAGAAAGGCACAGTGCTGAGAGGGAAGGTGACTGTGCTCTGTTTTATGGCCAGATGTCAGATGTGAAGTCTAATTATGTCTGTCACATCTTCAAACTAGATATGATGCAAAATTCTATTAGTGTTTCTCAGATATCAAACCAATTTGCAAGGTGTTTTTTTTGTGTTCTGGTTTTGATCAGTGAGAATTCACGTTTTAAAGTTTTTTGGGTTTTTTTTTTTTTTAATGCAGATGTAAGGGCTAGAAACCTCTAAAAAACATGGAGTTACATGTCTCCAAAACCAGAGCTGGTTTCCTGTACCTTTATTTTTTTATGCGGAGCTCCTTGGTAAAGGGATGTATCTCTGAACAGAACCTCTCTAGTCCTGAACACTATATGCCCATAAGCATGTAGATGGGGTAAGAAATCAGAGGGAGGTAGTCAGAATTTAGAAACAAAATTGAAGGGGAGGAACACTTTGTCCTGTATCAAAAAAGAAAGAAAGAAAAAAAAGAACTGGAATTTGGTAGGGTTTGCTTTTCCTTGAAGTTATAGTGAAGCAGACATAATTTTTGATAGTTCTCTCATGTGGCTGGTCCTTCAAAAAGTTTTTGTGCAGGGACCTACGCAGTCGTCCTTGATGTGAATTTGGAGTACCATGGGTAAATCATAAGTGATCGAAAGAAGCATGTTCCATTACAGTCTAATGTAAAATAAATAGTAGCTAAGTTTCTTCAGTCTTCCATTAGGCTTCTGTATGTAATGGAAAGCTGTTTTTTCACTTCTGATAGGGGGTGGAAAGATTTGAATATAGAAGTGGATAGTCCTTAACTTTGTAGCTGTTTTACTTGCCAGCTATGTGCCCAGATGTATTTATAGCTGCATATCTACAATAAGCATATCTGAAAATGTTGGAGAAGGAAAGTCCAAATTATTTGAAAGACAACATGATTCATTATTCCTCCTCCAAGTGAGATTTCTCTGGCTTGACAGCTCTGAACCTCAGCCATTTTATTTAAATTTTCAGACACTTCACAGAGAACATAAAAAAGACAGGTTTCATTGAAGTCCCTTGACCCATATATTATTGAGATAACATAATAAATAATTCTTCCACCGTTTTAGTATTTTTATAGGCAGCTGTAATGTTTACATGTATCAAGAGCACAGACAGTCAGATTTATTTTTATTATTATTACCTGAAATCTGTCTACAACATGACATATTTGGTTTTGTTGTAATTGAGAATTTTATTAGGGTATGTGCAATAGACTCCCTTTTTTTTCCAGACAATGAAACCAGATTAAGAATTTATAACTTCCTATGTTATGCATAGTTAAAAGTCAGTATTTAGCTTCAATGTTTGTCCACTGAGTGAACTGCTAGTCATTTAATTAACTAAATATATGTTTATTGAAGCCATTTGAAATGATACAGTATGCAGTGAAAGTGGGTTTTTGTCCTACTATACTTGTTTATCACCAAAATCACTCAATTTATGTTATTTGGATGAGAGCTAAGGCATAATTAAATTGAATCAGGTTTTCAAGGCATGTATAGGAAAAAATTTACTCTCTAATGAAAATGTTAAGACGAGGAAGAACTAATTTGGCCTGGATTGTTTACAGCTTTGAGCTTGCTTGCATATAATTTTACCAGGACTATTTCAAACCGTTTATTTGATGTCCATCTCAATTTCTTTGAAAAATAAGGGAGGGAATGAAAAAAGCTGATGGAAATTTGGAAAATGCTGTGCTTTGTGTTTGCGGAGGTTTCAGTCTATATGGAAAGCGACTGCCAAAACACTTCTCAGCCTGATAGGTCCTAGTGTATTTAATTAAATTAATTGGTTGCATTTGGGACAAATTGGTTGATTGAAGGACATTGAAAAATCTGTCTTAAACTTCGTGAGGTTTTCCACATTAAGCTGATCAAACTGCCGAAATTTCTCTCAGTGATTGGTGTTCAGGACTATGGCTGTTTTTGCAGTTTAAGGAAGGGAATATGAACATAGCCCTCAACTACAGCTGCTCCACTTCTAATGTCAGATGTGCTACTGCATGCTGGAAGGGCTAGGTCACAAATCCCACTTCAGATTTTCACATGCCAAGATGAAAAAACCCATTTTAGCAAACATCAGCCTGAATTATTTGTGCTTACAACTGTGAAACACTGATGTTCTGTAACACCAATATCTTGAGGAGAAGCTGCTGGTAAACAAACACACGTAAGTCAACATTTAATCCAGAAATATACTGGAAATACAAAGTAAATTGTTTACTTTGATGATAGTGAATATGTTTTAGGTACAGGAAAAAAAGTAGTATCAATGAACTACAGAGTTCAAGAACTGTTAATATAGATAAAAATGCTATTGCTATGAATTCCCTAATGATAATACCTGTCACAAATTATTACTTCAAAAACGTGCAGTTGGACTAAATGGGGCAGCTATTACATCTGGATCTTAAGTACAAAACTGCTTCTTCTGACCTCCGTTATTCTACCGTGCTGTATAGTAGGTTCTTATTGAATGGCTGTACAGAAATCATGCTTTGACTTACTCTGCTTATGCCAGGCAGGAGTTTTGATTAGTTAAGATGAAAACATCTTCTTTTCCTACTTTGCCTTTGGAATAGATGATGTAAAATAAAAAAATTGAGTGCTTTCTGTTGTACAGATGATTCAGTAATATTTGTACTCCTGTTAGTAATGTTGGGGTATGGTGCCACCATTTGTGTCCTAATAAAATGTAATCAGGTATTGAATGTTTGCCTTCAAAAATGTTCAGCCTGAGCTGCTTTTTTTTGAGCAGTGTGGCAATAGACCATGAAGTGGAGCATACTCAGGTCTCTGATGCATCGCATCCCACAATATTTCTTCATGAAATGTTTAGTAATGTTTTAATGTTTATTTAACGGCAAACTGCAGCTTAGAGGCATCAAACCACCTATCTATGTGTTTAAAAATGTATTTAAGTACCTAGCTCTGTTCTGTTTAGGAAGACATTAGCTGAAGTGATACACTTGCTGAAATGGAGTAAATACTGTGATAAAACTCAGAAGATCTTTGCAGTCCACACTATGTGCAAACGACTGTCCTTCAGTACTATAAATCTCAATTTTGAATTTTATTTATAAAAAAGTCTGATAATTTCCTCCATGGTTGAAATATGGCTATCTAGCTCCCTAGAATATAATTTCTTGTTTAACACTTGTAATAGCTTTTGCTTTAGAGAGCACCCCAAATGAATGGTGCAGTAGTAGTATAGATATGGAAGATAAGTTTCAAGAGAAATCACCTCTATTTCTACTGCAGTGAACAAAATCTGGGTTTAAAAAATTATCCTACGGCCTGTCCCTTGCCCATTTTTTTTTTTTGGTAAATTATTTGAATATTTGCAAATCTTGCGTGATTGAAAGGTGTTCCATTTACTTATGAGACTCAGAACTCCTAAATGCTGAAAATATCTTCATAGCAAAATATCAGCAGGCTAAATCAGCCTGGACAGACAATCCAGTAACTGCAGATATAACCTTGAAGTAATCTTACGATAACCAGTCTTGGCTTTCTTTAGAGATTATCTGTATATTGTTTATCCTCAGACATTAGGTTGTGCCACAGAGGAAACCCCAGGTTTTTTAAGGCATTTCTTTTATACAAATCACAATTTTCCTTTCCAGAAACACTTCTAAACTTGTTTGGCTTATCAGGCTGATCTGTACAGCTTGGAAGACAAATCTTTAATAGCAAATACTTCTCATGAGTTGTTCTTGGCCAGTCCACAGATGGAGAACACTGAGTAAACTACAAGCAGTGATGTTTGTAATGATTACTTGCTGTTAAGAGGACCTGTGTGACAGTAAGTTAGTGAAGCTGATGAGATGCACAGGCAAATATACAGGATTCTGTGTCATAATCAGTTTTTGCAGAACATTTCATAGTGCATGAGCTCCTGCATCCTTCACCTCGCACACTTTTCCTGCTCAAAAACATGCTTTTACCTGGGGAACTTCTCTGGTTAGTCAGCAAATAAATAAAATCTTTAAATCATACTCTTCTGTGATTCAGGCATCTCATCCATTCCAGCTGAAGTGGTGAGGTTAACGCCAGCTCAGCAGTTGTACAAACAAAGATGGATTTTCTATTTAGAAGCACAAGTTTTGACAAGACCGGCTTTCTTTGTGGGTGCTGGAATTTGTGTCAGGTATTTTGCTGATTAGTACTTGAGATGTTGAGGGATTGCTCTAATGCATCTTTTTGTTGTTTGTGTTACCTCAGCATTATCACTTTGTAGTTTTGGTATTTACAGTGGCTCAGGTTCTAGTGGGCTTTCTGATGTATTCGTCAGGCAGCTAAACCGTGTATCAGAGATTTTGCTTCTCTCAAACTTTATTATGCTGTGGAAATCCCAGTTCTATTATGTCATCTGGTGCATGTTGAAAGCAGTCAGGAGTGTGATTGGACATACCCTTGCCATCACCTTCATTCTGCACTGACTGGAGTATCTATTACGACTTTTCTGTCTTTTATTATTTCCCTTTCCCTGACTCTGCTTATCATTGTTGAAATGGTCTAATATGTGTTCTGGTATCAATCATCTACTGTAGCTCTCTTTACACCTGTGCTGATCAAGGAATCAGACTAGTAGTGAGTAAATTATAATGTAAGGCTCCTGGGTTCCTCTCTCTGTTATTTAACAGGACGTTTTGCCAAGCACCCCCTCGACCCCCCGCCCCCAAAAAAAAAACAACCAATCAAAAAAAAGGCCACCCAAAAAAGCCAAGCCAAACCAAACAAAAAATCCTCCAAAAAACCAAAAACAAAAAAAAACCCCGCCAAAACCCCAAAACATAACAAAAAAACCCCAAAACCAACCAACCAACAACAACAACAAAAACCCAAAAAACCAAACCCAACCCTAAAACCCTGAAGAAAAAGACTGAAGAGAATTGCTAGCTAACAGCTTTAATGGCTAATAGCTTGGGGATGTGTTTTAAAAAAAAAATTCTGGGACTTCCTTATATTTTGTTTGAATTTTTTCAAGCCAAGACTGTGTTTTAATAAAACCATCAGATTTCACTTTGAGAAAAGAGAGAGTAGGATCCGATTCTGATAGTCCTACTCTTACTGATCAGTTCTTTTACGTTTGGAGTTCAAGTAGCTTGTGATGGGCTTATTGCAGCAGAATGAAGACTAGAGTCCAATCTTCTCTGCAGTTTTCTTATGTAATATTAGCAAGCTTTTGCAAAATAATATAATACTTATGTGACACAAATTGCATTGAAAGATTCCCCCCACGCATTCCCACTCACAGACGTTCCTTTGCTTGCTTTTCCTGTTCAGAATATATGGGGTGCCCCGACTGTCATTCTCCATGAATAGTTTTTCCAAATTCCCTTAGGAAAATTTGTTTTCTCTCTAAAACAAGATAATTTATTTCCCAGATGCTTTCATTCGTGCTAAAGAAAACTTCCTTTTCTTTTCGGTATTTACCTAAAACTACAGTTCGGTAATCATCACTGAAGTACTGCTTTCTTTGTATTCAGCTGTTAATGATCCAGAAAGTACCAATCACTGAAACGGTTATTAAAATTCTTAGTAAGTAGATGTAATTTAAGAGATCCAGACTGTCCAGAGGGCAGTAGACATAGATCTCTATTAAAAATGCAAGACATGTAAACTAATTTTTGGCAGTAGTTAATCAATAGCATGAAAAATAGAAAACTTCTGACACAGTAATAAGTTTAATTATATTTCAGTTCACTCTGGTAGACAAAAGTTTTTCTAACTTTGGGCTGAAAACATCAGAGTTTCAATTGATACTTTGAAATGTTTTGGACCTGTCAGAACATGAGTGATCAGATTTTTTGGTTTTGGGCTCTTCCCTGCTTTCAGAACTGAAACTTCCTAATTCTGTATGATGCTGTTTAATGCTATAAGTGCACAGTGTCTAATTTTATTTTTCCCTTTAAATATCATTTTGGTTGCTTAATACATAGAATAATATATATTATATACCTTAAGAACCATTCTGCAATATTCATTAATTTTTCTTCTACTTGTAATGTTCATAGAGTCATAGAATCATTTATGTTGGAAAAGACCTCTAAGATAATTGAGTCCAAAAGTTAACTGTATCCCCAAGTGCCACATCTAAATATCTTTAAAGTACCTCCAGGACAGTGATTCAGCCACTTCCCTGGGCCACCCAGTCTGATACTTGACAATCCTTTCAGTGATTTTTTTTCCTTGCCTGGAGCAACTCTAGGCCATTTCCTCTTATTTTACCACCAAAACCAAGCATGTGTGTGTATTTGTCTAATAATTTTCTTATTTTGGGTATTTTGATTGTTCTTGGGGGGTTTTTTTTGTTGGTTTGTTTGGGTTTTTTTAATGTTATATTTGGGTTGGCTGCTTGTGTGAACAAGGGAATGAGGTGGATTATAAGGGCATCTGTGTGAACAAGGGAATGAAGTGGATTATAACGGCATCCTTTTGGCCTTGTCTAACAATACCTGAATATCTTATTGAACTGTGGGTTGCAAGGAAGCCAATAGGTTTCCAGTATCTCCACCTTTAAAAATGGAAGACAAGGAGGAAACATTGACCCTGGAAGATTTGACAGCAAAAATGACAGCTGTCAGGATTTGTGATGTGGGAGTGTGTATGTGCTCTGATATTTTCAGTATTGAACAGAAATATGTAGTTCAGGTAGGTAGTTACATAGAGACTAATTTGCTTCAAGATTGAAATAAGGAATTCAAAACAGAGCACATAGCAACTGGCAAAGTTTTTTACATCACAACACATTAGTGATGTTTTAGAACATACAAATCTTAAAAACCAGGGAGGGAAACAAGCACAAAGCCCCACAGTCTGCCTTTATAGAATCATAGAATATCCAGAATTGGAAGGTACCCACAAGGGCGTAGTTTTTGAAGAAAAAATATTAGAAAATCCTGTATTATAATCTCTCTATGACAGCTAAAGATTGACTTGGAGCGTCAAGAAACATTTCATGTAATTGAAATTTCTGCTACCTACAGATTCATTGCTTATTTTTTGCTGCTTCAGCATTTTTCAGAATAAAATCATGGCACCTTAAGTGAGCATCTGTAATACAAAAGATTTAGTTGATGAATTGGTCTGAAGTCTCCCTTGTGTACATCCACTGGAATTGCACCACAGGTGAAATTGGTGTTTGTTTGTTTGTTTGTTCTCTACCACTGAATTATATTCCCTGTTATTATTTTGCATCAAAAGGCAAATACTAGTAATAGCAGTCATCTTGCTTAGTCCAACATCCTAAGTGCGTAAGTGGCATGATTTCAGCTATGGTGCTTTATCAGCAATATGCTTGGGTCTGTGCCAGCTAAAGAGTATTTATAAAATAACACCACTGGCATAGTAACTTTAAGAATTTTTATTGTTCTTTAAAAGCGCAATATTTAAAAACTATTAAACATAAGATTGTTCTCATTCAATCTCTGACTTCCTTTATTAACACTAACTGCAAGATTTGCTTGGAGAAATTTGCAGTAGATAGATTTGCTTTCTCACTGCTGCACTAATCTAAGATTCTACACAAGGCTTAAATTATACGTGATGGAAAAGAGAAGAGTAGAGAATTTAATTAAATTAAATGACCAAGTTGTCTCGGTCCAAACACATTTGGTCAAAAACTGTGCCAGCAATTGCTGTAACAATGTTCAGGCTGACCCCAACTGAAATACAGCTATAATACACTGTTTAAATTAAAAAGAAAAAAAAGGAAAGAAACAGAAACCCCTTAAATAAAGACCTGGTGCATAGTATTAGCAATAAAGAAAGAATTTACAGCTACTAACTGAAGTTTTGTTTGTGTATGTCACAAGGACACACTTTTTGATGGAGTGCCTTGCTCTGAATTCTACAAAAGGCTTGCAGGGAAAGATCCACAAAGATGCATCTTATTTCTCCAGGTTCCTTGGAGACCAGCATATTATCCATCTACTAGTTCCCCTACTACACATTCAGACACTAAAAGGGTTTGTCTGAGAGCCCCATTGCTCATAAAAACTGATTTTCCCATGCGTGCACAAAATGATTATTCAGAGTTTTCTGGCTCTTGCTGTCTCAGGTGACAGTCAAACTCTTCTGTGTTCCAGAGCTACACAGCCCTTGTCGAGCTCATCCTTCATCCCAGACTGATGCCTAAAAATAAAGCTCTGGCAGCAATACATTTCAAATGTGATAATGTATGTGTTTTACATATTTCATCTGTATCTGATATATTCTTCTAAACACTACTTTGTAAAATGGAAAAAAATCCACCAAAAGCAACTCCCAACACTTCAGGCTTTATTCTTCTCTACTTGTTCATAAATAGATTTATATTTTTGTTCAGTCATTGATTCTTAGTTTATCTTTAAAGAAATATCTCTTACATATATTGTTATATTGCTGTTATACGAGGCGTGTGATGCTTTGGTGCATCTGTGTTTTCTTTGGTATGAATTCTTATTAGGAAACACACCTGAGACAATGTAATGTTTAAAAAAAACTTCCATTGTGAGTTTGATATCAACACCATTGAAAGTAATATTATCTTAGTAATCCATTTGATAGAAGCCAAAGTCTAATGGCTTAACATAGACTCCTCTTCTGAATTTAGTGTTAGTGAAGCAATACCAGAATTCTTCAGTTATGTGTTTTCGGCTTTGCTTCTAGAAATAGTAACTGCTTTGGTTTACGTTTTCCCTCAGATTTTCCCTTAAAGGTATTGCCATCTTTAAATCCCATCCTAATTACAGTGTTATGAGGCAAAGGATATAGTTTGTTTGTTCATTACTGTGTTTTCCATGTTTGTGGGAGTTTTCCTTTGTCAGATAAATATGCCTTGGGCATATGTCAGCTAGCTAGCCAGCACCGTTTTTGAATTTGGGCTGTAAACAAAGTGTTTATGCTAAATAACTGTTCTTTTTCCCAGGAGATGAAGTTGGTAGTGCTGAATTGCATTATAACCTCCAAATATGTGTGACTAAATACACAGTTTTCCTCACATACACATGCAGAACTGGTCATCATGGAAAAACAAATCTGAGCAATCATGCTGGCCATCACTATCTCTTGGTACAGGTAAACACAAGTGTACCTGAACAAGCCTGTGGTGATTGTGCCCTCAGCTCAGACAACAGCTGCTCTTGCTGAGAAGATGCTCTCACTAAATGAGAAGCTGGATGGTACCTCAGCATCAAGGGACTGTACTTACAATCCTGCATTCCTGTTCATGGGGTGCACTTCATTGGTTAAAGTCACTTGCCTAAGTTTTTGGTGGTTGGCTGGGGACAGTCACTCTGTCTTTGCAGAGTTACAGCTGGAATCATGGGCCTTTAGTCACCTGTGATCATTTGTGTGATCATCTGTCCATCCACTAATTCTCTGCCTAAACTTTTAATATGTAAATTTTTTTACCATATCCTCTTCTCTTGAGCTGCCTCTCCTCTGACATTTTTGCCTTCCCACTTCTTTTGTCATGCTGCCTATTTTATACGTAGAAAGCATGGTGCTCTGTCTCTGTGACACTAACATGACTTCTTTTGCTGTCATGCTCTCTCTGCTTTTTTATTCTTTAACTTTCTTTGGTGGAGTCAGTACTTTGTTTTAGGTACTAGCTCAGAGACTTCTGGGATGGGATCCTGTTTTAAATTAATCCTGTAGTACAGTCTCAATACAAAACAGTGACACAATTAACAGGATCTTCTGAATTCTGCTTTTGATGAGAATTGTGTATAGCTATCATGCATCCAGGAGAAAGAATTTTTAAATGGGCAAAGGGTAAATTGGGGGAAAAAATATTTTTTATACTATTGTACAGTATTGTTGTTAGAAATTGGTTTACAAGGAAGGTACATCAGTGTCTTTAAAAATTTCAACTAGTATAATGGAAACATCATTGACTTCTATTTACAGAACATAACAATGCAGTTGGCTTCAAGAAAAACCTTGTATTTATTCATTTTGATAAACAGAACCTACTGGAATAAAATATTCTACTAAATTATATGTATTTTAATAGACTTTAACATGTAGGAGATGGATTCATCTCCTACATGTTAATGTAAATTATCAAATCTGTGCAAAACATCTAAATAGATGGTACACATTATACCTATGACTGACAAGAAGTAATTTTTGATTATAGTGGAAGTGATGCTTTCATCTGAAGATGTCATTTTTCTTGAAAACTAAAAATAGCTTCTTATTCAGATAGATTATCAGGCTGTGTTGCATGGAAACCATTTTTCTCTATTACTGTTCTTATGTAACATTGGCTTCAGGCTGAAAAACACAATTGTATTTTTGTTAAATTAACAGTTTAAGGTCAGGTTCTTTCTCCCTCTGCTGCTTTATATATATGTGCAAGTCTTATTTCACATATTCTCTGTGTCTTTTTGTGACATAGTGAACTCCTGTAGCATAGTGTTAGGGTTCACAGTGAAACCTTGTGGAAGATGGACTTGTGTCTTTTGCCCTTAGTCAAGCTGATGGGAGTTACAGCACTAAGTTTCTGTCTTGAGCTCTTTGTTGATCCCAGAGGATGGCATTAGTATAAAAATTTAAAAGTTGAATTTAAATAAATCTGTTTTTCTGTACTGCTGATGAAAATTAAGCGCCTTATTTTTTTTTGGTGAAAAAGGATTTCTCAGAGTTACTGAACTGGTTATTTTTTGTTGGTGGTGGTTTTTTCATTGAATAGCTTTTGGACAGACCCAAGGGTATTTGGCTAACACATTTTTCAGTGTTTTTGAATCTTTCAATTTTAGTGATTTAACACTCAATTACTCAATTTCCTCCTCTTTTAATGGTTATTCCACTACAGGTAAAATATTTTTGTCCTACCATTAATTAATAAAGTATGTTCTGGACTATAATTTTAGCTCAATACAGACTTTTTCCTCTAGAAATATATTTTCTGTATGTTTTCTCTGCAAGATATGGGGACAAAGTGTTTGAAGAGTTTTCATGGGTCTGTGAGTTCTCTATTCTACTTCATGATTTTCCATTTTCCCTGCCTCTCCTCCAGCCTTTGGAAAGCTGTGTCTGTCCACCTTGGCAGTTCCTCAGTATTCCTGCTGTCTGCACATATTGATTTCTGCTTCCCCTCCTTGCAGACCTTCAGAAATACAAAGCTGTAACAAATAGGGCTGTGGTCCTTGGTGTTTACAGACACAGCATCTGTTATCAGTAACTGCTGTGATATGCCTTTATTATAGATGAAAAGATACTTCAGACTCAGGGTTTGAGTTGGTAGGAGCATATGGCCTCTTAAGAAAGGAAAAATGAAATCTTTGTGATAGCCATTTGGAAGTGAGCCGTTTGACTAAGATGGAGAGTCACACAAAATGGTGCTTCTAACTATGAAGCTCTGGGCTGGAGGGGAAGAAGGAGGCAATTGTATAAAGAAACAACTACAGAGAGACTCTGAAAGGGCCTAGGTTTGTTCAGAGATTGTAAATGAATTCTAAACCTTTATTTTAAGACGGAATTCTAATGTGCAGATTTTGAGATTGTATATTTCTGTTAGATGTGGTTTGAAATCCTTTTCTCCACTCTATAATTGTCTGGTTCCAGCATCCCTATAAACATATTGGAAAGCTATCTGCTACTGACTGTATTTTCACAAGAAGGAAAAGCCCTCACAGGTGCTGCAACCTCAATTGGATGTGCCAGTTATCAGCCATTTTTTTCCCACCTGCAGCTGACCTTTATCACAGCCTGTGAGCAGAAGCACTGCAATACTTCATCCTCAGAGAGAAGATTCCAAGACATGTCTTAAATGCTGGACTTCAGTGCCCTGTTCAGGGGCCTGGCTGATGAACACTGTGATTATTTTCTCATCTTCATAGCATCACATGGAAGAGCTCTTGGGTCCATTTCTTTGGACATACAATGCAAAGGTCCAGATGTGCCATACCGAGTGCTGTAGCGGGCAAGACTCAATTTGGGATTATGGGATTATGTTTTTCCAATGCAAACCTAAAGGCATCTTCTCTAAATCAGGAACTAACGCCACCCTGAAAATTTCATCTTAAAGCATGGCTGGAAGTAAAACTTTCTTGGTTGTTGCTGTGAAAAATGGATGTCACTCAACAACGTGGTAGACAGCTCAGTTCCACCATTTTAGCAAGGTTGTTACTCCTTTGTTTCCTCCAAATCTGTGCTTGCCTGTAGTTAAGCATAATGATTAGGACTCCTAATTGTACTTAGTTATTTTGCATTCTTTAAAAATCTTCAAAGCTCCTAAGATTCTTCTTATTTTCGTGATTACCAACAAATAATGTCCCTGAATGCCTTCCTGCCTCTTCTAATGACTCTTTTCAGCTACATCTCACTTCAGATGAGCTTTATTTGAAATTTTCAGAACTGATCATTTTTGGAGATGCAACATGTCAAAAAGTGCTAAGAGACTCTTCAAAACATAATTAGCACCTGTTTATTCTGAGTATTATATCTTTCAAATGGCTGTACCCAAGCACTGTCAAATTTGAGCCAATGGCTAATGAGAAATATTTGCAATATCTGAAAAATAAATGAGCATTTTCTTGTGTTACGAGTTTCTTCTGGTTTTGTGTTTCAGGATTGTGGGGTGTAGGGTTTTTTCTTTTTTTTGGTGATATTTTTTGTTGTTGTTTTTGATTGGTTGGTTGGTTAGTGGTTTTTTTTGTTTTGTTTTGGTTGGTTGGTTGATTGTTGGTGTGGGGTTTTTTTCAAGACTCTAAAGATGGAGTTGAGAAACCTGGGAAAAAAGCAGAGGCGCAAATAAGAATGAGTAGATATTCCTCAATTTTTTTTCCTTTTTTCCATCTATAAAAGAACAGGAGCTAAGAAATTGAAAATCACTTCATTTCTAATTCTTGGAAGGAATATGGTATTGGATAAAGGGTCCAAATCTCACTGAAATGTTTTCTCTGTAATTAGAAGAAAATCTCAAATACATGGCATCTCCCCAAATACCAAATCAGAAAAGCATCTTAATTGTGCAATTTCCTTTAGCTACAGAGGTTTTAGTCCCACTGCATTTTCCATTCACCTATGGAGAGGCAGCCTGACAGGACTGCTGTGCAGAGCTATTAGGTTTAATTGCCATGGCTTTACTTTGCTTTTCTTTACCCAGAACATGTTTGTGGCTAAAAATAGAGCCATTCTTTTCTGATGTAGATATAACATCTCTAGGAGCTTAAAAGGTTGCTATTCACCAGCAAAATGGTGATTTATAAAATACTTACAAGGAAGTAACTCTTTTTGTAGAAAGCTAACATTTCTCAGCTGAGGAATTGTTTTAGATGGTCAACCCATATTTGTGTTCCTTTCATATTTAATCTGTAGTCCTCCTCTTCTGCCCTTCTAATTTCCATTAGGAATTTTTTTTTCTCAAATTACACATTTTGATGTACAGGATGGATCAATATGGGCCTCATTGAACATAAATGGTCAGATAAAATTAGAGGATTACTGTTCAGTACTTTATATACCTTGTATAAATCATAGAGAACAGCCTATAGAGTAGAGGCAAAAATAACCATGAACGGCCAGCATGATTTTAGGAAGGGTGTCCCTGCCTGATCAATCTGATCTCCTTTTATGACCTGTCTAGTGGATGTGAAGAAGGCCATGGATATTGTCTACCTGGACTTGAACAAAGCCTTTGACACCATCTCCCATAGCACACTCCTGAAAAAACTGGCACTTCCTGGACAGGTGCACCCTTTGCTGAATAAGAACTGTCTGTATGGCTAAGCCCAGAGTGGTGCAGAATAGTTTTGCATCCAGCCGATGTCCAGTCACCAGTGGTGTCCCCCAGGGATCAGTGTTGGGCCTAGTTCTCTTTAGTATCTCCATTGATGATCTGGATGAAGAGATTGAGTCCTCCATTATCAGATTTGCAGATGACTCCGAGTTGGGTGCAGAGGGATCTCAACAGGCTGGGTAGATGAGCTAAGACCACTGGTGTGAAGTTCAACAAGACTAACAAAGTATGCCTTGACCACAATGTAGTGCTACAGGCTGGAATGCTGCCCAGTGGAAAAGGACCTTGCCCACAGCAGCTGAACCTGAGCCAGCATGTGCCCAGGTGGCCAGGAAGGCCAGTGGTGACCTGATCTTCATCAGCAATGGTGTGGCCAGAAGGACCAGGGAAGTTACTCTTCCCCTGTACTCAGCACCAGTGAGGTCACACCTCAAATCCCATGTCCAGTTCTGGAAAAATATTGAGGGGCTGGAACATGTCTAGAGAAGGGCAACACACCTGGTGAAGGGTCTGGAGCAAGTCCTGTGAGGAGGGGCTGATGGAGCTGATGGGTGTTTAGCCTGGAGAAAAGGAGGCTCAGGGGTGACCTTATCACTCTCTCTCTACATCCATCTGAAAAGAGGCTGTAGCCAGGTGGGGGTTGATCTCCCAGGCAACAAGTGACAAGACAAGAGGACACAGTCTTAAACTGTACCAGGAGAGGTTTAGGCTGGAAATTGTGAAGAAATTCTTTATAGAAAAGGTGATTAGATAATGGAATGGGCTGCCCAGAGAGGTGGTGGAATCACCATCTGTGGAGGTGTTTAAGGAAAAATGACATGGCACTCAGTGTCATGGTCTAGTTGACAGTGTGGTGTTGGGTTATAAATTGGACTCAATGATCCCAGGGGACTTTTCCAACCTAAATGATTCCAACCTAAGTGATTCTGTCAATGGTGGTTCTTGTGTTCCCAAATGGAAGACAGGCCTTTTCTACTCACCACTTTGAAACTGAGTACTCTAGAGCAGCTCCCTAGAGCCAGCTACATCTATTGCAGTTGACAGGCTGTTTGTCCACTGATTTTGGCAAAGTGAACTCAGGCTTACTGTGCAGTGAACATGCTCTCACTGAAAGTAAACTGAAATTTGCTAGTAGCAATGCTAAGTCAATCACCACCTGCCAAATATTTTTTCTTTCTATTTGTTATGGTAAATTAATTATCATTTCAAACAGCTAGGCTTTTTTTTCCCCTCTGCATTCTTGTTCACATAATGTGCTTGATCTCCTCTTGCAAGCTGGAATACTCTAGGAAAAGAATGACTTTTGTTTTCTACTAGAATATAAATAGTGTGCAGAAAATAATGTGAAAACTCCTCGGGGGAGCTCTGTAGCCTGGTTCTCAAAGATTAATATTTTCATCTTAGATATCAGAGTTGTGGACTG
The DNA here is from genome assembly GCA_025920805.1 of Petroica traversi. NCBI lineage: Eukaryota > Metazoa > Chordata > Aves > Passeriformes > Petroicidae > Petroica > Petroica traversi. The sequence continues at coordinate 4,503,233 of JAHLSL010000014.1, read as the reverse complement.
ACTTATGGGCTACTCATCACTAGCATATTTTTTTTATATTAGTATGTAATTATATGGTTTTAAAGTACAATTCTGTTTGCTAGTGAAGGGAGCAGAACCAGACTGGTAGCCCTGAGGGCTTTGCAGTTTCCTGATGATACACAGGACAGGTGTCAGCAAGCAGTCCTGTGGCAGGACAAGGAGGTAGCTGAAGGAGACCTGTTCACAGGCACAGCAGCAGTTGTATGTTGATCACCCCAACACTTGAGAAAGTACACCATAACAAACAGCTAGATTGGAAACCGTATTCAGTAGACTGACAGTCCTATTCAAGGCACAATTCAGTCATTTCTGCTTGAGAATTATATCCTTAGCTCTTGTGTACTCAGCTGAATAGTATGTGCTTTCCAAGGGTCTTATTATCAGAGGTTATCCTGCTCTTCTGAGAGAGTTTTTATCCTTCTGCATTACTCAAATGCCAGAAAATGCTTCAAATCCAGAATAAAATTCACATTCAGGATTTCGTCTGTGGATTTTCGGGTTTTAAATTGAGACCATGACGTTAGCATCCTGAAAAGCAGCATAATTACACAGGAGGTGGAGAGCCAGGCTGAGATCTGCTCAAGAGCTCATTTCAGGAGCCCAGGTCTCCTGGAGTGCTAGCAGAGGTATTGGAGGAGGCTATTGTATTATTGCTCTCCCTAGTCTGGATGGAAAATTGTACCTATCTGTCCCCAATGCTAAAAAGTCCCCAGACCCCTGGGGAGAAAGTAATTCTGTTTGTGTCTGGAGGAAGAAATATCTGAAGGCAAAGTGGCAATTTTTTGTCTATGACTGGCCTCCTGCCTGAGCTTCCTCACAAAGTTGTAATTTAGGTCTTTCTTAGCAGCTCTCTTTGGTGTGTCTTCAACCTGGAGTATGTATGTTGTGCCTCCTCATTTTGTGTGACCTCTGCCCAGGTATAAAGTTAGGAATGTTGTGGACAATGTGAATTTATTTAGTCGAGCTTAAAAAAACTCAAACAATTTCTTAATCATCTCTAGTGTTTGTGCCTTAACTGTGGTTTTTTATGTGCTCTTTAAAACTTCATTAAGGGGAATGAAATATTTCATAAAAGCTGTAAACCACACTTGATGTGGAACTGAATGTCTAGCTCTTGTAACCTATGCTGGATTTATCTTCTCTAGAGATCCTCAAGAGGTGTCTGGGCATAATCCTTTGCAATGTGCTCTAGGATGACCCTGCTTGAGCAGAGAGGTTGGACCAGATGACCCCACAGTGTTCCCTTCCATTCTGTGATCCTGGGATGCCAAGATTTTTCATGCTCTCTCCAAAACGAAACACATCTAAAAACTCTCTAGAAGGGAGCTCTTCAGCCAGTTAGCACGTTATATCAATAGGAATGGTAATTTTTATTGGTTACTTCATGTTTTCTATGGTGTGCCTAGAGATTTTCATTTTGCAGCTATTACAATTACACTAACTATACAGATAAAAACACTGTGAACTAGTATACAGATTTCCTTTTGTTTGAAGAATGTACATACTAATGGGATCTTTTCAATACAAATTAAGCCATTTTGAGGTATACAAGTTAATTTACATAATAGACTTTGCCTGTGAAGCTTAGCATTTTGGTCCTGATTAAACAAGGATAAACAAGGATATCTGTGAGTGCGCTCATTACTCCCATGAAACCTCTCTGCTGTGAAGAGGAAGTGAAGTTTTGTTTGTTTGAATTTTTTAAAGTTTTCAATTAGATTTAAGCCAAAACAAAATATATATAGACATATTTGTGTAGAAATGCTCTTCAGATCCCCTTTTTTCTTCTCTCAGATATAAAAGACAGTGAACAGCAAATGTTTCCACAGTTTGGTGCACTGAAACTCTTTTCTACCTCACCTACCTCAAACAGGTGAGGAGAATGGGCACAAGTTACCAGACCAAGTAGCCCCTCCCTCTCTTCTACCTTTCAGAAACCCCAGGGGAGCAAACCCGAGGTTGCAAGTAGAGAAGTCTGTTAAACATGGATAGAAAGAAGGACTTCAAAGTAGTCTCCCCATGCTTCCTTTCATGCTTGGCCTTCAAAATGTCCAGCTCCTGTCAAGAATGGGTAGAGGGGAACAGCAAAAGGAGTGTGCAGAGATCACAGAGAGGGACCAGATTGAGGCTGTAAGGAGGATGAGCAAATAATTACAGTCAGCCTGTAATTCCAGCAGCTGGTCATCTGAAATGGACTGGCATTTCTCTCCACAGAGCCATACATTGAATAATTAATAATTACGTTACAGACACAGCAGTTAAAAAACACAAAATCACAAACCAAAACAAACACCCCCCTCTCCGAGTGCTGAATGTGATTAGAAAGGTTTCTTCAGCATTGGCTACTATACTTGAATTTCTTTCTATTTCTATTTGTTTCCAAAGTATTCCCTTTGTACATATGTGACAGTTACACCCTTTCCTGAATTCACTAGCATAGGTCTGAATGAGAACTAGCTATTGTCAATATATTTTTACTTGATGCCATTTGGATCCAAAGGTTTTTGTTTCCTTGATCAAGATTCAACAATACTTGGATAAATAGTAGCCCCAGGATTGCCTTAATGTATCCCAAATTAATGTATGTTTGTTTATGGTTGCATCTAATTTTATTTTTTGTCTTTCTGCATGTAATTGCTAATGAATATCTACAGTCACTTTCTAAAACATGTCCTGATGTGATCCAAGCTTACGTCCATGTCCTTTAGTGACACTGCCTTTCTGTTCTGTTTTATCTCACATATTTATCCTTTTTCCTTCTTCTTTTAACCACAGACACTCAAAGCACGTTTTTTTGGGTTTTTTTAAATGGTAATCTTGGATTCAGAATTGTCATACTGGGAATCCCTGCACTCCCTCATCTTTTTCCATCACATTCATTTTGTGCTTTTCATCTTCTGAAAGCTACTATATCTTTCCTGTCTGTTCGCTTTTGTATTTTACCAAATTGCTCTATACTCCTCTGCAAAGGGAGCTATCTTCATCTTCCCCACCCTGTTTTTGTGCAGTTCTCCGTCACAAGTAAGGTTCCAGCCTGCCCATGACCCATTTCTGCTGCAATGCCAGTGACAAGGCTTTTAAGTGCTTTCCAATACATTGAGAGGAGGATGTAGTATGAAAAACAGTTTATTACTTTAGTATGCAATAAGCTCAGTAGAACTGGTTGCATTTCTGCCCAAACATACTTTTACATCTCAGTGTCTTGGAGAGCGTAAACAGAATGAAGACTGTGTTCATGTCTGTTCTCTGCAGTAGCTACCAAATATAGCCCAATCTAAACCAATACATTCAAATCCTGGGTTAACAGTGCTATTTAATATTAAAAGAAAAGTTCTTCTAGCACTAAATACAATTTCAGTTCATCATTACTCTTTGCAGTTCTGCCTGCCTGGCTTGTTTTTTGGGTTTTTTTTCCCCCCTCTTGCCATTTAAAACAAGGAACACACAGACTGCAGGGACGGATGTTAACATGCGAATTCAAAGGGAAAGTCCCTTGCTCTGTTTAACATTATGAATTGATGCTTTAAAAATTATCTGCTTCAGTGCTAATTTTACCTTGTGATGAAAGTTAGGCTTTAAATATGTAAAATGCAATGAGAGAGCAGCAGACACTATCAGTAGCCTGGAAAAGTTGTCTTGTTTTCCTCAGAATAATTGCATGACCTTCCTCTCAAAGTCAGGTCTGCTTAATTACCGAACAACTTAGAAACACAGGAAAGTGCTTCAGAAGCTTTCCATTGGTTTAGCTGAGGAGGAGCTGCAGGAGCTCCTGAAGCTTGGAGGGAGCTTGAAGGAAAGGTAGTGACATTTTAGTTCACAAATGATTTTAGGGATATAGACATCTAGGAGCAGAGAGCTATTGTTACAAGTTCCTGCTGAAATAAGACAGCTGAGTCCAAAAAACTTAGAAGACAAAATTGCTATCTGATGAATAATGTGTGAAATAACAGGGAACAATATGTGGAGGAGGTATGTGGTAACATTAGTAACATTTTTCATGCCCTTCAACATGTATTAATCAATACATGTTCTATATTTATTAACAAGAGAAAGACAACTTCTAAATTCTGCAAAGCCAGGGCAGCAGAATATTGACTTGCAGAAAGCCAAACAGGCTCTTCATCCTTCTCACCCTCCAGTACTATTTATGCATAATGGTTCTATTTAAACAGTCCAAATTTCTTGATTTGGAGAATAAAGCCTCCATGGACTGTGTCACTACTGCAAGATAGAGAGTTCAGTATCTATTCAGAGAAAGCTGTGGACTTTAGCAAAAAAGGCCTTTATTTAAGTCAAAAATAGCATTTGTAGCCCATGCTAATTACATTATGCACACTCCAACAACTGATAGGCATTGACCTGTATGGAACATTTCCAGTTAAAAACTGATTGAAACTGCTCCAGGCAATCGTTCTGCTTTACAGGGAAGCACTGATGCCTGATGCAATGACCTGACCAATGCTAAGCAAATACAAAGCCCTCTAAGCAGAGTGGTACAAATATAGACAGCCAAAAGGCCATCCTTATCAGCTGTGAATGCTGAGAGCAGGTTTCACAGCGATGAATAATCCTCAGCCAGCTAGTCATCCTCAGCACACTCCCATGGAGCTGAATGTACAGTGGCTAATTAATTTCTGGGCTGAGCTGGATGTGTTTTTGAAAATATCTTTGTTTCCTGCATAGAGCAAGAAGTTACATTTATGTCTTGTGTGAATTAGATAAGTGGGTGAAAAGCATCAGTGAAAAGCCATTCTCTGCTCATGCCCATTCAAGCATTTTACCTCTTCTTCCAGCTCTGTGCCAGTCATAGGTTAAAAATATCTGAAACATTAGGGACTCCGCTTCCTGTTTGTGTGTACAAAAGGTGTGTCCCCTTGCCTGCCATTAGTCCTTGAGGAGTTTTATGTAAAATGTAAGTATTTACATAATTAGGATACACATTAAGGGCCACTAAACATGAGAATATAACTGTGTTTGACATACTGTAGAGCCCTGAAGGCTTTAGAAACTTAGATTTGCTGTATGTGAATAATGTAGTTGTCATAATTTGATGTTACCCTTCCTGTATCTACATTTGACAACATAAACCAAAATCTACAATATGCTACATGCCATGCACCAAGATGTGAACATTTGTCCAGGTTACTTTGGGTCTTTACAGTCAGTCTTCATTACTGCATCAAAGTGATTGTGTGACTTTCCCCACACCAATGCTGACATATTTAGAATTAATGCATTTCTGAAATACCTTTTTAATTGTCTCTATTGTTTTCAAGATACTAAAATTCAGATTTTTCAATGCTTTTTTCCTGTGATGCTTTGCTAAATAATTTTTTCCCCTGATTTTCCTGAAAAAAAAGTAAGCATAACACATCTGGATAGTTTTAATATTCAAAATTGTCCTATAATGATGAATTATCCCTTATTAGTGTTTAATATTAATAAAATGAAAAACGTTTGTTTGAACTTTCCAGACACTATTATTCTTGAGAAAGAGAAAATTGTTAGGAATGATTGGTTTTTTAGTGAGTGTTTCAAAATCCAGCATAGGTAAGTGAGAAGGAGGCAAACAAGCAAAGCAGTAAACAGTGATGAGGATCCTGACATTGTTTGCAGTTCTGTAGTTTCCATTCTTCCAAGTTCAGTCTAAGTCAGGTCAACTCCTAACACTTTCAAACCACCTGCATTGCAAGTTGCTGCTGTTGTTGATCACAAAAGCAGGAATCTGAGGTGAAGGCATGAGTGGCAGGAGAGGAAAAGTTAAGGAATTTCAGAGCTTTTATGAAACAGTCAGTACAGTGGGGTGGTCACAGCTGGATGCCAGGTGCCCACTAAGCAGCTCTATCACTCCCCTTCCCAATGGTACAGAAGGAGAAAACAGAAAACAACTTGTAGGTTAAGATAAGGCAGTTTACTACAGAAAAAAAAAAAAAAAAAAAAAAAAAGCCAAAGCTGGCACAGGCATAAGCAGAGGGAAGAAAGAATTAATCTGTACTTCCCATCAGCGAGCCCTTGTTCAGGCACTTCCCAGGAACAAGGGCTTCAGCACATGTAGTGGTTGCCCTGGAAGGCAAACACTGGAATAACAAATGCTCCCTGTTCCTCCTCTCTCCCTTACCTTTTGTATCTGAGCTTATGTCACATGATATGGACTATCCCTCTGGTTAATTTGGGTCAGCTGGCCTGGTTGTGTCCCCTCCCAGGATCTTGCTCAGCCCCATCCTGCTGGTGGGGTGTGGAATGTTGAGGAGACAGCGCTGATTCTCTGCCAGCTCTGCTCGGCAGTAGCCAAAACACTGGGGTGTTATCGGCACCTTTTCAGCTACCAGTGCAAAGCACAGCACTGTGAGGGCTGCTAAGGGAGAATGAATTCCAGCTCAACCAGACCTAATACAGCCAGGAAAAAGTTCTCTGGTTTTTGTAATAACCTCATATGTTTTCTTCTACTTGACCAGACCAGCTAAGGTTTTATTTAGGTTAAAGGGGGGATGTGCACATTTGGTTTTTAGAATCTAATGGATCATAAAGTCCCAAGTGGAACAAATGGAGAAATTCAAGCCTTTACAGAGGTTATTGAAATGGGGCAGTGTCCATTCCCCATGCCTGTTCAATCAAAACATGCACAGTGACCTACATGTCAAATAAACTGTTTCGGTTTGGTTTTTTTTCTTCTTTTTTCTCCCCAAGAGGTTTCTGGCCTGTTGCTATAACAACTCTGTAGCATCATCAAAGTACCAAACACAAACAACTAACTCAGACCACAAAGCCTCAGTTCATCCTTTTTCCCTTTTCCCTGTGTATTCTTTCAACGTAATATGCACCAAGAATTCACAGGGACCACCACACAAATTAAAGTTTCCACCAGAGAGTACTCAGCATAACTGTACACCCTTCACATCTTTTCTGTGTTGTTAGTTGATGGTTATTAGAGGAAGGTGTTTGGCATGTGTTTTTAAACAAATGAAATAAACAACATACATTTGCACTGGGAAATATAATTACTTTATCGAGTAACTTGTAAATATTTTTCTCCTATATTTAGAATTATGTGGGCCATACCTTATCCATCTCTAATTAAATCCACAAACAGGAGAGAACAAGCTGCAGGATTATGCAAGACTCATTCTTAGGATTTACTATGACTGTTGTTGGAAAACAACAAACAAAATAGCATTTCCATGGCTGGCATGAAAGTGGTACATATTTTTCCTTGGAGAATCTATTTCAGATTCCATAAATATTTTTTTACAGCAGTAGCTGGGAGATGAAGGGGACTTAGCTTTTCAGAATTACAGAAAATGATGTAGCAGTCCCTTTTTGATTTCCTTCTTTCTCGTACTGAGTAGTTCAAAGTCTTTCTTTCTGCTTTTGTTATTGTGATTGCATTTAAAAGGTTTTACATTGATTGTGGTCTAAACTATTGTCTCCTTAGCCTCCTTTCTAATGGTCAGTTTATAGCTGATTTGATTACTCCTAGCTGGAAATTAAAAAGGTGTGACTTGTTGGTACAGATGCTGTCTCCCGTGTATTTGGGTACGGGAACAGAGAAAGAGACAGAGCAAAACGTGTGTGGCACAAGGACGAGTGGGGAAGATACTGTGGCTGGAAGTTCAATTCCAGCCTTCCCAGGCATCATGCTCACAGAGCACAGCAAGAAGCAGCTGTCTGCAGGCAAGAAGCAGGTCCCTTGCTGCTGAGATTCACCATTCTCATCACTTGGAGGTGACATGCAGGGATGTTTCCTGAGGCTGAAACAACTACCTTAAAGTAGACCATGGAAAAAGGCAAAGCGTGGCCCTAAAAAATCATCTTGGCATTTCCAAAACGTTGGCACTCCTTGATTCTGTTGCTATATTATTAGTTAAAATGGTTAATTCTGCTGTTGTCTTTTTTTTTTTTTTTACAAGTGACCTACATCTTCTCACTTTTATCTGAACTAAGAGGCACTGTGTTAAGCACTGAGTTGTGAAGAAAAAGGAAATAGAAATAAAGGGAAAACTATTCCCATTTAGCATGGGTAATCCAAGCAGAAAAATGTTCATTTAGCGTTTTGCAGTATTCTGATCATATCAGTAAAGCATTTTTCTGTAAACAATTTTTTTAGTTAAAAGCATATTGTTTCTGATCATACGCATTTCTATCAAAATTGTTTTAAGTCCTGCTTAGCTGTACTAATTTTGCCTTATGTCTCTGCTGGAGTAGCTGACCACAAAGGAATTACAACGTTACACTTCTCAGTTAATGCCTAAAACATAGAAAGTTCTGCCTCCAGGTTTGTTTGCATTTGCTTATTTGGTTGGTTTAGTTTTCCCTGATACTGTTTATGAGTGGGTCATGTACAATGACATGTATTTGTCTCTGATTTGCCTGAAGACTTCAGTTTGATCTACAGATGCTTGAAAAACTCCATCTGGCATCAGTACAGCAGGCCTACTGATGTTAACCTCTTTTCCCAGGGAGGTAAAATTGTATCCTCGCTCCTAATATTATCTGCTGGTATTTAGGCTGGTCTTGGTTTTCCTTGTGTGTTTGAAAACAAAGTATAATTTAGATTTAGTCTCTCCAGTTGCTTTCACTGTCTGTAGGTGTGTGTTTTGGAGCAATGTTCCAGGTTTGTGTTTGTCTGACAGGCCTTTCTGTGCCATGCAGACAGCCTGGGAACCCTGGGCAGGGGTGCAGAAGCTTGGCAGCAGTCAGGTGGATGTATAGCTTACCTTTGGGGGCTCCTTTAGGACTGCCCTGTACTCTGACATATACATCCAATGCTTAACCATTCATAGTCCCTTTTCGGAGAGAGCAACTTGCTCCAGGTCCTTGGTCTCTCCAGGGAACCAGGAAAAGCTCCCCTTATAGCCAAACATAGGTAGAGTTGTACAGCAGCAGCTCTACTGTGCCTGCACCAGACTGAGCAGCATTATTTTCAGCTTGTCACCCAAGTCAGCCTACATCCACAGGATATGAACTCCTTGCAGCCTTTTAAGATTTCCCACTGGAAATTTCTGATTTCTTTGGCTACAGTGGCTTGAGTCATACTGAAAACTCTTGCCTTCTTTTGCTTCTTCCTTTTATTGTGTCTCTCAATCAGCCATCAGAAAAACTCAACTTATTGCTGAACCTGTTTCAAGGCAGCCTCTTGAAAGGTCTGTACTGCAGCTTTGCCTGGGGCCTCTTTCCTGTTTGTCTACCTCTACACAGAAGTATCCTTCCAGTACATTTATCCTGATCAAATTTCCCCAGAAAACATACATAGGAATGGCAGGAAAACTTCTCCCAGTTTTTAAAGGACAATCCCATAGGATGGGCTTATTTTTATCTCTCCTCACTAGATTTCTTCAAGAGAACGCACTCAAATGATACAGAATTGGTCCTGCTTTGTCCCAGAACTTGCCTTTTTGAAATTCTAATCGTTTGTCCAATGGCTCTTTAATAATTATGGTAAAAAAGATAAAGCATGTAAAATTGCCTTAGTTGAAAGACCATTTGCGTGGAGTATGATTTTGCCCTTCTGTTTAAAGGCTTGTATCTTACAGCTCCAATATTTCTTACCTTGAATTTTAATGACTGTAAAACAAGTGATGTCTGACAGATACATTTCTGGTATTAATTTGCTTAATTAATTCGGTGTAGAATTAATGAGAACAACTGAATTTTTCCCTGCTTTTCTTGTTGACTGTTTTGTGAATTTTCAAACATCACTTCTGAATACAGGAGATGAATAAAGTATAAACACTCTTCTATTCTCCAATTATACATAAAGTTGAATATTCAAACTGATACCTTTTATCATTTTAGGTCATAAAATAGGTATAAACTGTAATATTAGTGTAATTAAATTGTATTTTTATTCCCCTTTGTACATGGACAAAACTGGAGTGCTTGAACCAGAAGCACAGATGCTTAGAGGCATGTAATTCTAAAGGAAAAATTCTATACCAGCAAGATTAATTCTTTGAAAATACTGTTTCTGTGAGGTTGTTTTCTGTACATATAGAGATATTAAGAACTGATATGTCACTTACTCAAGGTAAAAATCCTGCTCTCTTTGAAGACTTTGGCAATGAGCTGGTCAGGAAAGTGAGTGTTTACACTACCAGGACATGTATTGTCAAACATTGTTTGTCTGGAGATTTTTGCAGCTTTGAGAGTTGAAATTCCCATTCAGGTAACATACTCTGAGGGTATCTGGGTGGAAAAGTTGGAAATGAATATCACAGACAGGGGCTGATAAGGAGTTGAATCAGTTAAGTATTTCTTGTCATCATTTATCTCTTTTTTTTTTTTTTTTTTACTAATTTATTAAGAAAAAATGATACAGCTTGGGGCTTCTTCCATGACTAAGTTACCAAAATAGAACAGAAAGTGAGAGAATTTACACAGGAGACATTAAATTTGTTTAGCATCAGAATTTGTGGGCTGTACTTTTGCCTGCTTCTTCTGACTTGGTTAGCTATTTCAGTCATTGGAACATAGCCTTGCAACTCCTGGTCATCTATTTTTTTTTTCTTACTTCCTTTTTCTTTTTTTTCTTTTTTTCTTTCTTTAAATCTGTGCTAATTTTGTAGTTGGGAGTTTCAGAATCCTTGCATCAATCTCAGGTAGGCAGTATCCCTTGTCAGTGTCCCTTTGGGTATTGCAATTATTCTGTCTGGCATCCAGGTACAATTCCAGGAATAGAGTTTCAGGCTTGTGGAGAAATTTTAGCTATCCAGAAGGAATAAGTATGTATGTCTAGGTAACCAAACCCTGCTCACAGGTACCAAAGGTTCAGGCAAATCAGCTTCTAGGCCTGCCAAAGGCATTACTACAGGGTGTTGTGAAGCACAGAACTAGATAAAACCAAGACCAGAGCAGATTTCAGAAATCCAGTAGGCTCCAGGAGGATGAATTTTAGAGTCAGAGATCCAGTCTGCTATTGTTTAGCAGACAGGTTTTTCCCCGTGTTATACTTCTAATATGGAAATACTTGCTTGGCTTTATGATTAATAATTTCTCTAGACCAAGATTTAATTTCTCAGTGGAAATAAGAATAAGACTAGGTTGGGCTTAGGGTCTGATTATGAGTAAAAATTTGTTTTGTAATGTTAATTATTCTATGGCTGGAAAATGGCTCAATGGAAAAAGTCCTGGGGGTGCTGGTTCACAGCTGCTGAACATGAGCCAGAGTGTGACTAGGTGGCCAAGAAAGGCAGTGACATCCTGGCCTGCATCAGAAACTGTGGCCAGCAGCATCAGAGCAGTGACTGCTCTGCTGTATACAGCACTGCTGAGGCCACACCTCAAATCCCATATTCAGTTCTGGGCCCCTCAATTAAAGAAGGACATTGAGGTGCTGGGAGTGTGTCCAGAGAAGGACAGTGGGGTTGCTGAGAGGTCTATAGGGTAAGTCCTGTGAGGAGTGAGGGAGCTGGGGGTGTTTAACCTGCAGAAAAGAAAGCTCAGGCGAGACCTGAGGCTTCTACAGCTCCCTAAAAGGATGTTGTTCCCAGGTGGGTGTCAGGCTCTTCTTCAAGGCAACCAGTGACAGATGAGATGATGTAACCTCAAGCTGCACCAGGGGAGATTTAGATTGGACAGCAGGAAAAATTTCTTTGTGGAAAGAGTGGTCAGGAATTGGAAAGGGGTCCTGCCCAGGGAAGAGGTGAAGTCACTGTCCTGGAGGTGTTCCAGAAACAATGTGGGACTTAATGCCGTGGTCTAGTTGACAAGTTGGTGATTGGTCAAAGGTTGAACTCAATGATCATGGGAGGTCTTTACTACCCTAAATGATTCTGTGATCCTTCTTTGTTCACTTACCCCCTTTTTCCCTTCAGTAAATGAAAAAAAACAAACCAACAAAAAAGCTTTTCTAACAAATATTAAATTACAGCTTTAGATAGTCTAACAAAATTAAGGTAGGGCTTGTAAATACAAATGATTTATTTATAACTTTGGGATTAGAATTTAAAGTGTGTTTGTAAGATGACAGCCACACACCAATGCTTGTCCAGTAGTCTTTGAGTCTGTCTGGCAAGTGTAAGTGCCAGAATCAATTCTAGCCAAAGTGGGTGTGTTATTTCTTGCTTTATTTCTATATTTCTACAACAAAATGTGTTGTGAAATATTTATTGAGACATATGCTGTACTTGAAGAGGTTAGTTGATTGTTTACTTTCTTGAGGGGTAAGTAGACAATCCTTCTTGCAACAAAACATTTAGAGGCAGCAGGAAAGTGAAATGTAAAGCTTTTTTCTAAGGATTTTACAAACAACTATCAACTCTTGAGCTGTAAGGAGGAGTTGAAACGGGCAATAGTTGCTTGTGATTATATAGTTCAAATAAGAACAGCAAACCTAAAGCTTCATTTGCAGTAGACATTTTATTCAGATTCTGCAGTATTTAGTTCAGAGATGGCTTTGTTTCAACCCTAATTAGTCCAGGTTCAGTAACTTGCCTATGAAATCTGTGTTGGGGCTCATATGAGACATCTAAATTATGAGTGCATTTGTCCTAGGTTGCATGTGCAGTCAATGGAGAGGGAAGTATCCTGAGGTTTCAGCTTGTCTAAGATCTAAATATTCTCTTGGCCTGGGGCAATTACTTATCTCATTCATGTAAGTGCTTAAAATACAGCAGCATGACCCTAGGACTAAGGACTTGATGCTCTCTGAAGAATTAATAGCAGTTTTCTTTTTCTTGTTCCTGTCATTCATAAAAAAAAAAAAAAAGTGGTTGTTGTATAACCTGTATCTGAAATCACTGTTCATAAAACAAAATTCAAGACTGGCTTCATTTCAAATATTTATTATAGCATGTAGTATTTCTTTCCTTAGAAGCTTTTGCCTCTTTAATGTCCAGCAATGTGTGGTATTATTGGCACTGAAGGAGTTTTTCAGTCATCACTGGTGTTCAGAATATAGTGGCTGTAACTGAAATATGCAATCACATCTTCTTGCTGAGAAATGGTTGTGTGCATCTCTGCTCAGGAGGAAACCAGGGCTGGAGAATTAAGAATGTGATAGACTAGCACTAAAATACAGCTAGAGTGTCCTGGGTGACTTCAAGGGGTATCATACCTGATGTCATCCAACATTCACTTGAATTTCTTTTCATTGCCTTTGCTGCACAGTGGTTCAAATTATGGATGCTATTTTTTATAAGAAAAAAAGAAAAATAAAAAGAGAAGAGAAGAGCCGGAGTAAGAAAAGCAGTTGTTAGGGAAGGGGAAGGGGGAGGAAAAAGACAAGAGTAAAGAAAAGAGAAGTCATGGCTTGGAATGGGAAAATTTGAGCTGTTTTATGAAGTAGTCAGCAAGCTACTAGATGGTTCAGTTCTTCCTCTGGTTGTCTGTAGTTGCCAAACGTTCAGAGTTCTTACATCAATTATCCAGTAGAGTGAATTCTTTTTTCCTTAAAAGTTGTGAGATGGGTTACTGTATTACAAGGTCACAAACTGGTTTGTTTGGGTGCCAGATTCTGAGTCCTCTGAAAAAGCAAAACCTTGAGCACTAAATGAGCTATAAGTAACACACTGAAAGACAATATATTGTGGACTGGAAAAATCTTGTAAAGAGTCACTGAAAAAAATCTTACAAGATCCTAAAATAAGTACTGTTTGTGAAAAAAATCCAAACTTTTCTAAGTTAATTAATCTCACAATCAATGTTTACAGTGCTAGATTTGAATAGGCTTTCTCATATTTGTAATAGTTGTATTTCAAAACAAATGTGCTTCCATGACTACTTTACAGATTTCAGGGGAAAAAATTTATGTTTTTATGTAAATATTGTTTCAAGCAATGTGTATACACAAACATCAAAGCAAAACTGGAAGGATTATAGATCTAGCTGAATTATGTTAAATTCTTACACAGTGTAAGTTAACAGTGTCTGTTGAGTAGAATTTTCTTCTTAATTTGTTTATAATTTTCTGTGCTGTCATTTCATTGAGAGTAAAAAAGGGAATAAAATCTCCTGCCACTGATTTTCCACCCATTTTTTAATATGATGTAAATTTTTTTTGGTAAAAAAACAAAGGAAGGGCTTGTATCAGTAGGAAGAGGTTTACATAATTTACCACTAGTTTCACTGTTCTTATCTGTTGTCACATCAGCATTGTGTACCAGGAAAATACATTTTGGTTTCACCATAGTGTTTACTGATGACCCCAGTTTACCCAAGTTATTTGACATTTAGATACTCTTTTAATCCTTGTCTTGTTTTTTTATGAGCTCGTGGTCTTTATGTGCTGCCATTGAGAGCAACAAGAGCAAACCAACTGCAGAGGACAGTGTGAATATTAACTTATTTTCTAAGAAAATAAAAAACATTCTGAAATAGTTTTTCTGCAGCTAAGACAGTTTATTTTCTTCAAACTTTCTTGAGTGTTTGCTAAGGCCTGGCAGTCCACAGGCTATCAAAGATGGATGTAAATATGTGTGGGAGTACAGAGGAGAAGTAGGAAGTGTTTTGTAATAGGGAAAACTATTTGGCAGGAACAAACTCTTTGAATTAGTGCCAGTCAGATTATATTGGTAGAGAGAGGTCACATAACAGTCCAAAGCTACCAAAAGAGGACAGATGTAAGAAAGAAATGTGTTTTTCTCATGTTTATGGGATTGCAAATGATGTGCACTTGCATAGGTCAGATATCCTCAGAAGCATTGGAGTGGCTGCCCATGGAGTTTGGGATTGCTTCTTCACTAGAACTGGCATAATGGAAATTTGGCAGATGCTCTAGTTTGATTAATGCAATTATTTTGTTTATCTAAGTAAATATGACTAATTTTTGATCAAGTTTGCTTTAACACTTGTATTGGCGTGTTTTAATTGAACAAGTGCACAAGCAGATACCAGTTAATTACATCCTGTTCATACCTTTATTCTGTGGCTACTAATACTTCAAATTTATGTCAGTGACAAAGTAAAAGTGCTGATAGAAAAGTAAAGCACTAACAAATGCAAAAATATTGTATCTGTAGTGCACAATATAAATGATGTTTCTTTTTTTAAAAAGTAATACAATAAAATCTGCATAGCAGGCTGGCAGCCCTACTGCCCTCAGCTATCACATACATCTCCCTAGCTTTAGCCAAGTGGTATCATTGCTTTTATACAGATATTCACTGTGTCAGCTGACATTTTACTGCTTTCTATTTTTTGCAGCCTGAAATGGCAGCCACTGATTCTGAAAAAAAGAGGTGTTTTCACCTGCTACCCCCAGCAAAGGCATTAGGCTGAAGATGTTTTCCTTTTCTTAAGCAGACAACTTGGTTTTTAAATTAATTTCATTTAATAAGATAATAAATTTTCCATGAGCAGGAAATGAACAAATCTCGTATTTTAACAACATACTCTAGCTGTTGTAGACTGATTTTTTACTGAATGGGAAGCACTGAATTGGTAGCATAGCTGTAGAATGAGCTGGTTCAGCCCTTGAGTTTAATACAAGGAATTAGGATTCCTTCTTTACCTTTTCTTTTTTTAAATTGTATGTATAAAGTTCTGTTCTTTTCTGCATCCACAGGGTGTCAATTATCTCTACTTCAACAGTGGTTTAAGTATCAAAATTTGAAGTGGAAAGTGAAGTTTTTCTGAAAAATTATTTCAAGCATATTAAAATACATTAATATATGAACAGCCTCTGAACATGTTTCCTTTCATCTTTTCCATTCATCTGATATGTAATAGTGTGTATTCCAGACAGAATCAATTTTGTAAATGCTAAATAATGAAGTTGGGTTTGTGAATATTAGTCAATTAATCTTTACAACTGAAGCAGCACGTTTGGATATTACTGTGTTGAGATTCATGCAGAGTGATAGCATACTGGATCTTGTTACCTTTTTGGTGAGAAAGGGAAATGGATATGTTTGGTGTTGCTTGGTCTAGCAATGATGTTTATTTACAAGGGAAACACACAAAAGCAAAGAGTATTAGAAAAATCTTGTTTTCCTGGTCCCACTGTGTGGATACAAGAGAAATCTCCCTTGAGTTCAGAAATAAGTCGGTCATGAGCAAGCACTCCACCCAAAGCCCCTTCTGTGGGTCTTGGGCTCCACCAAAAGCAGCCTGACCAGCATGTCAAGGGATGTGATTTTCCACCTCTGCTCTGCCCCTGTGAGACCCCACCTGGAGTGCTGCATTCAGCTCTGAGGTCACCAGTACAAGAAAAACTCCCTTGGGAGGGGTTCAGAGGAGCGTCTCAAAAATGGTCAGAGGGGTGGACCACCTCTTCTATGGAGTGAAGCTGAGAGAGTTGGGATTGTTTAGCCTGGAAAAGGTTTCAGTGAAACCTTAAGGCACCTTGCAGTATCTAAAGGGACCCGCTGGAGTGCTGGAGAGGGACTTTGTACAAGGGTATATAGTGATAGGACCAGGGGAGTGGCTTCAAACTGAAATAGGGTAGGTTTATATTAGATGTAAGTAAGAAATTCTTTCCTCTGAGGTTGATGAGGCACTGGAGTAGGTTGCCCAGAGAAGCTGTGGAAGCCACATCCCTGAAAGTGTTGAAGGCTAGGCTGGATGGAGCTTTGAGCAGCCTGGTCTAGTGGAAGGTGTCCTGTGGTGGCATGTTGGAATTAGATGGTCTTTAAGGTTCCTTCTAACTCAAACCATTGAGTGATTCTGTGATTTTTACTTTGGTCCTTTCTGCTTTTCATATGTGTATTTATGAAGATACTAAATCTCCAACATCTGCATTTTCAAATTGTTTCAGACACTGGTATGACACATAACTTTTCTTGCCTAACTGAATCATATGAAAGCTGCTGCCCTCCTAGTGTTTCAGCTAGTTATATTCTTTCATCAGAAGTCTGGGCTCCCTTGTGAAAAGCATAACTGCAAAAATTCTGTATCTCCATTTGACTGAAATACTTGCCTGGCCTTTTAAGGAAAGAGCACTAGAGTTTGGGTTGGTTTTTTTTTTCTTCATCTTCAGTGAAAATATATGACATAAATATTTTTAGGGTCAATGTCTATTGCATATGGGTGTCATTCTGTGTTCCTTTCATTTATACTGGTTTAATATCTATTAGCTACTGACAGTGTCTCATGTGACAGCAATAGATAATCAAAATACTTGCATCTTGCATTGCCAGACAAGAGAGAGCACAACCTCTCAAGCCAACCTGACTTCATTGCAACAGAACATTTGTATTTCCAAACAGTTTCTATCTCTACTGCTTGGATTATTTCTAGACTGTAACTAAATTGTACACGTGCAAATGGGTACAAACCAGTTGTGATGTTTTCTGCAAAGCTGTTTCTTCTTGTGGAGTGACAGCTACACAAAATGAATGGGATTTCATCGTTGTACTTTGAGGCCCTGGTAAAAACTGCGCTGCAGGTTTAACACATTAGAGCTGAATTTTTATGGTTTTATGATTGTTCCACTTTTCTTCTGAGACAGAAAACAGCGAAGATTGTTGAAAGTTACTTTGTAGTTTGGAACTTGCTGGACCTAGATTGCTGAAGAATTTCTGATTAAAATTTTCTGGTGACAATTTCACAGTTAAAGTTATCAGTGAAGGGAAAGTGTGTACACTCCAGAATATTTTAGTATGTTTTGAGTAAAAGGTGTCAACTTTTTCCTTGCATATGAAGAGTAAAAGAATAAAACATTCAGTAAAGAATGAATTGATCAGTAAAGATGAAGCATATGAAGACTAAAAGAACAAAATGTTCGCTAAGAGTGCTATATTCAGAATAGAATTACTTATTTTTAGCATGGATTTTTAAAAATTGCTTAGAAATAATTTGGCTAATCCATCTGAAGGAAGTTTCAGCACCCTGGGAAAGTTGTGATACTTGTTGTTTCTGAAGGCAGCAAATAAGGAAATCCAGTGACTGCACGGATTAGGTTGGTTGCAATCTACTGTGATTCCTTGCTAATGAATTTTTTTATTATTCTCAATAGTTATCCTGAGGTCCTTTGGAGGGACTGGTTTGAAATCTATATATTTCAAAGAAAAGTCTCCAAACTACTAAGTGCCATTTCCTTCATGCTGTATGCATAAATATCCAGATATTGAGACCTGAATGAACCAGTGAATACTCCTTCTCTTTTAAAACAACATTAAAACACACAGCAATATCAGCCTATGGAAGATGCCAGAAAGAGAGGGATTTACCTTTTTTACCCGCATGTAAATCTTAGAACAAAATACAGAATGCTTCTGGTTGAACCTCAGAAGTCTTTTAGCTTTCCTCTTCCTTCTGTTTGTTGAATATATGGTCCTGATATACCTGAGTCCTGGTAGCTCAGATAATATGTAAAAACCTGAGCATATTGATAAAGTGGTTAGTTTTTAGTAGGCTTCAAAGATCTGTCCTTTTTTCCAAGGCAGGGAGTTATGTTTCCTTTGTGTTTTAGAGATGTGTAGATTAGTGAGAGTTAAATTGGTTGCATGTAACAGTGTATAAACACAGTTGAGGGACAGAAGAATGGCAAAAGCCAGCAAACAGCAAAATTTCTAAGACCACCCCTGCAGAATTCCATGGCTGCTTGTTATTCACAGCACTTGCAGAAGGAAGAGACATTTTTATTAAAACACATTCACACATAAATACAAGTACTGGCTTGTGGAAAAAGATTGATCCCAACACCTTAAAATGTTCTATTTCAGTTTCTGCACCATTATATCTGTGTGAATTCAGACTAAATTCACAGTGGAGAAATAAGGAGGAATCTATTGCTCTGGTCTGATAATACTGTAACAAAGGTAATCTAAAAAGCACATAGTGGCAGAAACAAGTACAGGGGAATATATTCAGAGGAAGAAATATGATTTCTATGGAAGGAGAAATGCATTTAAAGGAACAGATCAAATTAGATATACTCAGAAACAAAAATATGGCAAAAAGAATAAAGCTGCAATGACATAGACCATATAATGAATGGCTGTAGGTTGAATACTAAAAAGAAAAAAATCAATAAATGAAGAATTTGCCTGAGCAGAAACACAGTTTATAGAAGGAGAAAGAAATGTCTAACAGGCAGAAAACAACAGAAAAAGACAGTGTTTGCCCTGAAAGAAGGGAAGCATACATGTTTAATTTTGGGTTTTATTTAGTCTTGCATCACAGCATTCTACATGAATGATTATTTTATTGTTTACTGGGAGAATGAACATCTCCTTTACAGAGGAGTACAACCCCATCAGAACCTGTAGAGTTCTAATAGCATCACATTAGCTGATTCTGGCCCATTATTTGTAAATTGTCTGTCCGAGCTCAGTCCGGAATCTGAATCACAGAACAGAAATAATTTAAAATGGGCAGCTCTTTTGCTGTGGCTGTGTTCCAGAGAATGCTTATCTGGGCATGGACGTGCCATAGGTTTCCATTAAAGCTATGAATGTGCTTTCATCCTATCTAAGTGCAAGACTGACAGCATTTGAGTGTAAGCTGCACACTATCACTGTTCCTCCAGGTTTTGTCAATACTTTCTCTATGTAATACTTCCTTTTAGTCAAAAGTGAGCATAACCTGTGAATGCCAGAATAAGCATACTTAAAATAAACCATCATCCTAGTATGATGATGTAGAAACCGTCTGAAAGCAGCAACTGCTCCTACCTCTGTTGTAACTTACACCCTGTTTTTGCAAGGTGTTGGGATGCCAAAGAGAATTGTTAGCCATGCTTTGTGTCTTTTTACTTCATCAGACTCTCATGAGCTTTTCCCTGTACATCATTCACACTTGGATCCTGGTTCTGGGGCATCATAGCACTCCTAGGAAACTCCTCAGTTCAAATCACAAGAGCACGAAGGGCAGCAGCTCCTGTTTCCTGACTCATCAGGCTGCTCAAACTGCACCCCCAACGCAGGATCTTGTCTTCCTTTCTCACACTCCTGAGCCTTTATGTCACTTTTTGGTCAGGCAGCCTGATGGCATCTCCACAGGCTGCACAGGTGCAGCTTGATGCTATCATCCCTCCAGTACCAGTAGACATTGTGCACATGGTTTCACTGCTCTTGAGGTCTGTGTCTTGGTTTCCAAATGCATGTGTGTGCAGTGTGAAGTACACACTTGAACAGGATTGAGATATGTAAGTAGCTTTGTGGCTTTAGCCCTAAGTGTGCTTGGACAAGTTCCACAATTTTCGGTTTAGTTCAGATTTTCTGGTTTTAACACTAAACATTATCTAAAATAAACAACTTGATTCATTAGTGGCAATCAATGTCAGCTATCAACAAATCAGATCAAAATTGATTAGGAAACTGATGCCTCTGAAAATGATAATTTTTTTTCCTAATAAATAAGAAAAATCTGAATAAATTATTCTAATGAATTCCCATTAAAATTGGAACAGTTTGTTTGCGGAGAGCTTCGGTGTGGAGTTCAAGATCACAGGTAGTTTAGGAGCCTACATCCTAACTACACCACAATACCTTTAAAAAAAAAAAAAGACCTGTTGGTTATATTTTATGAAAGTTGGAGTTTTTTAGGACTTCCTGTGAGAGGTTAATGCTAAATGATGAAGAACTGTGTCTGGGTGGTTCTTGAGGCAATCAGTTGTATACTGTCTTAGGTTGCATCTGAACATGGAGTTGTTGGGGAAGATGAAATAGGAAAGCCTTATAGATATGATTACCTTGCAAAAGATGCCGAAAATATGGAAAGTATAATCGAAATTGAGATGAAGACAAGGTTTGAGTTGAAGAGTAACTAAGAAACAATGGTGTAGCTGACTGAAGGTAATCCTCCTTCTTGATAGAACAATACCCTCTGCCTAGGCAGGTCCAAAGGTCAGAACAAACCATACCTGCCTGGTAGAAGATTCCTAAAAGCAGTTTTTTTAAGGTTTAAAATATAACCCCGTATGGTAATGTGATGATTCTTATAGGTTACATGTAAATGTTGTAGTTTGTAGCTTGTCTCAGATTGGTTAAAGAGAATTAGAATATTCAACAGAGAAGATGATTTATTGTATTGTAAATGGCAAATCAGTCTCTTTTTTTACTCTTTTTGCCTCTTTCTCTCTCTTTCTCTGGCCTGCTTTGAGCTGCGTCTTGCAGCCCAGCAGGCCTCTCATACCCATGCTCTTTCACAATAAACTCTCATATCTAAACCCATCTTTAGAGATCTCTCATTTCTATTTTACCCTCATAACCAAATCCCACAGAATTAAATCCTACATGGAGTATTTCCTTCCTAAGGATCAAAGTAAACAAAGATACATCCTGACAGTATATTATGCTAAGATTTGGATGCACATGGTCTCTCCATCTCCTGCTTTCAGTTTGAAAGAAAACAGTGCATGTATTGTGTGGATAGAGTCACCATACACTCAATTTTTCATGTCACTGAGCTAAACAAGCCAGTGTTTTATCCAGAGGACAGGTTCTCTCTTCCCTTGGGCTTTTATTAGCCCTTCCACTGCATCTTTCCCAGCTGAAATTTTTGAAGAAAGATGACCAGAACTTTTTAGCATATTTTAGAGGTAATTTTAACTGATACCTTTTGCAGTGGCACTTCAACTTCCATCCCTGCTGCACGCTAGGATTACACTAGCATCTTTCACATATGCATTTCACTGATAACTCCTAATGCTCTTGTAACTGCCCAAAATACCCAGCTTCATCATTTATGATTTCTACTGACTGATCAGTTATTGTTGTTGTTTTCAGTCCCTGGGTGCACAACTTTCCTCTTCTGTGTTCCCCACTTTCATATAATTTCATTCCCTTTGACTGAAAGGAGAGCTTAATTTAGTAGAGTAACTGAAGTGTACCCCAAACTATGGCAGTCAAAGAAATTCTAGTCTTATGAAAGGCAGTGGCTAATTTTCCACAGTTTTCAATATAATTTGTCATTGTCTTTAATGGAAACACCCAAATGACACTGCATATTTTTAGACTTTTGAAGACTATTCCTTGCAAAGAAATGTCAATTGATTTTGAAAGCTTGAAGTATTTAAAATAAATACATCTTCTCCAAGGATACAATATTGCCTAGTGATATTTTAAAAATCATTTCTAATTAAATTAGCCTTCTAGATTTCATAGCAACAGGTAAAGGTTTTGAAACAATAGCTTCAACCCTTCATGTATTTCAGGTGGCTTGTGGATGATCACAAATTAGATTTTCTAAAATGTTGACTATAACCCGGTACAGTACCTTTTTGAAGCCTAGGTAGGAGATCCAGGTTGCTGAAAAGATGAGTTAGTGTGACAGAAAGACACTGTGTGTCTCTCTCATACACAGTGGCATGGAACCAGGATTTAAAGACTGCATGCCTGCACGTACAAATGCATGTATAATCTACGTTCCTGGTAGGAAAAAGAAATTATCTGTATTTGTATTTAGTTATGATATAATCAGGGACCCATTTTATGAATCCATTTGCAATATGCCTACCAGGTCATGCTATTGTAATAATAATAATGCTTATAGCAAGCAAAGGCCTTTTTCTAAGCATAGAATAAATCACTTAGCTAGGGAACATAGTCTGAGTTCAAAGTAAGTCAGATCTTTTTATAGTATAAACACATTTGTTACAGTTAGTTGTAAAAGATAATCAATCATCCATGTTTTTCAAATGCATCCATTTCTGTCATTACAGGCAAATTTCTGAGGTCTTTTTTCCCACTATGGCAACAGATGTTTTAATGTGCTCAGCATCCTGCAGCTTCTACTCTGAAAGTGAGCTGCTGGATTTGGGACCGCATGGAGCAGTTGATCATATAGGAGTGAATTCTTTGTGAGATGAACTGGGACAAACATGAAAGAGATAATGTAAAAACAGGTTATATCACACATAGGTTTACATTTAATTTCTGAGTTTGAGATACAGGCTACTTTATATTCTTGCTTTATGCTAATGATTTGGTAATTCTGTCTCTGCTTGTAGCTGATAATTGCAAACATAATTAGAGAAAGATAAACACCATAGTATTTGTCACAAAAATTACCCAATTGTGGAGAAAAGGAATTTGTTTGCATAAATAGAAACAGAATAAAATTTTAATATAGTACACTAAGGTGGATGAACAATTGTGTTTAGCTTCTCCACTGATTTATATTGGCATGGAATATGGTTTTAGGTACAACTTTCTCATTCAGCAGAATATGAACTATTTACAAGTTTTGTACTATGTAGAGAGTTTGATACTTGGTCATAAGCAAAGTAATTTTTTCTGCATACTGTGGGTAAAATCAGGTGATATAACAGTGAAATAAACATTCTTAAAATTTAAACTGCTAAAAGAGTTTTTCCTGTGGTTTTAACAGGTACTTTAAAGTAAAATATTTCCTCCTTTACATGGCATGATCTGTGTGTATGAGATAATGTAACCAACTTTGCATTTGGTGTGAATAGCGTGACCTCTTGATTTGAGATCACATTGCTCTCGCAACAGTTGTCAGATTTCAGCTTTTCCCTAAAAATCCACCATGCTCCCTTTCTGACAAGCATTTCATGACCCCAGAGATCTCCGAGGCTCTCTAGCGTACTGCCATGGAGAGCAGCAGCCTCACCAGGATCTGGGCAGGCAGTGGGCTGCCAGACACACAGACACAAAGCTGGCATGTGCTCCCTTGCACAGCAGCGATGCCTGCCCGCAGGCGTGCAAGGCAGCAGCCAGCTAGGTGGCAGCAATTTGTCCCCGGACACAGCAGCAAGTGGGCCCAAAATCCAAGTCTGTAGATGTATGTGAGGAGGTGGAGAAGCTGCACAAGCAGTTGTGGGGTTGGAGGTTCTGCAGGGGATTTATGGCTAAACTTCTGCCTTGTGGCATCACCCAGAAATCTGTTGTAATTGTTGTGTTGTGTTAAATGCACCATTTTAACTGGTGTTTTAAATGCACTGTTTTAACTAGTGTTTTAACCAATTTAAGATCTCCCAACAGGCAAAACCCACTCAAATAAAGTGTGAATGGTGTTACAGTAGAAAAATGAGGTCAAGGATATTGCCCCTATCAATCAACTCATCAGGAGCTGGACTTTGATGATTCTAGGTTCCTTCTGACTCAGGATATTCTGTGATTCTGTGAGATTAAATTGGAAAGAACACAGTTCTGATGTTAAGCTCCAACCTAATTTAGATTTACATATGTATCTCTGAACTTCAAACAATGTTTTCGCTTGGAATAATGCATTGCTTGTGTTTATTTGCCAACTTCCCAACTATAAAATAGATATTTTAGCTATCTGATTCATTGCCATGTCATTGGCTTCAGAGGCATTTTTCCTCCTCTTCACAGAGGTTTGTTTTCTTCATGATCTTACTCATGCTATGCATATACAAGTATCAAAAGGTAATAATTAGACACATCTGCTTACATTTGCCAGGAGCAGATGCTAGACAAATTAAAATGAACATGAGTATCACTCAAAATCATTAAAGAAGTGACTCTATAATAATTTCTGAACTTTCACAGGCAGTAAAATATTCTACATTGACATATTTGTGCTATTTGCAAAAATCTTATGTTCAAAATTGTCTTCATATGCAGTTGAATCAAAAATGAATTGTGTAAGGGTTTCAGGTTATAACTTCTACTTCTTTTCCCCTGGGAAAGATAAAGTGTCAGCCCTGACAGCAATGGTTATTAACACCACAGGACAGTCACATCAGCTCCTGAACAACACTGCAGAGTCCTAAATGACTTCATAGCATGCTTCAAGAAGATAAAGACATGAGAATGGCTTTATGAAGTTAGACCAGAAATCTGCCTTTCTTGGTATTCAGTTGCCTGCTGTGGGCAATGATGAATGCTCTAGCATAGTATAAAAGTAGGGTGAGACTAAGTTATGTTATTTCTCTGATATTCTTCCAGCATCAAACCATAAAACTGCTCAGGGGCTTTCTGGAACATCTACTTATTTTTTGTGTCAAGCAGTGGGTAAGAACTACCTGGTTTAAACATGTACGATCCTATACATACCTGTGAAAATAAAATATCCTTTCATTTGTTTAGAGCCCAACATCTGGTAATTTTTTTTGCTGATCTGTTTCTTAAAAGTGAAGAGGAGTTGAGGCTGTTGGCCTCCTCCATGACATTGTTACGGATATCTGCAATTTATCCTTCAGTTTCTTCTTTTGTAGGCAGAAAGGTCTTTGCATGTTTAGTCTGGTTTTATATGACATTTTGTCCCTTTCATTCTCCCTGCTGCCATTTCTTGTTCCTTGTTATGCTCTGCCCTGGTAGGCACAGGGGCCTGAACTATACTCAGTATTCAATGTGTAACTGTACTAAAACAATGGAGTGCAGTGAGTTTTCCTTTTTTTCTTTAACATTTTCAGAAACCATACAACTGTTTTCCTTTCTTTCTTCAACACTTTCAGAAACCATAGAATGGTTTGGGTTGTAAGGGAACATAAAGATCATCTGGTTCCAACCCTGCCATCATGTGCAGGGATGCCACTCACTAGATCAAGTTGCTCAGAGCTCCATTCAAATTGGCCTTTCTGTCTCTTTTCCAAATAGTCATAATGTTTATTTTGATTTTACAAAATTCTGAACTGATTTATTCATAAAAATGGTGGTTAATACCACAACATGTTTTTCCTCAGAACCTACCATTATTAGGAATGTTTCTTGTTTCTTCCCCATGTGCATTACTTTGCATCAGCATTGATTTTATTTTTTTTTTCGGTTTTATCAGTCAGACATATAGAATGCTGCTGTCCTTCTGCACCTCCTCACACTCACACCTCTCGTTTTTGCTATTCAAAAAACGTAGTATTTCTAGGTACCTCAGTGTTCATCCGCTGCCTGTCATGTTTATGAGGATGATGGAGGCCTGCACAAATTCAGGTCTGCAAGTGACCTCCCACTGTTGTGAAATCTGTCTGCTGGTCTCTTTCTCATTCTATACCTTTACAAGGCTTTCCTTTAATATAATTTTAATATCATTTGATGACTTATAGTAAATGTTTATGCTTTAAAAAAAACAGTGCTTAGGCAGTTTTGTCTTGCTTTTCTAAGTTGCTGTTCTTTTATATCTTCTTAGCTATTTTCTTCTCCTTTGGATGTGGCTTCTTATTTTTGACATACATCTTTTTAGTTCTAATAAAGTAATCATTCTAGTGCTTGTTTGTTACTCAATAGTTGTTTTTGATACTCAAAAGTTCATATTATGATGATTGCAAACAATCTTTTCTCCAGCTTCAAAGCAAGCAGACTTCTTTTTATATCATTTATTTTTTGAAATAAAATATTATTTTTATGGTAATTTAGTATTTTCTCAGTTTTAAAAGAGAATTTCCCAATTCTGTCAGGGTTATTCAGCAGTGTTTCTATTCACAGCATTTTGCCCCATGATTTGCACATTGCTCTGTCGGGGTGTCTTGGCTTGCTTCAGCTTTTAGCAAGAGCTCCTCCATGAATCAGTCATTTGTGGTGTCATTAAGTCTCTGCATCATACCCCAACCTGACATTTACTCAGTCTATGTGGGGGTGATTGAAGTTTCTGATAACTAATTTGTTTTCTTGTTGTCTTTTAAATCTTTCTTGGTACCTCACTCACACCACTGTCATCCTGATTAGGGACTGACAGCTTTTTCTAATACTTATGTAGTCCTGGTGTCTTAATCCATAATGTGCAACATTCAGGACAATGATCTGTGCAAAGCATTAACATACTCTGCATCCTTTTCTTCTTGCCTGTGTAGTTTGTAGTTTCTGCTGGCTGCCTTCCTTCCATCAGGTCTTTGATGCTCCTGTTAGGTCAATATTCTCTCTTAAAACTAAGTGCCCTAGTTCCTTTATCCAGTTTAAAACTTGTAGCATTTCAATAATAACATGTTGATCCGGTTGCTAATTTTTCTATCTTTAAATGGTATTTTTGGGTGCAGAATGAGCTTGTGTCCCGCATGAGTTTTATGAACTTCTGTCTTATGTTTCTTCTCGAGGATATAAAGCTTTTTATACTTTTGATATACCCCAAGCCAGATTTTCTTCTCCACCTGTTTAGGTTTCCTCTAGTCTTTAAGTCAATCTCCTTCTTTGGTGACCTTTGTGGTTTTTACTTACAGCAGCTTTATCTGAATCCCATTTTTGCTGTAAAGGCTTTGTACAAAGTCTGTCCAGTTCCTGGTGAGTCTAAACTTTCCATTCCTACACCATTGTCTGAAGCCAGCAGGTAAGACACTGCTGGAGCAAGAACAGAGATAGAGAGATAGTAAAGGATATAATTTTTGTATTTGAGGAGGTCACCTGATCATCCTAACTGAGGTACTTCACAGAATACTAATCTCTATCTGAAACAGTGGTATATAATGTACCTTTCTCATGCTGATTTACTCAGAAACATTTTGTCCACCCAAGGGCCTCATGGAGAGAATGATTTCTTGCCTCATAATGCACTTCCTGCTTCTGAGATATTTGACAATAGTAGATGAATTAAGTACTGAGCAGTGGTTATAGGCTGTACCTGTGGAAAACACAACTCTGTTTCTTTAAATAATTTGTCTTTGCCTATGCTGCTGAATTTGAGGTGTGCCTTTGGAACCACTCTGTCCACCTAGCACAGATGAGTGTGAGAAATTTTGCTGTGAGTGCACATTGCTGGATCATGTCCCATTCTCAGCCACTAGCATCCCCCAGTCCTCCTTGGGGCTGCTCTAGATCCATTCTCCATCCAGCCTCTATTTGTGCTTGGGTTTGCCCTGATGCAGATGCAGGACCTTGCACTTGGCCTGATTGAACTTCAAGAGGTTGGCACAAAGAGGAAAGTAATTACTGTTTGTGGCTCAAGGAGTTAGGCAGCATTGTAGTTTGAAACTCTCCTACTTTTTCTTTGTGCAATTGCACATTTTAATTCCTTTCAAAAAGATATGAGCAGATCTTTGCAGGGTGTTCAGATCACATGCAAGAGGGGAGATGCTCCTTCAGCAGGATATTTCCCTGTAAAATCACTCACACCCTGATCTTTAAAGGGCACTGTCAGAAGGACATGCTCTCTTCCACTTCTTCCACTCTGTATAGCAAGAAGTCTGGTCTCTGTATAGCAAGAAGTTTGTGTAGATGTTAAATATCATGTATATTTGCAATATTTCCTCTTGGGTACTACCTTTGGGGGTTTTTGTCCATTTATTTATTTTGTGCTATGTTGAGTTTTGTGAGCATTGCCGTGCCATGGGATGAGTTTATCCTACCTGCAGTAATGAGTTGTTAGTAAATGCATGTTTTCCTTTTGACTTAGCATGCATCATAATTTTGGTACTGCAAGATGTAGAGTTGGACTTGGCATTACTGATGGAGTGAAAGGAAGATGTGAGGGAAGCTGGCAGTGTGAGTGACGTGTCTGGAGGGAAGGGAGGAGGCAGCAGACGATAGTTCAGGCATCACCACTGCAATCCTCAGCCACCGTGGATAAATTTCTTCCAGTTCATTTCCTTACTCTGAAATGAACAGTTAAAAGCCTGGTACAAATGCATTACCCTCTTACATACAAAGAGCCACAGTGGCCAAAGTGTCTGTAGTGGCAGGGGATCCTCATGGAAGGCAGAGAGGCAGCAAGCAGAGCCCATCCCACCCCCAACCCAGAGTAGGGCATCTAGGGGGCAGCAGGACAGCCCCAGCCCTGGGTTTGGGCACCTCTCTGGGGTTGGGGACGAGTTATGGGCCCACGGGTGGGCTGGTCTTGGCTGGTCCCAGGGCTGGCTGGGGCAGGGCTGAGGAGCTGGAGACCAGCCGTGCTGTGGCATGAGTGGGGCAGGAGCTGATGGACCCCGGGGCTGGCCTGGCTCTGGCAGGGTGTGGGGATGCCCTCCAGCCATGGGGGGTGCCAGGTACTGAAAATACATGGGTTAGGGTCCAACTTCAGCATGGCAAAGCATTTGATGGCTGATGTGTTCTTGCTCTCTTTTTCAAAGGGTGTTTTGTTCACTGCGTCTGTCTTGAATAGCTTTTCCTGTAAGAATATCTGCTGTTTCAGATAATCACAGACATCAAATAGAACTTTGGGTGTCAGCCTTGTTGCTCCAGTGCCAGTGAGATTGGCTTGCTCCCAGAGTGAACAAATGGATAGGCTGGGAGATGAGAAAATTTAAGATATTCTTCCCACTGTGGAGTAAATACTCCTTTTTTTTAACCAAAAAGTGACAATGTGAACAGGTATGTATTTTCATTTTCATTCAAGTGCGTGTACTCCTCAGCTGTCTGTTCCTAAATATAGTTTTGATTTTTTAGTGGACTCTGGAGTGATTAAAATAATATCTTCAAGTTCTGTAGTGCCTTTATAAGGGTCTTTTTCCAATTCTGTGGTGACAAAAGGCTGTATACTTTTCAGAGTAAAATACTGTTTACTGAAATTTTTTAAAAATGTTTTTCATATTTAATCACAGCAAATAAGAGAGGCATGGAGCTATACATTTATGGTCTCAGTATTTAAAACACATCTGTGTATGCCTTTAGAGTCTGTGCTGCAACGCCTTGCAGACACTAAAAGAGTTCATGCATTCAATAGTCTAAGAAGTAAAAATGCCTGAATAAATATGATAAATAATATCAACTCACAGGACTTTCTCAGAGTTTTGTTTTTCCTTCCAGATTTTTATTGGTAATTCAAGAAACACAAAGGAGATATATAAGATTATGTATTTATAGAAAGAACAAAGTAGAAGTGTGAGAAGTCCTTTGTTTTTTTCAAATGGGTACCTTATAGATCCCAAATTTTTAACTTCTTTTCATATCTCCAAACTGAAAAAAGCAATCCTACAGCTTTAAAATTTTAGGGCAGTATCTCATTTCTCCAACTCACTGGTGGCACATCCTGCTACTGTGTAGGAGGCACAATCCATTAGTTGTCAGTTCCCATCTCTCTAAGGTCAGCTGCCTCAGTCGTGGGAACCAGCTGTCAGCTGATAGAGGTTGATTTTTGTTTCCCTGTATATTGTTAGCAGGATTTCCATTAGTGCAATTAAATGTACCTGTTTTCTTGAGGCTTTGACTCTAAAATGTGCTTCTTGAAAGAAGTTCAGTGAATCACTTAGCCTAGCATTATTTTTCCTTTGTAGGTCTTTTTTTTTTCTTTTTTCTTTTTTTTTTTCTTTTTCAAAGTGTATTTGATGGCATTTTTTCTGACTTGATCTCTTTTAGAGTTTTCAAGTACAGCATCTATACAATTGACATTTCTGTTCCTGTTTGTTAAGAGGGACCTATAAGATACCGAATTTTTTGTTCTATCTGTCCATCAGCAAGTGTATTTTGATTGTAATTTATCACAAATTCTTTGGACAGCTCTTCATGGATGTAGTGTAAGACCATACTTTTATTTTGCTAGCTTTCTGCTCTGGGTCAGAGAGTCAGATTATTCCTGTGATGTGTAAAGGTGTGTTTTAGTTTTCCTTTGATCAGTCCTTTAGGTATACAGATTCCTGATTCCTGTGGCCTGTGGTGTTTTAATACCTGTGATACTCTGAATCAGAAAAGGTATATTTAAGCATTCTCCCCCAAACCCCATCTGTATAGGCTATTTAAGCCAGACTATCTTCCTATTGTCTTACGTCCCTGAATTTAAATATTTGCAGGAACTTGTTCTTTCACTATATTCGTCTTCCAAAGCTCAGCCCAAGCAATTACTTTCTTGTCAGTTGGTGTCCTCTGATGCTGGGATGAGAGAACACTCCAAGAGCAGGAAAGCATCCCCATCAGTTTGGGGTGGGCAGAGGAACAGAGAGAGAAAAGCCAATACTCAGATTTTGGAGTGCCTGGCCATGGCAGGAAGGTGCTATGGGGCAGTACCCCTGAGGGTGCCTGGTTGCTCCCTTCATTCCTGCTGAGAAGCTTCAATTCCACTGCAGTGACCACCACCTGTGCCCGAAAAGCAGTGGAGAAGCTGCTTTGGTTGGTTGCTATGTCAACTGTGCCTGCAGAAAGCCAAGTGCTGGTTGGTATGACAACCCTTCTCAGAGTACCAAGGATGCTCAATGAGGAGCAGGCTCTTTGGAGAAGGCACTGGGGTATCAGTGGAGGTGGAATAGGGTATGAGGGGCATAAAAGACCCATGCAATCACTTTTTTTTTTTTTAAACTGTTTTGTAAAATTGAGTGGATCCTTGGAGGCTAAATTATTATTGTTTATAACTCTATCCTTTCGTGTTTCATAAGAGGAAAAAATAATGGTAATTTGGTGCAAAGTATACTAAGACAGCAAGGATGTACAGAGGGTCACACTGACATCAGTGTGGCTGAGCTGCTTTAGCATTTTCTCAAAGGAAGAGTATCATAGCCATATGCTTGGAAAATATGGGCAATGTTTTCAACCTGTCAGTATTGCAGAGGTTTTGCATAATGTCCGAGAAAAGCCCGAGTCAGAATCTTACTGGTGAGATGAACCTTCACTCTAACAGCAGGCAGGCCAAGAAATGTTAGAAGAAGATGCATTGGTGGAGTAGAGTGGATGTGTGTGTGTGTCTGTGTGCAGGCTCAGGTCTCCTTCATTCCGCTGCCCAGGAACTGCATCTGTTGCCAGAGACATTCTGGACAAACCAAAATACCAAGAAGTAAGATATAATATAAAAATACAGGTTCCAAGCATTGGAACAGGCTGCCCAGGGAAGCAGTGGAATCACCATTCCTGGAAGTGTTCAAAAGGCCTGTTAGTGTGGCACGTGGGGATAAGGTTTGGTGCTGGACATGATGGTTACTGGTTGGACTCAATGATCTTTGAGGTCTTTTCGAGCATTAATGATCCTGGGATTCTAAATTCTTTCTCTAATATTTTTTTTTCTTTAATATGAAAGTTGTTGCAGCTATTGGAAAATTTTATATGCTGAGAAAAGTGTTTATGTGATCATCTCACACAACTGAATAACATTGCTGTTAAATTCTGATTTCTTATGGCTAGGCTTTCCGAATATGTCTTTATTAAACTCACATTTAGCTATGTGAATTAATCTGTGCATTAATCCATTTGTCAGGTTTTTTCTGAGTATGGCAGAGGGACAGATTTACAGATATGTTGTCAAAGCATAGGTTTCATGAGTCTGGCTGTGCAACTCACTTCAGTATTTTTGGGAAGAATATAACTCCATCATTAGTGGTGCAGAAATACTCTTTATACTACAGCATCCATATGTAACTTTAGAAATTGTGTAGAAGGTGAGGGAAGGGACTTTGAAGTTATAAAAGAGACTAAGGCATGGATTTTCAGTACATCTTTTTATCCACTGAATGAGTACTTACTTTATTAGCTCATCATAATTAAATAATCCAAAAACTGATGGTAATAACCACATTTGTATTTTGGTCAAGAAAATAAGGATGTGAATTTACATCCAAATGCAAATTTAAATCAGAAACTCGATTTCAGGTAGACGCAAAGCTATCTTCCCAAGCAGTGAAATAGTTCTGTTTTGCATTTTTTCCCCCAATATTTCCAGTAATTTTCATACATTCTTTCATTTTGCACGAAAAGTTTCTTTTGCTTAGTTGCCATATTAACAGCATTCCCTCTTAATTATAAATTTCAGTGTTTATCCAGTAGCCATTTTGAAGGAATATTTTTATAGCTAATAGAAAACTTGTAACATCCCTGATACATAATATAGTAAGGCAGTAAGCAGTGATAGTCAAATTTAGAGTGTTATTGCTGCTATAATTATGTTAATTGTATTTTGATGAGCAAACTATATTTTAGAATTTTTCTTTCACTGTTATTGAGTGCAGGAGGGAAAAGCTAGAGATAACAAGCCCTGTAATAGAAAACAAGTTATTGTTTCCTTTACTATTAAAGCATATTAGAATTTTTCATTCATTAGTCTTATAGTCAGTTCATTAGGTACTGTACATTATCTGTCTGAAGTGGCTTTGTAGGAGTGGGTTAGTTGTGTTTCCTGCATGGTATGCTCAGTCCAGAAGAGACAAATATCATGCAGAAAATGCTTAACAATTTCTTTGTACATGGTTAGCACATACAATATTGTTTAGTCTATAATTCTTGCTTAAGATGTATTAAAATCACAAGTAGTACACACAAAGAACACAGATGCATTATACATTATTTGATCATGATATCATCCTCGTTATTGTTGTGTCTTAATGTCTTCCAAAGTATTTAAGGCTTTTAAATTCTGTTTTCTCCCCTTGACCAGGGAAAACTAGTTTGAAAGAACAGCTATAACTCCTTTTTTTGTGCCTTTCCTTACCTTAGTAGCACTGTCGCCATGCTAGAAATTCAAGGATGACCAGCGCTGTCCTTTATCCTTGTAGAATGTTCCAGGATCTTTAAATGCACAAAAAAAAAGATCATGTTGCCTGTCAGTCGAACTTTTCCCATTTTGAAGGTGTTTCACCTGTACCTGAGAAGCACTGTGTTTGTTGTCTCTCAGGGCTTTGAGTGATTTTGCTACCATGCTTCACCTGAAGCCTCGTAGTACTGTGAGGATCTGGAGAGGTAAATGTTGAATGTTGTATTGTATTGTTTGGGGAAATAAAATATGTTTTATAGAGGTCTTTGCTGCTGAGAAAATTGTCCACTGCTCTTTGCAGTAGTTAGAATTTCCTCAAGCTGGCAGCTCTGTGTCATCTTTGACATACAATAGCATCTTAATGCAGTAGCTGTAGAGGGATGAATCTCTTGTGGCTTTAGACATCCACCCTCTTGACCTCTGTATCAGAACTAGTCATCATAAGCTCCCTAGGGGAGGTGGCCCTTAATAAACTTTGTAGACTGTTTACTGAGTAGTAAAAGTTCATTTTCTCATTTACCTGAAATACCCAGTGCATATTTTCCAGTCTACACTCCATTTTTGCGTTTTCCTCTGGGGTCTAGACTAGAGAAAAACTTTCTTTACAGATACAAAGTCTTGAGAATTAGTTAATCAAAGAATGAGAACAGATATCTGTATGAGTTTTAATAAGTACAGTTTCTGCAGGTAGTGAATTGAGCTACCCTAAGAAACTGGACTTTCTTGCTCATTTCTCTCTCCTTGCACAGCCAGGCAATTTCAGTGCAGTTATAATACAAGATTGCTGCTGCTTTTTTTTTGAGGGAATTGAAAAAAGTGTGATGGTGGTCAAGTATGGCTCATACTAATTCCTTCTGTCAGCATATTCAGAGCAGATGAGGTTAGCAGAGCCCAAATGTACAAAACGTAAATATAATCATATACATTAATAGAGTGTTGAGGGTTTTTTAAAATTTAAAATTAAGATGATATAATAAGTGAGCAGGGTTAATAGAAAAAGCACTAGAGAAATTTGTACCTTAGAGAATGTGTTTTGGAAGTTCTTTTTTCATCCAAGACCCAGAAAGTTTTGGATGCTTGATGGTCGTTGTGTTATTCCACATAATTTGTAAAGTTGTTCCCTGACATAGTAAATGTTAAAGAAAAATGCGAGATTATTAGTGCTTGTATTGTTACATATATTTTATTTAGCTAATTAATTGCTCCATTTATTAGATGTTAACATATTTTATCTCAAACCAAAGGAAAACAAAAGCTAGCCTAGAACCTTTTCTTTTTGTTTCAAATGTACTGCTTCTCTTATATTTTAGTGCTGGCCAGCTCACTTCTTTCAATGTAGTGCAGTGCCACTCTTTTCTTTATTTTGTTTTTTAGCATTATTTTGTCCATATACTGTGTATTTACACATAGTGAGCTTTTGGTGTACTGTTCTTGTGTCCACAACTTTCATAATCCCAAATTTCTTGATGTTGCTGTACAAATGATTATAGAAGCCAGGCACATACAAGTTTTGAATGTTAATACAAAGAAACTTTAATTAAGCTAAAACAGAACTGCTATAGGATATTTATTCTAATGCATCAGTTTTAGAAAACTGAGAATGTCAGGACAGTGGTGGTCATTGTAACACAGTAATGAGAGCAAAGCAGGTGCACCCAGTGCCTTGTGCACCTCATTCACTGCTGAGCAGGGACCATTAGTCCCACTGAAGAAAGCTGCTGACAAAAAGGTTAGAGCTCATTTTCTTGAGCAGTCATGTCAGATTTGAGGTTTGAGGGATGAGATTCCTTCCAGGCAGTTCCACGTGGGCTCCTTTCTCCCATCACTGAGCCCTTTTGTTTTCAAAGGTCTCCTGTTAGTTTCTTAAAATGGAAACAGCTTTTCCTTGATATCTAAAACGATTTATTTTTCTAAGCAATTAAATTTGGTTTCTTTAAACCGTAGCAACTCCCTCATTAAAGGGAATGAATCACTGAATCAAAAATGCAAAGGTTATGAGTGTGAAAGGCAGGCTCAAGTTTCGTATGATTTCAAGGAAAGACCATAGGGCTTGAGGGAAACAGGGCAGGAGCAGTGCCTGGAGTTGGATTGTCTCCACATGAAACTCATTACAAGAATGGACCATTCCCAACAGCCGTTTTTAGAAAACTTGAGCATCCTTTTCCTGAACAGGCAACAAGCCTGAGGGGTTTTGCATCACCAGCTTGTAGAACCAGATGCAAATGCAGATATCCTGTGGTTTGCACACCTGCTGCTAAATATTTAAATGTGTTTGGAGATCACATAAATTTCTCAGTGTTTTGTGAAGAATCTCATGAAGAGTTTTATTGTTTGGAGCACTTCTGTAATTTGAAAATCAGAGTTTTAATGGCCTGTACTTAAGCTCTCATTTTTTCCCATGTGTTTTAGTTTTTCAATTTTACTGGTGCATAACTTTAAAATGTTCCCAGGCTTTTTTTTAAAATGTTTTAAAATACCATGAAGCTAATGAAGGAGGCCTACTATCTAAGACTTTCGAAGCATTTCAATGTAGCATTTTTATGACATGAAGAAGTCAGGTTAGAAAATTCTGAATTGAAATAAAGAATTTTAAAATGGACACTTTAAGTTCTGTATTCATGTTTAGGCTCTTACGTTAGTGATCACAGCTCATAGTAGACACCATAAGCTGTAAAACTGACAAAATTATGAAAACCAAACATTGAGGTTAGTGGGTCTTTAATACAATTTTCTGTTCTTCTAAGTACCAGTGTAGCCTGTTGATGAGAAAAGATTTGTGTCACTGCACAATGCAGTCTCACACAAAGGTACATGTATAATCAACATATTTGCAGCTTATTTTCAGACAGAAATTTGCATACTGCTTCAAAATGCTTCAAATGTTTTTCCATTTATCTATCATTTTTAAAAATGGGGAAGATGGCAGCATTTTTCCATTATTTCATTTATCATTCCACAAATATGATAATTTTGGGCAGTTGTCAGAGGAACGACATGAAAGAAAAGCAGAAGCAGGACAAAAGATACTGATACCCGCCGAATTTCATAGGAGTTGAAATGCTCCCTTAGTCTAGAGTGATACTTAAATTATATTAATTATTTATTAAGTAATACAAATACTTAATTTTTACTAAACATTTAAAAACATTGAATTTAATCAACCGCAGGATAAGTTCTCAACAGGGATATTATTCTCCTAGTTACACAAAGTATGGTTGACTGTTGTACTTCTCTTTTTTTTTCTTCACCAGGATTACACTTTGACTATGTATTTTCAACAATACTGGAGAGATAAGAGGCTGGCTTACGCTGGCATCCCTCTCAACCTCACGCTTGATAACCGAGTGGCAGATCAGCTTTGGGTGCCTGACACTTACTTCTTAAATGACAAGAAATCATTTGTGCACGGTGTTACTGTGAAGAATCGAATGATTCGCCTTCACCCGGACGGAACGGTGCTTTACGGCCTCAGGTCTGTGCTTCTCAGCACTGCTGTTATGTGTTGTTGATGTTTGCTTCCTGGTACAAGGTTATTAGAAACATTGGTTAGTTTATTATGTAACCTTCCCTGTAACTCTGAGAGATGCCAGTAGAAAACAAATGACACACTCGATGTTTCTTAATTTTGCCAGAAGCGCCTTCAGTCAGGTTTTATCTGTTTCTGAACAGTCACCATGTCTGGAAAGCCCACTGGCTGTAGAAAGCTGAACTGGACAGATTAATTGTAAACTTGAAAATTCTGTCCAAAATACAGGCAGTAAGATTGAATGTGGGTGCTTATGTTGTCTCTTGATATGTTCATAGTCTATACAGAAAAAAAACCAGAAGTTGCCCTGGTTGAGGGGAGTCAGCCACAGCTAAGATCATGACCCAGTACTTTCAGTGATTTCTTCAATCACCACTGTAATTGTTGTATTTCAAACCAGAGGTACAGAGTGACCTTACATTCTCTTACTTTTATTTTAGGTTTGCCTTGTGTTTTCTTTGTTTTCTGTCATAGCTTTTAAAGTTAGAAATGCTGAAGTTTCCTACCCTTAATAAACTTAGCTACACCAGCAAAAATCTTAATGGGAGACCCAGTAGTACCAAAATATTGCTTTCTTTGAACAGATTACTTCATTTCTTCCAGTGGTTTTAGCCAGCCAAACAAGTCCTTGCCAGTGAAAGCTCCATTTCCATAGTTGGAACTTTCTTGTATATTAAAGCAGAGATAATACTCAAGATTGGTGCACATAGGTAGTGAAGGAAAAAGGCCCCTAATATAAAAATGAATGAGTTCTGAAAAGTGGTGCAGATGGATTATATATCCACAATCAATATATTACCTGCTTCTCTTTTTTATAAACAGTTGAACTTTTTACTTGACTTGGGTCTTGGCCCTCACCTTTTTAACTCCTATTACATGTCATGTATGAGGTAGAATTGAATGAATCTTTCTAGACAAAATAGAGATAGACTTAGCCTAACATAAAATATCAAAGAAATTTAGGATGCTTTCTCTGTAATCTTAGCAAAAGGACTCTTTTCTTTTTCATGGTATTGATCCAGTATAGACCACTGCAAGTTTAGGATTCTTTCCACAAGTGGTTAAATGTAAGAAGAAATTATCTGAGATATAGTTGATTTCTCCATGTCAAGAAATATCCCCAAAATCAATATAATAAAAAAGTAAAGAAGATTAGAATTCTTGTGATCCTAGTAATGTGTAGAAATCTTTCTGTCACACTCTAAAAATATTTGGACCCATTCAGGTGAGGATTATGTGTCACAGAATAGTGTATTTGAATAAGTTGCCTTCCTCTTCTGCAAAATACAAGTGTCCACAGCAGATTGCATTTCACATAATAGGATTTGCTTAGCAGGGTTTTCACCAGTGGCTCATACGTAGCACACGATTCTTCCCATTCCTTTTCTCTGAAAGTGTGTAATATCCGGGGTGAGATATCCATGATGTGAAGCAGCTAAGTTACATGGTGAAGAATGACTGTCTTAAATTAAATCATGGCAAAATATAGGACATTGTGATCAAAGGGAAGAAAATATCTGAGCTGTATCTCTGCTGATTTAAAGACCTGTGCTTTGAGTTGTTCCACCACTACCCTACTTCCTCTGTTATGGCTTCAGAGCATCCCAATGGCATTGGGCTCAAGCTGCAGTCCAGAGGCCACGTGGGTTGAGGTCACTTAGAGAATTTGGTGGTTTATGTGCCACAATGCACAGGGTCACTCAGAAGAATAGGTGAAATTTTGGAGGGTTGCAACCAATTACAGAACATCCACAAAGCAAAGTTGTTCCTTAACACTTTTATAATTGAAAGTGATCCCAAGGCCACACTGGATGTTTGTTCCCTTCTGAACAATGTAGGATTTATCATAGTTTTGAAAGACTTGACCTTCAGTCATCCAAGATTCCTCTCTACTTTAGAGAAAGCACTTTGCTACTGCTGCAGAAGTCTGTGATAGTGGAGGAATGGAACAGAAGCTTTTTGAAGTTCAGCCCATTTCTGGGGATTTGTTTTCTTTGGGTGACACACTGAATTTGTTCCACCATCTTCAGAACAATCTACAAGGCAAATGATGATTAGAACAGCTTATTTTTCATAAGAGACTAAAGAGGAAATAACTACTTTATAGGCTCGGGATCAAAAATAGTCTGACTGCTTGTGTGCTTCTCATGCATAAACCTCTTGTTTTTACATAGTACAATGTTAAATATTAAAAGTAAATGTAGTGGAGAAATATAAGTATTTTTTTTCTGAAAGGACTCGCATAATTATTACCCATATCTGAAACATGATGAGTGCTTGCAGGGTGAAAAGGTTAGTTGTGATCTGTTAGACAAGGCAACCATACTTACTTCTATTCTTTTTTGGATTAATATATTTCTGTATCAAGAAAGTAGAGCTGCCAGGACTGTGACCTAGTCACATATGAAGTATCTATATTGTCTAGACTGATTCATGCTGTAAAATTTTTGGGAACATAAAATATCCTTCTGTCAGTTATGTATGCAGCAGCTCACAGTTCATCACAGGTGGGGTTCTTATACAATAGAGCAGTGTAATCAAAGGCAATGAGCCCAGAAATAGAGTACCAGAGAAGGATAAGAGAAGCTATATCCAGAGGAAAGAAAATGAGTAGGAAATTATAAACAATTTATAACACTTCCTTTGTGTGCTGCTTTCACCCAAATTGTATGTGTGTCTGTGCCTGTGCCCCACTTCATCTTTGTCTGACTTAGAATAATTTCTCTGTCACTGCCATGATGATGAGCTCCTGAAACCTTATCTTGTTGTGTCAGGCACCATCCCATCCCATCAAAAGTAAACCTGCTCTTCTTGGGAGCATGTACAAGCCTGAGCCATTCATATTTGCTTTTGGTGCAAGTTAAATTTAGTTGCTTGAATGTTCATTCAGGAGGGACCTCTGAGTATTAAACTTACTTTGAGAAAATGAGGTAAATTTGTTTCTGTCTATTTCTAGTGGATATTTATTAAATTTAAAACATACATTTTTCAGTAGTGTAAAAAAGTTTCTTGAGCAAGAATGTGCAGTTTCAGTACTGGAACTTGTGACATAAAACCACTAGACTATGTGAACAGACCAAAATAAAAATACATTCCTTAAAACGTCATGGCACAATTATTGAGTTGAATAAAAGTTTGCCAGCTGTATAATTTTTTACGATATTGTAAAATTAATAATTTGCGTTCTGTATGACTGGCATTTAAAGCTAGTTATACAACATAATAGTTAAGTCCGCTACCACATTCCCTTTTGTATCAACTTGGCTCATGTGGATTCTGCTGCAGGATCCCACATGAGACCTAGCTAGCGAATCTACCAAACCGTGGTAGAGAACCTTCATATCAACAATTTTCAAGCATGCCTACTTGTTTTACTTTGAACACAGTTATTATTTGACTCAGGAGCACGATCCTTTTATTGCACAATCAGTGTGGCTTTGTTAAGGTGATCACTGCTTGTTTATCAATATTCACAGATTTAAGAATAAGTTTTCTTCTCTAAGAGCATATGCTAATCCTAGTTTTAAATGCTTAGCTAGAGCTGCTCTTAGTCATCGCATTGAGGAGGCATTAAAAGAATCATAGAAAGCATTGGGTTGGAAAGAACCTTAAAAATCCTCTCATTCCAACCCTCCTGCCATGGGCAGGGACACCTGATTAGACCAGGTTGCTCAAAGCCCTCTCCAGGCTTGCCTTCAACACTTTCAGGGATGGAGCATCCACAGCTTCTCTGGGCAACTTGTTGGGGAACCAGTGCCTCACCACCTTTAAAATCAAAATTTCAT
Source organism: Petroica traversi (assembly GCA_025920805.1). Taxonomy (NCBI): domain Eukaryota; kingdom Metazoa; phylum Chordata; class Aves; order Passeriformes; family Petroicidae; genus Petroica; species Petroica traversi. The sequence continues at coordinate 4,462,787 of JAHLSL010000014.1, read as the reverse complement.
CTTAAAACCTTTCAGTTTAAAGCCATTCGTCCTTGTCCTATCACTGCACGTACTTCTAAAAAGTCCTATTCCAGCTCTCTTGTAGCTTATCTTTTCGTACTGGAAAGCTGCTATAAGGTTCCCCTGGAACCTTCTTTTCTCCAGGCTAAACAGCCCAGATGATTCATTATCTCTGTAGTTAATAGTCCTGTGTCTTAGCACCCTGCCTGAGGTTCCAGAAGGGCATTTACAAATGTTGGTTGCAGAGAAGACTAAACTGCAGAGCAACTGAGGAACTACTGTTTGTACACTGCTCCAGCCCACTGGAATTTCTGTTAGCAGAGGAACCAGAGCAATTCCCAGATGTAGCTTAGAGGAAGGCTGACCCACGTATCCTCTTGTGATACAAAATTTAGTACCTGAACTCCTGTGGGACTAACATAAGAATATTCAGAGGACAGTCAGAGGAATCACAGTGATAAAGACATGGTCATGCTGGAGGTAAGGCTGGAAAGCACAAAGATCAGGTGTGTGCCTTTCTCACTGGCTACTGGGTGGAGCACAAGGGGGAAGATGCAAAGTAACAGATCCTTGAGCTTTTTCTTGTCCAAGCTCGTTCATTGCCTTTGTGCTTATACAATTGTCTCTCCCTGTGCAAAGAAATTACAATGTTTTCTTGCAAAAAAACATCCTCAGTCAGAGAAGGGTGGCCTCTGCTGTCCTGTGAGGTAGCAATAGTGATATTTATCCCTTTCTTTAGATATTAGGTAGTTATTAATCTAAAATGATCCCAAATATTTTGGATAAGAGTTCTTTCCTTCATTTTCTTTGAGATTGGATAGAACATTCATAATAACAACATAGACTTTTTTTACTGTGAAAGGGTGAAGAGAGGCAACTAACTACTTTTCTTCTCTTGAAATATTGCCATAGAATTTTAAAGTAGTTTACCGGATTAGAAGACTGTAATTTAAGAAGGTTAATCAGTAGAATAAAGAACTTCAGAGAAAAAAAACATTAAAAAACCATTAACATTGAGGGTTCCAGCTTTTGGAGGTACATTTAAGGCATTTTCTCCTCTTGTATTTGTTAGGATAAATTACACAAGAGTATTATTTGTTTAGGAACAAACTGTGTGCAAGGTCCATGTCTTGTTTATATCAGAAAAGAATCAGTAAGGAATGTAGCTAGGCAGGTTCAGAAGATAATTTAAATGTGAAATTTATGTGAACCCATTATAAAAACAATGATGCATAATAATATACATACCCTTGGTGAAGGCTGTGATTCAGAAAAACATCAAAATATGCTGCAGATTAATTATGAGCATATGGTTATATCTTTCTAAAGTTTGTAGAAATATATAAATCCATTAATTAAAAAATAAAGTGACAGTGCTGTTTGAAGCTGTTAAGACAGTTGTTCTGGTTGCACGTGTTTATTGTTGACGCTCCTGATATACAATAGGTTGATGAATAATGCTAATTCATCAATAGCAAAATATTTTGCAAAACTGTCCTTAGGGTGCTAAATGGTTGAATAGACAGGGAAGTGAAGGAGTATTGTAATTTGAGGAGAAAACTTAAAAATCAATATGGAGCTTCACAACAAAATCTTCATTACATTTGAAAACTAGGGAGGTAAACATTGAAATAAAGCATTTTGCTGGACTTCAAACTTTTTTTCAGCATTTCAGAGTTTTTTTTCTAGACCTGCCATAAAACCAAGAGATCAGTTATTCATGCAGCTGTAATCATTTTGACATTTGTAGCAGACTGTTTTCACTTCATGGTTTCTGTTATAAAGTTGTATCTTTTAATCTCAGCAAATGTTCGTGTAATATTTGCATATGAGGATAGGTTCATTGAACCCCAAAGGGGCTGCTTGCATAAGGGGAATTCACAGCGAGTTGTTCCATTGAAACTCAGTATAATTGCTGCTCTATAAGGCTGCTGTTAATGTAAAAATACAGTCCAGATTCTCAGGTATTGTAAGCTATTCTTCAGAGGGTCTTCACTCTATCCCATCACAACCCTATCACCAAAATGTGGGTTACTGGCTGTATGGTAAAACTATTTGATGATTGTATTTCAGAATCACAACCACTGCTGCTTGTATGATGGATTTGAGAAGATACCCATTAGATGAACAAAACTGTACTCTGGAAATAGAAAGCTGTATGTATCTAAGAAAATGCATGTGAAATCTAGTTTGGATCTAGGTTTCTTATTTTATTTGTTCTAAAGCACTGTGTAATATTTACACGTGTGTCTATAAACACTATTTGAATCATGTAATTATCACTGTTTGGATTTTTTGTTTGTCTGTTTATTTGAATCATTAAAACATATAAGGAGTCATCCATTTCTAGATAGATGAATACATCATAGAAAAATTAGGTTAGATCAGAATCGAGTCATTCAGTATTCCTGCCTGACTTGGCAGGGGTAGTGACTGAATGCTTATCTTCAACACAAGAGATGAATATTTGTATTTTTATCAGATTTATTTTCAAGTGAGCAAACACTGTGATATAATTTTCTTTCAGTATGCTTTATTATGTATGGATCATCTTGCTGCAGGACTACCTGGGGCTTTCAGATTTACCCCATTTATGATTTGAAATTGTGTTACGAAAAGAATAATATTCTCTTTTTCACCTAGGATTGACATATTCAGATGTCTCTTTGCACTTTAGAAGTACCTGGTCCATTTCTGCTACTGGCTTGAAATTGTGGGCCATATAAAGAAAATACTAGTATATATTCTATATTCAGCTGAAGTCCTCCACTAGTGGAAGATGGTGGAAATGGTGCAACTCACAGTTTACTCCAGTTATGTTTCTCTGTTTTCACTGAATAATCAACCTTCTTCTGGTGATTATCAGTGTAAATATGTACTAGGTTTCAGTGCTAAATGAATATGATATCTTAAATCTTGGATAGTGTTTTCTTCCTACTATGACCATTAGTGAATATTATATGAGTGATAAAAAAAAAAGATAAAATAAAAAGAAAGCTAAATATTTTGCCTAAAATTCCCAGGCAGACTTAATGTTGTAGCTATTTGGGAGACCTTCCCAAAGGCAAAATACCATACAGCTCTCCAGCTGCTCCAGTTCTTTTTGTTTGAAGCTATGTTTGAGTCTGCTGTTATTTCTGACTTACTTTCCTGCTTTGCCTGCAGATGGCTACACAACTGATGACATAGAGTTCTACTGGAGAGGTGGAGATAACGCAGTCACAGGCGTGGAGAGGATTGAACTTCCTCAGTTCTCTATCGTGGAATACAGACTGGTGTCAAAGAATGTTGTCTTTGCCACAGGCAAGTATTGCCATTTGCCCATTTAGTGTTTTCTTGTGCATGAAATTACTGTTTTGTTAATAATAACTTTTATTACCAGTCACAATATGTAGCCTGTGTTGCATGTTTGGATAAAGAAATTACTTTACAAAGTCTGGAGGTAGGAGCCCACGGAATCTCTTCCAGACTTTCATTCAGTACTGCATTTAGCTCTGGGGCCTCCAACACAAGAAGGACACGAACCTGTTGGCATAAGTCCATAGGAGGGCCTCAAAGGTGATCAAGGGGGCTGGAACACCTCTCCAGGGAAAAAAGGCTGAGAGAGTTTGGGCTAAGACCCTCTGGGAAAGAGAACCTTCTAGCAGCCTTCCACTATTTAATGTGGCCAATAAGAGAGCTGGAGAGAGACTTTATACAAAAATGTGTAATGATAGCACAAGGGGAAATGGCTTCATACTGAAAGAGGGTATATTTAAATTAGATATAGACAGAAATTCTTTACTGTAAGAGTGGTGAGACAGTAGGTTGCCCTGAGAAGTTGTAGATGCTCCATCCCAGGAAGCGTTGAAGGCCAGGTTGGATGGGGCTTTGTCAAAGGTGTCCCTGTCCACAGCAGTGGGGTTGTAACTGTATAGTCTTTAAGGTCCCTTCCAACCCAAATAGTTCTGTGATTCTTTGATTCCTTGTTTATTTTTCTTTTTCACGTATGTGTGAAATACTTAACTAGACACCTAAATATCTATGATCTAAATAAATAGTAAGACATTCATCTCTGAATCATGAGTTTAAGTATAGCCTACAGGGTAAGTGATCATACAATGTATTTTGACATGCTAGGTCAAAAAGCCATCCATTTTATAAACACTTCCCTGCGACTTTTCAGTGCATGTTTCTTTTGTTGTTATATAGTGAATGTAATGTCAGTTATTTCTTGATTTGAAATGATGGATATATAGTACTTTATACTTAGCCACCCAGTGCATTTGTCATCATTGTTAAGGTGCTAAAATTAAATCCCTGCTTGTTTCCTTGAAAATGGAATAAAAGTTACTAGTAACTCTCACAGCACTATATGTCTTTAGATTACAAAGTGCAGTGTTGATTTACATATTTAGTGTTAGGCACCAGTGTAGGAATATGTGTGACAAAACCTAAGCAACACAGAAAGCCATCAGCACATGTGGGGCTCATTACTGGGGGCCTTCAGATTTTCAGTGCTCTTCAGACCACAGGAGTGTGCTGTTCCATCTGTCTCAGCACACTAGAACAAATGAAGCACAGCTCGATCATGTTTGTAAGCATCACTTCACCCACTCCTTGGACACAGCATCTGTTTCAAAGTACACAGAAACACAAGTTGTATTTCAGAACAAAATGTAAATATTGCTGTGATTGAAATTAGTATGAGGGGGTTTGCCAACTGCTGCTGTTCTTGTTTACCATTGTGAATGGAAGATTTTCTTTTTCAATAGAGAATCAGCTGCTCTAATCCTATATCCTTCTGTCCTGCAGCTAGAATCACCTCTGACAGCCAGGGTTTACGTACACTTCCACAGGACTGGATATGCTTTTGAAGGAAGACTCTTTTAGACCACAGTGAGAATACAGAGAACTTATTTGTGGGGTTACTTGTTTGACCATCCAAGGCCACTTTTTAGTTCAGGATGAAATGTTTCTCTAAATGCATGACTTAGTAATGTAGAGATGAGAGATTTGTAAAAATCAGGAAAACAAGAAATCCAGAGAGATATGTGACAAATACAAGAGAGAGTAAAAACTGGGAGCGCGTATTTCTGTGGGTGACTAAATGTTCAGGATATTAATGGTTCTTTCTTAAAAAATCTAGTGAAAGGAATACAAAAGCCTCATGCTTCAGGGTTTAAGACAGCTTGCCATTAGGGAGTTGCAGAGAACAGCATGTTTCTTGTACCATTTTCTGAAACATTTAATTTTTGTCACTGTTGAAGACACAATACTGAATTTACTATTGCTTTGATACAGGACATTATAGAAATGCTTGATCAATTATGACATTTTATGACAAGTATTTCCGTGCAGGGGAAACATCACATTTGTTAAACCACATGCTTAAATCTAAATCTGAAGCATGCCAGCAGATCTGATACATAAAGTCAGTGAACTCTTTTCAAGTTTCCTTTCAGGAGTTTCTTACAGTCCTAGTAATTAGGACCAGTTTCCAGATTTTTTTGGAAAATAAGTTAGGCATGTTTTTGGCTTTGAGGTTATTGAAATCTCAGGGGGAGATATTAGTTTTTTGAGTGCAGTATCTCAGTGAACATTTCAGAGATTTCAGTTCCTAGTGTGCTTTGATTGAATAAAACTAAAAGAAGACTTCAGAGTGGTGCCATAAACAGCTTTTGGATTAGTTATTTCTTGTATCCTTCAAGAGAAACTGTGCTATATAATCTTGTGTAACTTAGGCAAAAGGAAAAATCTGTTCCCATAGTTACTACTGAGAAGCAATGATAAGCATGGGATAAACCCCCATAGATAATGACAGAAATCTATGTGGAGCTGTCAGAATGCTGGAGGAACTGCAGGCCTGTTGAAGTATAGAATGGAAGTTAAAATTTATCTTGCCAAATTAGTAAAATGTGTCCGAAAAAAGTACATAAGTCAGTATGGACAATTTCAAAATACAGCATCAGTGCAACTAACTATTCCTATCCAAATTAAGGATAAAGAGTGCCAGATTATGCCAGAGTTCTGTGTGTAGTAATATAGGGGTTGGTGTTGATCTCAAACTGTACATGAGACAATAACATCTTCTTTGGGGGGAAAAAAAAAAAGGAGACAAACAAACCCACAAATCTCATCATAAAAAGGAGAATGATTTACATTGCTAAAGCTTGAGCTTAGTATTTGTGGTCAAGAGTAGCACTCTTTAAGACAGTAATGGATCATCGAAGTGGGTTTATGGAAAATAAGCAAGTGTGAGTGTAAATCTAGAAAATGGCGTGCCTGAGATTAGTGGAGAAACGAGTGTGGTCATGTAGTTTAAAAAAAGAGAACATTTGATTGGGAAATAAATAAAACCTTTGTGTGTCTAGAAGGTATCTGGAAAGCCATGTACAATAGTCTGATCCTCTTATTCATGATTTTTAAATTGCTATGAAGAAGAAATACCTGGTTTGACTATCCTTGTTACACCAGTTGAAGGCCATATATACCATAAGATATTTAACTGGCTCTGGATGCCCATGTGTCAGTAACTGATTCAAGTCCACAGTCAAATTCTATCCAATCAGTGCTGCCAGTGAAGCCTAAAGAGTTGTTCAGCTCCTGAATAGCTCTGTTTTCTCAAATGAATGTTTAAGACACTATTCAGTTGCCTAAACATAACAATCTGCTGCTTCTTGAGCTGCTGTAGAAGATCCTGGTTTGCAGTTAGGTTGTTCTGGCATCTTACAGCCTTGTGTCCTATGTTCACCATCCAGTGCTTCAGTACTGATTACTTAACTAGTATTCTGTTCTACTCTTCTTTAGCTTATCACATCTCAAATGGCCTTAGACACCTCAGTATAGGCAGTTAAATCACACCCATAGAATCAGCTAAGATCTAGATCTTCCTGGTTTCCACTGACAGCTCATGTCCATCTATGTGCAAGTATCTGCATTCAAACACCTGAAATGTAGTGCTAGGTCTGTTACCTGAATCTGCCTCCTAAATGTTTGTTATTCCAAAATGCTAAGATAATGAACAGGATTTGGGATATTTAAAATACTGCCTAAAAGTTTCAAGTCACAAAGCAGTCAAAGTCACATTAGCAAGCTGTTGGTAAGAGGAGCGTAGTTCTTAAAATTTAAGCTTTGAAAATGTAATATTTGCTTTATTCTGAAAGATCAGTACGTAAAGTACATTTCCAATTAGCCAAAGAACCTTCCCAGAAGAACATATTAAAATAAAAATTCTGTAACTGACCAACTCTGTTATCTTGTTTCATACTTTGATAAAACAGCAAGAGACTAATTTAGCCTTGAAGCCAGATCTTTCAGCTTGCTAGCTTTTAATAAAATTGGAACAGAAACAAGTAACTCTTTTTACCAATACCCAAATAAATGAAAAAGGAATATTTGGGGCTTAATTATTGATTAAGTATTTGTTTTCATACCTTCATTCTCAATGCTGTTAGATTTAAATACTTCTGGCAAAATTCTGTTATTCCTATAGTACTTAAATTAGCCCATATATATCAACATGTTATATGAGATGGGAGGAAGGATAACAAGGCAAAACAAGGTAACAAGGAAAAAGCCAGAAAATTTTTATGGAAACTTAACAACTAGAATTTCCTGATAATTAATTTCTAAATGTACTGAGCCTTAATTTATAGGTCATTATGCGATCATAATCAGACAAATAACAGTGTAATTGTTGAGCTTATCCAGAAATCAGCTTCTATTAAACAAGTTACACAAAATGGGTCCTTCATAGATAAATAAAGATCTGGACTTACAGTCCTTTCTCCATGAAGGTTAGGACCCATCCTTTTCACTGAGCTTTAGCCATTCAAAGAGGGGGAATTAACTACAGAAAAAAAGGAGTAGTCCTTATTTTAATTGTTTTTTTTCCACAGACTCTTGTGGCCTGGTTGCTGGAGATGACAGGCTGGAGGCAGGGTCAATAGATAATTTTTGAAGACATAAAAGCAATTCAGTTGAAAGGAATAAAAACTCTCATGGTCTCAGGGAGAGCTGCCTAAAGGAGAACCCTGTCTGCATAATATAATAAAAACCAAGGCTACCAGTTCATGTTTCAATTTCAACCTGATCCTAACAAAGACTATACTCTACTGTAAGATCATATAGTATAAAATTATACTGTACTATACAACCCACAGTATACAAAGCTTCCCTACCCATGGCAGGGGGGTTGAAGCTTTATGGTCTTTAAGGTCCCTTTCACTTTTATTCTATTCTATTCTATTCTATTCTATTCTATTCTATTCTATTCTATTCTATTCTATTCTATTCT